>CM038215.1:65244423-65650931 GCA_021442155.1 Cymbidium sinense
ATTGCAAGGATGATTATTGTTCATGAATATCCTTTTATGATAGTAAAGCACACTTGGTTTAATATTTTATTGAAAATTTTGAATTCAAACTATGAAAGTGTGTCTAGAAACACCATAAAAAATGATTGCATGCGGATTTATAATGTTGAGAAAGAAAAACTTAAGACTTATCTTAGTGGTGTTCAAAGAGTTTCATTAATATCAGATTGTTGGATATCTAATCAAACAATAGGGTATATGTGTTTGACTATTCATTTCATTGACTTGTCATGGAAGATCTAGAAAATGATTATTAGTTTTATTGAACTTGACCCTCCTCATATTGGAACTTTCATCTATGATGCTATATGCTGTTAGAATGGAATCTTCAAGATAAAGTCTCCACAATTATTCTTGATAATGCCACTAACAATGATGCTGTAACTTCTTGTGTTAGAAATAACTTTGATTCAAGAGGAAAACTGCATGTCCATGGTCATATATTAAATATAATAGTGCAAGATAGTTTGAAAGAAGTGCATGACATAATTTATAATATAAGAGAGTCAATTAAATATCTCTCTCAAAATCTTACACAAATTTGTTGAGATTGCAAAATAATTAGGAGTACCTACATCACAATCTCTTTGTATTTATGTGCCAACACATTGGAATTCAACTTATATGATGCTTGAGTCTGCTTTTATTTATCATACTATCTTAATTCATTATTCAGCTAGAGATTCAAATTACAAGTGGGTATCACTAGATTCTAAATGGTTGAGGTATAAAAAAATCATAAAGTTCTTAATAATGTCACTCAAATAATTTTTAGCACATCATATCCAGCATCAAATATTTTTTTGCTAACTATAATGCATGTTAAGAAGCTTCTCTAGGAAGAATCTAAATCTGAAGATGAGTATATGAGAAAAATGGCCATAATTATGAAAATAAAATTTGATAAATATTGGGAGGGAGTGTAACCTACTAATGTATATTGCTATAGCTTTTGATCTTCATTTAAAGTTGAAATTCATTTCATTTACATTTCCTAAGATCTATTAACCACATGAACTTGTTTTTCAAATTATATATGTTGATAAGGCTCTTTGGGAAATACATGTAATATATGCTTCTGAGAATTCTTCTATTATGTAATGAATGATTCTATCAATGTGGTGTGTTCTTCTTCGAAGTCTATTATAGATCTTCTTGGCACATCTCAATTTGATTGTATGTTGGGTTCTAAAGATTTTGTTATGTCATTTGGCTCCATACAACCCTGTTGACTGTATATCTTGAGGAAGATTATTTGTTTGCAATCTTGAAATTTGATATTTTGGAATGGTGGAAGATGAATACATTAAAAAATATCCATGTTTGTCTAGAATGGCTCGTTATATTTTATCAATTTCAATAATGACCAATCCACATTCAATGGTGGAAGGGTACTAATGAATAGAAGTTGTTTATCTGCCAAGACAATTAATGCATTAGTTTGTACATCTAATTGGATCATATTATCCTAAATAAATGCTAAAACACCATTGGTAAGTGCTTCATTGCTTCAATATAGTACCATGTAATTTGATATTGTTATTCCATAATCCATTGTATCTATTTTGCATTTTAATTTAAAATTTTTTTCACAAAGAAATATTGAGGAGAAAATTTGGGTGTTCCCTTAGGTGATTCGTGAGCAACAATGCCTTTTTTTGTGCTATTAGGCTACTAATCATTTGAGAATATCATATACATTTAATTGCGAATACTTTACTTGTTTTTATTTTATGGATATGGTTATACACTTATACTGATGATGGATTATTTGCTTATTTTAGGTTGATTTAAATTAATGAATTATTATGTAATATTATTCTGTTCTAATTATTTTTTACAAAAGAATTATAGGAGTGAGGCTATGATGATTTTAAATGCTCAGATAGATAAATGTTGCTTCGTTGCTTGCTGCCTTTGTTTGGTTTTTCATTATTGCATGTAACTATATAGAGGATTGAAATGATGGTAAAATATGTAAATTTCACCAGATATTTTTTTGTTGATCTTCTATGTGGATGCATGCAATTTGTCAATCTTGTGTGAGATTTTTAAGATGATGATTAATGAGCATCAAATACTTTTATGTTTTAACCTTTGTCTCTCTATATTTGGAATGGTATGTTAAAGTTAAACATACAACCATATATAGTGTACGAGGTTATGTCATATCACATATGTGTTATAATTAAATCTGAGCCTCTAGTTTCAAAACTCCTATATTTTCATTCAATTAGAGCATCATCAATGTCGATATATTCATTCAATCCAAAATATCTATGCTACATTATTTTCATTAGTATTTTTGCTTATTTATCATAAATGAGATTTTGGTGGTTATCTATAAAGTTATTTTGATGCTATAGAGAGAGGAGAACAATGGACAATGCCTTTTCTTAAACAAGATTTAGTGGTCTTTCTTCTTACCCAAGTTGGTTGCATGCATTTGGCTTCATTGTAGTAATGCTATCCACCTCAGTTTTATCATTCTATGTTGTATTTTGTTGTTTCTTTGTTCATCTCTTTTTTGGTTGTTCTTCTGCATGCCTACATTATTTTTGTAGCCTCTTTGCCTCTAGTGGGTTGTTCTACATTTTGGTGAATGGTGTTGTTGTATACTTGTATTGTTGTTATTTTTTTTCTAGAATTGTTACTACTTGACTAAAAAGTTATTTTGAACTGGTTGCTTTGTTGTTTCTATCTTTCTATGGGTATGGAATTGGTTGGCTTGTACATAGTGCACATTATATTTGGTCTCTTTGCCTCTCTTTGGTCTCCTTTTGGTGGTTGGTTTTGTTGAATCATTGTTATATTGTTATGGTGGACTGTGGTGCCTTTTTGCAGCCTCTTTGCCTTTGCCTCTAGTGGGTTATTCTACATATTGATGTGTTATAGTGTTGTTATTTTTTCTGGATTGGTTGGCTACTTGGTTGTTGTTGCTTTAACTACTAAGCCTGTCACTTTGAAGGTTGGTTTTGTTGATTCTTTCAGGTTTGATTGGCTATTCAGGTTGTTCTCACTTCTCGGTGGACCTATGGCTCCTTTTTTTTGTAGCCTCTTTGATTTGATTATAACTATTTTTTTATTAGAACTATTAAGTATCTTTTTTGCATCCTCTTTGCTTCTAGTGGATTATTCTACATTTTGATGAAAGGTGCTGTTGTATACTTGTATTGTTAGTAACTTTTTTTCTGAAATTGTTGGCTACTTGCCTACTTGGCTATTGTTGCTTTGACTACAAAGCCTAAGTTACTTTGAACTTTGAAAGTTGCTTTTATTGTTTCTATCATTCTATGAGATTGATTGGCTCATTGGCTATTCTGGACTTCTAGGTGTACCTGTGTTGTGCACTTTTGGCTAGTCTCTTTACCTTGCCTTTGCTTCTAGAGGCTTGTCTCCTTTTGGTGGTTGGTTTTGTAAAATCATTGGGCTTTGTTGGCTGTTTTGGGTGGACTCATGGTGCCTTTTTTGCAGCCTCTTTACCTTTACGATGTTGTTGCTTTTGTTGCTTATGGTGGTTAATTGGCTATGATGGCTATGATGATCATATAATTATTTTCTTTGGCTGGTAGCATCTTTTGTGATTGTAATCCTTCTTGAAAGTTGGATGCTCACTAATTTGTTGCCCCTTGTGTTGATAATTAGAATGGATATTTTTTTACTCAGGAGCCTTCTCTTTCTTTTCTTTAGATCTTAGTCATATATATTTTTTCTTCATTAACTATCTTCTCAAGTATTTTTTTATATTATTTTCTCTTCTCCTTTCAAGGTGTTGGACATTGAATTCTGCTGAATACCGATCTTTTCACGTTCTCTTCGTCGGTTGTTGTCTTTTTCAGTTTTCACCTTTTCTTTAGCTATTTTTATTTTCTGCTTTTTTTGTACTTATAGGGGATTTAACTCTTTAATCTTCTTGTAGATCATAGAGCATTAGATTTTTGAGCCTTATCCCCCATAAGGACTTCGTATCCATTTCTCTAGTTTAATAAATCATTGTTTTTATACTTTTGTATCATTGTATGTCTTTCATTAGAAAAATTTTATGTGGAATGTATAGTATAAATTTGAAGAATTATTTAATGTTAATAAAATTTGTATATTATTATGTGTTTTTTTCTTATTTGTATCTATAATTTTGTGTTCTAATAATTCAAAATTTTAAAAAAATAGTTTTAGTACTTAATTTAATAAATTAGGTATATTTCTTCTTCATGAGTGAAATCATTCGAACAAACAAATAAAAGCGAGCCTTTTTTAACTTGAACACATTTGAGCTCAAACGCAATAACGAAACATTCTCATGACTTCTAACGTAACATAATAATGTACCTAACAAGTAGCCTCACTTTGTAGCAGTATATATATATATATATATATATATATATATATATATATATATATATATATATATATATATATATATATATATATATATATATATATACATACACACATTTTTCTTCAAGAATTTAATAAGCCAACAATAAATAAAAGAAGGAATAAGCCAGCAGCATATTGGGATAAAGTTTTAAGGACTTTCTTTTGATGGGTATTCAGGAGATAAAAAAATCATCTAACACTCTCATTTTGAAAGAGACGATTGTTCTTCTCATATAAATTCTAAATTTAGGTGATAAACCATCAAAGCTCCTAAGTACAAAAAGCAAATTTATAAACACACCTTAACGGGCATACCATAAACTGAATTAACTAAATTAAGATTTATAAGAACGGTTATACATGTCATTTGCATAAATTTTGTTTTGTTAAAATGGTGATTTAAAGTTTAAATTATCTTTGCAAGGATTCGCTCTTTGAAGTGGTGAGAAGCGGTCACAGTGGAGTCATAACTGTACACACATTATTAAGGGTAGTCACAGCTTCCATGCACAATAAGCACTGTTGTGCTAGGCTTGGATTGTCCAATTATAGGTTATTGAAGTTTTTGCAATACATTTTTAATTTCTTCAACACTTCTTCGTTTCTCCCTCATAACAAATGTATTGGAGCTTGAAAGAGGAGAAATTGTGAAGTGAAAATTAATAATTGAAACATTGACTTGTAATATCTAATAAATATAATCAGGAGGTTCTCTTCTTTAATTCATGTGGTAATCAATAGGATTAGGACATGAAAAATCCAAAAAATATTATCACTAGTTTTGGAATGGTTATAGATATCTTATATTTTGAAAATGACTTGAATCCTTAAGATTTCATTGATCGATTTTACACTACAAAGCTTTTTTTTTTTAACTACAATGAAGTTCAACTCGATCAATGGGTCAAGCTAGCGATCACTAAGTAGAAAAAATGCTTCTATTTAGAGAAATATTTCTATGGACTGCGCATCTCTTTTGCCTTTGACATTTAAGGGAGAACATTAAATAAGCTGTTCGACAACTTGGTATATGAGAAGTTGAGTTCAGACGACAAAAATGTATATTGTAGGTATCGATGATATCCGCATTTTCAAAAGGTATATAATTGATAATAAGAATATAAAGCAAGAAGCTAAATGCAATAATTAATGATGGTGATGTAATGGCTTGATGACCTAATATAACCAATCTTAGATGTCTTGAAGTTGTACGTGTCTTATTGCATATCGCACTAAGTGTGTAAATATTATAATATTCTCTATTCATGAAATGGCTTGAGACAACAACTCTAACTAGCCTTGATTTCATATTTTCTCCACATGTCATGAGTACTCTGCAAAATAATGAACATGAGGCAAGGAGATTTTCAAAGCCAATAAGGATAAACATTAATGAGTATTAAATTTTTGATATGTCGAGTATAACTTTTAAGATTGAGCTGTTGCAAAATCATGGATGCAGTACATGTAGACAGCCCAAAGCTTATTACATTCCTTGCCCTTATATAATTTCTGTTGGGGTGGTGACATCCAAGTCACATGCCATGTCTCTACTTACTGCTTTAAACTTTACCGTAACACCTAATAATTCCATGTCATCCACATGATGAGTGACTTAAACACATCATCATCATCTGTCAAGATATCTTTTGCCCCAAACATTTGAAGAAAAATTAGTCACCCAGACAAGGGTGAAATACAATGGACAAGACTACTACAAGGAGTACTAGTGTATGTAAAAATGTATTTATTTTATGGTTTTGAATCTCATAACATCATATTTTTATTTTCGTGTTCATCCAATATTATTTAAGTAATCATACATAATTAATACATAGAATTATTATGTATTTATATATTTAATATTTAAATTTCTATATTTATTTATTTAATAGGTAAATCTTTAAAGCGCGTCAATAATATCAATAATATTTAGTTTTTAGAGTCAATAATATCTTACATATTTTGTGATGTAATTGAGGCACTAAAGTACTATATATAAAATATTATAGGCCAAAATTAATTCCGTGAAATTTGGTATGAACCCATATCCCAACCATCCCAAGAAAACAAAAAAAAAAAAGAAGGGGGATTACTAAAAGATTTCACAAGTATGGAGAAAGTATAAAAGCAGAATAAATTACAACTCGAACGAGAGGAATAAAGAAATAAAATAAAATTATTACAAAACCAAGTTAACAATTTTTAGAGACAACGAAGAGGAAATATAAAAGCTCCCAAAGCAAGAGAGAAAATACGATGATCTGAATTTATAACGGCCAATAACCTACAATAATCTCCACAATGATAGAGATAAAAGCCGGTCTTAGAATGCAGAATTGAGTTGGGTCATAGAAGATCAAAGAAGAAAAACTATAAATAGGATGAGAACAAAGAAACAGAGATAAAAATTTATCTCAAGAATTCTTCTCCTGACTCCAAGTCCTTCTTCCTCCTCCCATTTCCCACGGCACGAGTCGGAATCCTCCTCAAGGAAGCACCGCTTCTCTCTCTCTTCTCCAAACCCTTCCTGGTTTTCCTGAGAAGAATGAATGACGCTAGATCACAGACCTCGCACATTGTTCATCGAACAAGTGCTTTCTCCGCGAAGTTTCATCAAACTATGAGATCTAATCCACCGACATTCTTCACGACGCTATTTTCCTCTCATGTATCATCCTTACATAATCGACACCTGTAATCCACTAAACTATTAGGGAATATCGAACCAAGGATCACATCCAAGGTCAATGGAAATAATCCAAAGATCAGCTCAAGCTCAAGTTCAAAGACACTCGATCCGGTGATCGTGATCCACGCTGTTACAACACGATAATCCAATGGTTCAACGCATCCCATCTATTTCCGCCGAATTGTAACTCACCGTTCAATACTCAAAGAGTCAAATGAGCTCACTCTCAAACCAAACCAATTAATAATTAATACGATCCATTCTCAAGCCTCCCACTCAATTATGGTGTCATTGGTGCTTCTGGATTACCACAACCAAAAAAACAATGGCGACGGCACAAGACACACAAATAAAACTATTGATGAATGTAAATAGAACAAAAAAATGATGAGCAAATGCAATCCATTACTCTAATACTAAATGAAGTTCCGTAAGATTATCAAAGAAGAGGAGAAACTTGATAAATCCTCTCAAGATCGAACAATCATGTGTATGTAACCTCATACCGTAATTTCCTAATCATACTAGATCTCAATTTCAAACATAGACCACCAAAGTTGATATGCCAAGATTCAATGGTGACAACCCAAGAGGTTGGCTAAGGGCCATCAATTTTTCCAATATATAACCTCCTCAAGATCAAAAGTTCATAATTGCTTCGTGGTACATGGATGGCCCCGCACTTAGCGGTATCGCGGATGCATGGAAATAAATAATTAAATACATGGAATCGTTCAAAGAGCAAGTAATTCGAGGTTTGGACCTCCCTTTAGAGATTTAAGGGGTGAATTGGCTAAAATGTAAATGTAAACTAACCCGTGAGTTTTACAATGAATTTGAAGAGCTAGCCAACCAGATTTCAGGAATTCCTCTTTTACAGAGTTGTTTTGAATCTGGTTTAAAGCATGACATTAAAAGAGAAGTGAGGGCACTGCAGCCAAACTCACTACAACAAGCTTTTCAATTAGCCAAGTTAATGGAAGACAGATTACAAGATGACATATCTACAACCACCTTCCAGATTTCCTACATCCGTAATGAACAACCCCCACCGCTCACAAAGAATGGCACTATCCTACTATCCACAATACCAACACACCACGTGATACCCATTCGTAAATTAACTGCCCAATTGGAAGACGTAAAAGGAGAGGTCTCTTTCAATTGTGATGAGAAGTTTCAGTGGTGTGCAAATCCAAACTCTTTACTCTTATTGCAAGTCAATGATGAGCAAGACTACCCTATTCAAAATGATTCATGGCAAGATCCCGAAGTTAATTCAGAAGAGCTCCTCAAATCGCCTTAATGCTTTACAGACTAATCCTAGAACTTAGAATGGAATGATTGGCAACAAAAAGTTCGTGCTTATTGATAGTGGTTCAACCCAATAACTTTATTCCGCCTAAACTTGCCAAGTTTCTAAACCATACAAGGACATCCGCTTTAAAGTTTTAAAGTAGGAATGGAGAGACCCTGTTCTCGAGTTTGCTCTAACATTCCTATTCACCTACAAGGATACACTTTCACTAATGACATTGCTACCTTCTTCTACATGCAAGGGGCGATGTGGTGTTAGAGTTCAATAACAATTAGGTGAATGCACAATTGATTACAAAAAGCTCACCATGAAATTCTATCAAGATGACAAATTAATTCAACTACAAGGAGATACTTCAACCAAAGTAGACAACATTACATTCCATCAGTTTACCAAGTTGCACAAGAAAGATATCATTTCTTACTTACATCGAGGAATTAATCGAGGGAACAACTCCTACTGAATTCACCATTTACCGCAAGCTGTATACAAATGACAATACCAAGACTGCTTCGATCCAGCATCCTGCCTCCCAAAAGGGATATTGACCACCAAATAAATACACCAAGAACTCAACTGCCAAGGTTAAAACCTACAGATATCCTCACTTTCAGAAAACAGAAATAGAAAAACTGATTAAAGAAATGATGGATACAGGATTATAAGAGAAAGCCCTTTCTCATCCCCAAAGATTGAAAAAAAAAAAAGATGGCACTTGGCATTTTGTGTGGATTAGTGGCTTTAAACAAAGTCACCATACCGAGAGTTTCCATACCAACTCCTCAAGAGTTGATGGATGAATTATATGGAGCCACCATTTTTCCAAGCTCGATCTAAGATCGTTATCATCAAATCGATAATGGGACATTTACAAACCGCTAGAACACATGAAGGTCACTATGAATTCATAGCAATGCCTTTTGGTTTAACCAATGCCCCTCAACCTTTCAAGCACTAATGAATTGCTTAAGGTTTCTTATTTTTCTACCTTTTGATATATTACATACAAATGCACCTGAATTACATCAAGCATCTACAAGCTGCTGAACAATCAAGCAACACACCTTATATGTCAAACCATCCAAATGTTCTTTATTCAAAATAGAATATTTGGGACATATTTTATCAAAGACAAGGGATAGAGGTGGATCCCAAGAAAATACAAGCAAGCATAAGCATGGCCTATGCCAAAGTCAAGAAGCTTAAGAGGATTTTGGGATTAACAGTGATATTATAGAAAGTTTGTCAAAACTATGAATTGCTTCCCTCTAACATCAATGCTACAAACAACAAGCCTAATCGATAGGAATCCACAACAAGATTCACAAAGTTGAAAGAGGCTATGATAACATTACACAAGCATTTCCCAATTTTACTATGCCATTTATCCTAGAAATGATGCCTAGACAACAATAGAGTATTAGCTCGAATAATCACCCTTAGCTTATTTCAAAAAAGTTACCTCCTACAATGCAAAAAATCCTCAACTTATGCTAGAACTCTATGCTATCATCAAGTACGATGGAGACAATATTTACTGGGTGCCAAATTTACTATCAGAACTGATCAGAAAAGTATTAGAGAATTATTACAACAAACCATCCAAACACCTGAACAACAAAGATTCCTAATTAAACTATTGGGATTTGATTATACTGAGTATAGAGTTTCAAACAAAGTTGTTGATGCTCTATCCAGAAAGGAACCCAGTACAGAAACAAATTCTACTGAGAATCAGTTAGAATTGCCTATGGTCTTACATCTATATGCTTATACTCAATAGTTCACAACATTGCTTCAGCAGATTAAAGAGGAAACTAACTCCATCAACTACAAAACCGCAAAGATCAAATAGCACAACCCGTAACTGCTTTCCAAAGTATAAAATATTAAAGGATTAATATACTATAAAGACAGATTGTCATATACCGTAATTCGATATCGCAAAGAATTATCGAGAATTACATTCAACACCAACCGAGGCCATACTGAATTCATAAAATTTTGGCTAGAATTGCTCAAAATTTATTGAAACACATGAAAAAGACATACAACACTTCATAAGAACCCTATATGTCAACAAGTGAAATATGACACTCAAAAGCCTGTAGGGTTACTACAACCTCTGCCTATACCAGCCAACATTTGGGAGGAAGTATCAATGGATTTTATTACAGGTCTACCAAAGTCTCATAACAAAACTACTATATTAGTGGTGGTAGACAGATTGTCAAAATATGTATATTTTTCAAGATCACAACCGCTTTACCCCTCCTACATAGCTCACCTATTTGTATCGACATTGTCAAAATAATGGTTCTCTGATAGAGACCTCTATTCATGAGCAATTTCGCAAGAAATCTTTCAAATTAAGTGGTATTAAGCCACAAAGAAGGCTCTATCACCCTGACAGATGGCCAAACTAAGATTACCAACAATACTCAAGATCTAAGGAGTTTTGTTATGGACAACCCTAGAAATTGGTTACAATTTATGCCTGTGGTAGTTTCTTATAATACATCCATCAATACTTCCACCAAACCACTCTTTTCAAGCTTTATGGTAGACCTCCTCCTACAATCATTCCATATACTGTCACTACAGCTACTAATCCAGAAGTAGACTCAGTATTACAACAAAGGGACAAGATCATACAAATACTTATAAATTTATAAAGCTCAAAACAGATGAAGCAAATGGTCGATAAACACGTAAGAGAGCTTCAATTAAAAGTCAATGATGTATTAGTTAAGATACAACCCTACAGACAGACTTCAGTAACGAAGAATCAATACACCAAATTACAAAGAAGATATTATGGGCCTTTAAAGTACTAAAAAAAGAACGTGGCTTATAAAATTGAATTACCAAATAGCAAGAATACATAATGTATTTCATATATCCGCATTAAAACCATAAGACAAGATTCTAATATCCATCCAAAGATAATTATCAACCCAATTCGTAGAAGGACAAATGCTTATTAAACCTATCAAAGTTCTCGGAACTATACTAAGGGGGGATTAGCAAATCAAAGAAGTACTAATACAATGGGAAGGATTAGAAATATACATCTTGGGTACAGAAAGAAATTTTTTTTTTCAATTTGATCTTGAGGACAAGGTCGTGGGTGGGGGGAGGGAGATGATATGAACCCATATCCCCAAGCCAACAAAACAAAAGAAATGAAGAAGGCCTGATTAAAAAGATTTCACAAGTATGGAGATAAAACACAGAATAAATTACAACCTCAAAACAGAGGAATAAAGAAATAAAATAGAAAATTATTAAAACAAGTTAAAAGAAAGTTTTAGAGATAAAAGAGCAGAAACAATAAAAGCTCCCAAGAACCGAGAAAATACACCGTGATTAATCCGGCCAATAAACAACTACAAGAATCAATAATCTCCACAATGATATTCAATGAGACAAAAGCCAGATACTTAAATGTAATGTAATAATTGAGTTAACAGAAATCATGAAGATAGCTATCAAAGAAGAACATCTAAAATTATACAGATGAGAAAAATTTATCTCAAGAATTCTTTTCCTCGACTCAAGTCTCCTTCTTCCTCTTCGAGCATTTCCACGGTCGAGTCGAATCTCCTCCACGACGGTGAAGCACCGCTCTCTCTGCATTCTTTCCCGAGCTCTCTCGGATCTCAAGATCTCAATGATGAATGATCTAGACCCAAATACATCGCTTCATTCAAATGAGTGGCTTCCTCCGCAGTTTACTTCAAATCTGAGATCTAATCCACCGACGCTTCCTTCACACGATCGGACGCCATTTTCCTCAAATACATCATCCTGATCGACACTAATCCACTCAAACCATTAGAATACCGTACCGAATCACATCCGGCATCACGGAAATAATCCATTCGACGGCCAAGTTTCAAGCTCAAAAGACACTGATCCAAGTGATCGACCGCTGTTACAACATGCATAATCCAACGTCAACGATCCATCTATTTCCTGAATTGTAATCGTGTTCCAATACTCGAGTCAACTCATCGAGCCTCACTCAAACCAAACCGACCAATAATTAACACAAGATCCATTCTCTCAAGCCTCACTCAATTACAGAAATTAGTGTGTATCAAAATTCTTTGAGACTGAGAGCTGGATAAAGAATAAAGCAATTGCATGAGGATTGACCTGAGGCATCCTTCCGTTGAAGGCTTGGTTATGTAGCTTGTGTCAATTTAAGCCAGGCACAGTCTAATAAACTTAATCTTATTGTAATTTAACATAAAACTGAGCTTAAATAGAAATCAAATCAAGCTAAAATTAAAATCAACAAATTATATTTATCTAGATTTATGATCGAGTCAAGCGAGCTTATAACGAGAGTTAGGAATTGAATAATTTGTTAAGAAATTAAAAAAATCATCATAAAATGAATAAAAAAATAAAAATAAAAATTATTTGTTAAAATTATTATATTGTATCTATTTTCTATTTTTTTATTCAGCTCATACAATCCATGAGAATACTTATTCATTAATGACTCCAATATGAATATTATTTAGAAAGACTTATATAGATATCATAAAAAATTCATGTATTTATATATCTAACACTCAAATCTTTTTATTTACTTATATACATTCATAATTTTAAATTACATAATCAACCTCACTAATATTTTTTTTGAAAAATAAAATACACCTTGTTATAAATATATTTTCACATTATAATACATTAAAGTGATATATAAATAAATATAAATTTTTTTAGCATATCAATAAATCTATCTTGTTATTATTATTATTTAAAGAGATTCATTCATATAGTATTATTAATAAGCCAACAATATATATATATATATATATATATATATATATATATATATATATATATATATATATATATATATACATTTTTTTTTTCAGAATTTAATAAGCCAACTACAAATAAAAGAAGGAAGAAGTCAGCATATTGGGATAAAGTTTTAAGGACTTTAAAAATCAGTAGGCTTTCGATGGGTCAGTTTGATTCGGGAGATAAAAAAACAAAACAAAAATCACCTAACGCTTTCATTTTGAAAGAGACGATCGTTCTTCTCATATAAATTCTAAAATTAGGTGATAAAATAAAAGTTTGATATTTATATTTCTAATACTTTATTTATGCATAAAAATATATATTCACCTTTAAAAAAATAATAATTTTTTTTTTATGATTTTAAAGAATTATGTGCTATTTATTTTATGTAAATCATCCGAAAATAGATAATAGAACTCATGAAAAAGAAAGTGTTTTTTATTGAATAACAAATTTTGTTAATATTTTTTTATTTATATTTTGGATTATTTTTTAAAATAGATTATATTATATCCAAATATTATAAAAATAAAAAAAAAATTATAGTTAAATATAACCATAATTACCATATAAAAAGTAAAATTATGAAACAATTATGCAAAATAGATCATAACTAAAATCCAAATAAATTATAAAAATATTTTTTAAAATTAAAATTTTTATATTTAAACAATTAGTGGAATAACTATATATATCTCAGTGGTCCTCTATCTTCTTGGAGGCAATGAAGACAACGGCCAAGAGCATTGCAGTTAACCAAGAAAACACAGGAAAGAGAGATAATCAGAGAAATGCTAGGATGAGGATGATGATTGATGTGAAATGAAATGGCTCCATGTAAGAGAGAAGACGTGGAGGTCTGATTTAAGAGCTACTGCTTATGGCGACAGTAGAAGAAACTATCTAACTCGTTAGAAAAAAATTATTACATTTAGAGTCCGAATGTAACTTCGAGGTCTGAACTCTAATATTATAGTGACATGTGACACTCATCAATACACTATTACCATATACTAGCTGTGAATTGACGCATATTTGTCATGTATTAGTATGTATTTAGATGTTGTGTATTCTCCTGTAGTTAATATTACATAAATACATAAATACACAAATACTGATACCAAGACAACATATACTACGCCATTGTAGAAAGTTAGAAATTACATTATTATATACACATAATAATCTCTCCGAGTCTTCATTCCAGACATGCGGAAGACTTGGATGTGGAACTTCTTATAGCCATCCAAAATTATTTAACGATAAGAAGAATTTTTATTTTTTTAATTTTTTAATTTTTTTTAGTGGTGGTAGATGCGGTCCAAAGAAGAGTTGGAATCTTGATTAAACAATGGGCAAGAATTGAACCACTTGGAGAATAATTGAGAAATAAATTCATCATTACAAAATAGAGCTATTTAGGTTTTATTACTTCAAATCTAAGTCCACACGAATAAATGCGAACATTTAACTTAAATCATGCTTAAATTGAAATCAAATCATGTTCAAATCAAAATTAATGAGCTATAACTATAATGAGTCTAGAATTAGAGTGCTGCCAAAATTAAATGAATAATTATTTGTGATCTTAGTCAAGTTAAAACCAACCTAAGATCTAATTGTTAAAGAACTTAAAAAATTTCTCCTTAAAATGTTTAAGAAAATAAAAACTTACTTTTTATTTTCTGTAATCCCATAACATCTGATTTTATTTTCTTGCTCATATATATATATATATATATATATATATATATATATATATATATATATATATATATATATATATATATATATATATCACACACGCATGTCTAATACCTAAATTTTTATATTTACTCATATAATAACTAAATATTTAATCAATACACCTCTATAATACTATTATTATTCACTTTTTAAAGTGAATGCATATTTCATTCATACATTTCAATGAAATTGAGATGCTAAAATATTATATAATAAATAATAAATATAGGTTTTAAATATGTAAACACATAAAAAATCAATGATATATATGTATATCATAATCATCATCATCATCATCATTATTGTTAATATTAATAATATTATTATTATTATTATTATTATTATTATTATTATTATTTGTTATTATTATTATTTAAAAGAATTCTTATTAATATATCATCTTTAAAATATAATTTTATTAGAGTTTAACCTAAAATTATAGCATTATTAATACCATCCCAACATATATTTTAGTATTAAAGAACTTCTAATTTGATTTTGTTCATTACCATACTTTAACATCATATAACTCTATTGAGCTAATTGATCAGATATAGTAATAAGTATATTCTTGCATAATTTTATTACCATATTAATTGAGCTACGATCTACAATATTTTATACCAACATAGAGGTTATTATTATTATTGTTGTTGTTGTTGTTGTTGTTGATATTATATAAAATGTATAAAGTTAATTTTTAATAATAGAGTTATTGAATTTTAAACAATATTATAGCAAATTATTGCTAGAGTTTTACAATCCATCTTAAAAAAATATTTACAAAGAACAACAATAAGCTTTTATTCCACTATGTAGGGTCAGATACATGAATCCTTTTTCACCATCATGCCCTATTAGGTGTCAAATTCTCATTTAATTATAATAAATTAATATCATTTTTATATAATCTAACCAAGTATTTTAGGTCTACCTCTACCTTTCTTAGCATAAGACACATAATAAATCTACTCTCTTAACTGGGTCATCAGATGGCTAACATTTTAGGTGGCCAAACCATTTAAGTTGACTCTCTCTAATCTTATCTATTACTAGAGGTAATGAACCTTATCATGCATATATTCATTTATCATTTTATCTTTAATAGTAAAGCCACTCACCTACCTGAGCACTCTCATCTCTGCAACATCGAATTTAATTATATACTTCTCTGTTATTGGCTAAGATTATGAATCATAAATCGTTGCAAGTCTTACAACCATCTTATAAAATTTTCTCTTAAGACTAGATAGTACTTTTCTATTATATAATAGGCGATATGCATTCCTCCACTTTAGCCATTCAACTTGAATTTTACTAATAGCATAAATGATTAAAGAAGAATTTTTTTTCAATTTGAAAAACTTCAATATATATATATATATATAGAGAGAGAGAGAGAGAGAGAGAGAACATTAAGCTCAACACATGATTACTTCGACAAATATGAAGGGCTTGACACAATCTGATTTTTTTATTAGTACATGTTTTGATTTTTTAATAAAAAACTTTATTGGAGAATTAGTAAAGTTTTATGTCATATATTAATCATTAGATTTCTTTTACTTTAATATATTTTTATATCAAAATTTTCTTTCTAATAAAAGGTTAACTCTGGTCAAGGATGGAAGTCCAAATGAGATCAGATGATATTATATGTCTATCAATGTAAAAATAAATTTTTGAAGGTGGTTAGAAGCAACAAATAAGATAATCAGAATATAAAGAGTTGATTAATTGATGAAATATATTTGGCTTTAAGCTGAAATTTTTTGATAATGAACTCTGGATAAATATCAAAGTTGACCGAGTAGTACTTTTATGAAAGACTTGGTTATGTGGCCATCCAAAATAGTAAAACTTTTTATTGAAGAAAAAACTCTTTCTTTTGGATGGTGGAAGAAGAGATCAATAAAGAAGATAGGGCTTCTATTAAAATTAATCGAAGAGGAAGAATATAACCTTCTCCTATGATTAGAAATAATCGAGAAAAAAAATCTATTAATTCAACATTTTAAATTAAAGATAAAGAATGAATTATGCCAGAAAACTAAATAAATATTAGCTTGTGTCAATTTAATCCAAGCACATCAGTCGACTAATAAACCCAATCTTGCTGAAATCTAACTTAAAATTCAGCATAAATTAAAATTAAATCAAGCTAAAATCAAAATTAACAAATTATATTTATCTAGGTTTATTATCAAATCGAATGAGCCTACAAGAAGAGTTAGTAATTGAATAATCATACTTAATCTTAATTTAAGAAAATGCTAACTAGAGAAAATTTTGTTATGAAAATTTTTAAAAAAAATTATAAAATGAATAAATAGATAAAACTTATTTTAATTTTAAAACTTATTATTTAACATCAACTTTCTATTTTTTTTATTCATCCCATACACTATAAAAAAGATATATCACTAAAGAAATTTTTTGAATGTTTTTAACGTATATAAGAAATAAATGCCATAAAATATTGGCAATTTTTTAAATTAAGTATCATTAGAACGTAATTAGGAATTTAAGTACTATTAAAAAATTTAAAATAGGTATAGTCGCCCACTTAGTGGGAAACTAGTAGCCACGTCGGAATCGACGTGCAGTGAAGTTGCCACAATGTTGTTAAGCCAGTCACCTAGTCGCCCACTTAGTGGGCAACTGGCCTCGTTTAACCTAAAGCTAGTCGCACACTTAATGGGCAACTAGTGGAGGAATTAAAATCGGGCCAATCAGACCGATCGGCTCTATTTCCTCTATATTCCTTCGATCCGCCCCACGAAGCTTCTGACCCGAGCATCCACCGCCTCCACAAGTGCTGTCGACCGGTTTTCTCCTTTAGCACGGTCCTCTTCGTCTCCAAGCTTCCCGGTAGCCGTCATCATTGCTCCAACCGCCGACATTGTGTTGTCTTCTCCTTCTAGCCAAAAGCAACTCATTTTCTTCCCGATAGCAGTGTCTACGGCATTTAACAACTTTCCTCTCCATCTAGCAGCCGTTGGAAGCCAACATTACCTTCCGGCGATGATTCCAGCAGCTCCATTTTGTTCAGGGAAGTTTTCTACTACGGATTTTACCATTTTTTGTGCAGATTCCCGTTGTTCTTCGTCAACACACAGTAAATCCCTATTTCTTTCCATTTATAAATTAATAGAGTATGTGTGTTAGGGATTAGAGTTGTATGATTATAATTTTGTGGTTGGGTTTGATTTGAATGTTGTTAGCATTGTAGTTCAAGTGATAAGATGTTGAGTATAGTATTATTTAGGGTGCACAGCATAATTTTGAAAGGTATGAGTTGGGTTTGAGCTGTTGTAGTTGGCCTATAAGCTTAGAGCCATGTTAGTTGTAGTCATGTTAGATGACGGCGTCTGTATAATGTGTCGATTGATTTAAATTTTTTATGATTTATGTAGTTTGTTTTATAAGAATGAGTAGAGAATTTGTTTCACTGATCCTTTTCTATGGAGGTGAACTAAGTATCGATGAGCAATACAGTCCAAGTTATGTGGGAGGTCAAAAATGTTCAGTTAAGGTTTTACAGCATAGCACCTTACTGGAATTGAAACAAAGAATTATGAGATCCTTGCACATTGATTCAGAATATCACATAGTCACTCTTACATGTCATCATCCGGTGGGTAACAAATTTATAGCATCTGTTATATCTGACGATGACGTTTGCAATGTTACACTGGACGAAGCTTTCAATCAGATATTAGTGTTGTATGTGAAAGTGGAGGATGTTAATGTTGCATCCACATTAGTTGATCCAGTGATAAGGTCAGTTGATATACCAATGACGCATACATAGGAGTCATCGCACATGCACCTACAGCAACACAGCATAGCTTTGATGAGTTGATTCCCAAGTAATACCTTGTCAACCTTACCCTGTTTATACTTGTAATATTTAATATGATAGTTTGTCGTTCCAACTTATGAGTTTTATGGTAGCGATGATGTTATTTATCGTTCAGAGGAACCGTATATGCTTCTGCTTGCTACAGGCGATGATGAGTATCAGACTATGAGCAATGGTTCAAGTAGTAAGCCTGAGTAGGATATCAGTGATGATGATTGTTCACTTGGGTCAGAAGCCACTGTGATTAGGAATCTAGATGATCATCTTTTAAAAATCATTCACCAAAATATTGATACTGAAAGTCAGATGTTGTCCATAAACGAGTATGTAAGGATGTGTCAAACTACGAGAGAGTGGGACAATGATATTTACTTTGACGGTCCATTTGATG
The DNA here is from genome assembly GCA_021442155.1 of Cymbidium sinense. Classification (NCBI taxonomy): domain Eukaryota; kingdom Viridiplantae; phylum Streptophyta; class Magnoliopsida; order Asparagales; family Orchidaceae; genus Cymbidium; species Cymbidium sinense. The sequence goes on from CM038215.1 coordinate 65,263,685, forward strand.
AAAATGTCCTAACAGATGATATTGAAATCCCAAGTGACCTTGTTGAAGGTATGTGTTTCGCAAGTAAACAGAGTCTTCAATTTGCTGTTGTTGGGTGGTGTATAGTGAATAATGTTCAATTCCAAATAGTGACCTCTAACCAAAAGAACTATACGATTATATGCATACACCATGATAGTCCTACCAAACCATATAATTGGCATTTGCATTGTAACAGTAGCAGATGCTTAGGGGGTGCTTGGAGAATATCCAGAGTTAGGGAAAACCATAGATGTGTCAATGTAGTAAGCGCAGGTAGTCATCGACAGTGTAGTTCAAAATTCCTAACTTACTTCATTATACCTGTGATCAGGCATCAGATTGATCTGAAACTTAGGGAGATTATAGGTAGAATGGAGTCAAAATTCAATGTTAAAGTTTCCTACATGAAGGCCAGGGATGCAAGGCGTAAGGCAATAAAAGCAATCTTTGACAGTTGTGAAGAGTCCTATAGGACTCTTAGCCTTTATATGAAATCAATTTGCACTACTTTACTTGGTACAGTCTACAAAATTCAGACTAACATTACACATCGCTTCCAAAGACTTTTTATGGCATTTAGTCCTTCCATTACGGGATGGGGTAGATGCCGACCAATGTTGAGCTTAGACAGTATATTTTTGTTAGGCAAGTATTGTGGTACGTTATTAACTGTTATTGGAATAGATAGAAATAATGGGTTATTTTCACTTGCCTTTGCTGTTGTGGAGTCCGAGTCGACTGATTTCTGGTTGTGGTTCTTGATATGCTTACATGATATGCTGCCTGTTGTGTCTGCTAGACATGATTGTTCATAATATCGATAAATATGTTGGTTTGATACATGGGTGTAGAGAAGTCTTTCCATGGGCCACTCACAAACATTGCTTGCGCCATCTGCATGAAAATTTTAAGAAGGTAATACATAGATTTGGGATTGGTGATGTTGAATTTCTATGCCAGAAGATGTATATGGCAAGAAACACTGATGATATCCGTGAGTTTAATCGTTTCATGTTAGATATTAAAATTGCGAAAGAAGAAGCTCACAAATGGCTTGTGGAGCATAACCTGTTAAATGCTCACTTGTACATGATGGTATAATACGTTATGATACCATGACAACTAATGCATTTGAGTGTTTTAAAAGGGTTCTAAAACGGGCTCGTGGTTTATTGGGCTCTAATTACTGCTATTTACTATAACTTAGTTACATTGTTTATGAAAAGACTTGCCTCTGCAACTCAGCAACAGGAGGCCAACTTATCTATTTTCACCCAAAGAGTATCCACAATGTTACAGCGTGTTAAAAGAGAAGCCTGACATTTCTCTGAACCTGTGAACATCAACCCAAACATCAACCCCTGGGCAGATGCAGGTATTGACAGGTCTAGTTAATCATTTAGAGTTGATTTGCTAGATAACGGGCCTATGTTACTACAGTTGTAACAAAATGATCATATATTATTGGCTATGCCCACATGTTGTTGTTGCACTAGGATTTAGAAGATTGAACCAGCTAATGTGTGTGTCACAGTACTACACATTGCATCTATATAAGCTCACATACATAAATGAGTTTCACACATTGCTTGACCATTCTGAGTGGCCATCTTTCAATGCAGAGCATGGATTAATAGCTTTGTAGCCACCCAATTTTTGTAAAAGGTCAAGTAGGCCTCGTACTAACAGGTTCAAAAACACAATGGATGAAAATAGAGATAGCAGTAGTAGAACTTCCAGTCTATGCAAGACAGCTGGCCACTACAGGACATCGTGCCCACATAATGTTAATAGTAGAAGGTATGTTACGGATACTTTATCATACAATGTATATGTTTACTGCATGGTACTTAGATTTTCTATGTAGGTTGTCTCTTAGATTTTTCATTAGGTTGCAGTACTCTAATTTTTTTAGCTTACTTTACATTGAAGTTTTCTCTTTCATTGTTTATAACTATCTAATACTAACTTCTGCATTTGTTTTCTTTAATAGGTATGATGGCCGAGGAGCACCGCCCTCTAGTTGAACGTTGGCATCATGACCATGCTAAGGAGGCCACCCCACAGAGTAGCCGCCTACTGAGGTTCACCCTAGCATAGCCTCCCTATGTGGACAACATAGATCCGTTCGACCTGATACTGTAAGTAATATGTAATTTATGTTTCTACGTTACTCCTGCATAATTTTTATTTTGGTTAATGATTGATCCATCTTTTTCTTGCAGAGCACTATTCTAGAGGCTGCGTCACACTTTCTTATGCTGAAGGAGTGGTCCATCACCTGTAGACGATTCATCAAGGCTAGAGTAAGAGGCTACGGTGTTAGCGAGTTTCATCCACCTAGATCATCATCTGGTTACTGCCCTGGCTGAGAGATGGTCTTCATAGACCAACACCTTCCACCTAGGTGTTGGTGAGATAACTGTCATGCTCCACGACATGGTGATGATTCTGGGATTACGTGTTGATGGGCCACCTATTATTGGCCCAATTATGATCAATGAGAGGAAGAGATGGGCTAGCTGACCCGATTACTGGGACGAGTTGTTGGGCCGACACCCTATACCAGACGTGATGTACCATGACCATCACCCCACACATCGTCGACCTTCGTGATGGGCCGCATGAAATGCATGCACCCAGGTGGCTTAGGTGGTTTTTATAGAGTCATACGCATCGAGCCCCGAGGAGTTTTTCGTGCACTACATTCTATTTCTTATTGGGTGTTTCTTATTGCCGGATACATTAGGTTCTGAGGTCCACCTATAGTATCTACCACTTCTAGAGGACCTAGATACAAGCTTGCTATAGGAGGAACAGCAGCCCACCCTATACCTGTATCTGACAGGCCCACCAGTGGCCAACATGGTCGACCGCTTTACACCTCTTATAGATATGATCTTGGGAGCATATTCATGTGAGGAGGCCGCCCTACATGTGTCATATCCTACTACTCTTGACGGTCTTAGCATTGGGTTGAGGTATATTTTACTTTCTGCACTTTCAAATTTTTAGCTTATATGTTTGTTTAAACTGTGTTGTGTGCATAGGTGGAATGAGAAATATGTTCGCCATATGCCAATAAATAACGCTAAAGATATAAAATGATGCTCTGTGCACTTAGGTTGGACTTGCAGATTATATTTCAGCTCAAATATCTACAATACATATTCTAATTTAACTTAAATTTTAATATGTGCAGGTGATCTGGGAGCAGCACCGGCAGATCATGCTACTCGTTATACACATGCTCACGCTCGATATGGTTAGCACGAAGTCCCTCTGATCACCGGAAGAGGGTTGAGTGGCATTGCATCGAGTGCGCGATAGTTGCTTCATACCCAGGTAGATGTGGCACTAGATTTCAAAAGGGTCGATGAGGCAAAGCGGATGTCGACCGGATTATCACCAGTGCACATTGCCGCTTGGGAGAGGTGGAGGGATTACCTTTTGGGGGATGAGGAGGGATGGTGACTATCAACCAGCATACGGCCGCCGTGATCATCTTCTCTATTTATGCCGCCTCACCACTTGCTATCCAGAGCACTGTAGAGCATATGTAAATGTTAACATAAGTATTCATTTGAATTCAATATGTTACTTGAGATTAATTTCACATACTATTTTTCATGTAGGTGGAGCACATCTCGGCGACTTAGGACATCTTCACCGTAGGTGCGGTGGATGAGCATGAGCTATGAGCCATCGAGGAATGAGGTGCTATGCAGACTTGGCGTGTACATATCGGGGACACACATTATGGATCGGAGCCTACAAAGGGTGTCCCACACCATGATTGGAGTGTCGGGCCATCTACATATGATGATCCAGGTCCATCTATGTATGCTGATCCAGGTCCTTCTACATACCAGCCTACGTATGAGTCACAACCATCTATCTTCCCATCATAGGACCATCCGACGCAGACTTCCGAAGATCTTGCATTGGAGGGCCACCATCAGCTGCGTGATCGTCCATCACGTGCACCTGACCAGTACACACCTGGGAGTGGTACGATTCCACGCAGACGACGGAAGCGTTAGATATTTAGGATAGTCTATTTGTGCATCTATACTACATTTGTTCTTATCTATTTTAATTTTATTTCTATACCATTAATTTTTGTAAATACTTGTACTCACTTTTCGAAATGAAAACTTGTAAATAATTAATTTTATTTTTATCTATCATTTATTATTTGTTCTTAGATGTTATAGATCTACTTAAATGAAAACTTCAGACGTTAAGGTTGATTAGCCATTAATTCGCTTGGATAACTTAAGAAAACATCCAACAAGTGAGCAGAACGAGTTGTGTCAAAAGAATAGAATGGTAACATTTATTAAGCATCAAGCATCAACAACCCATTAGATCTTATGGATTTTTAGTAGGAGTGTTTATACACTTAAATTTTGCTAAATCATAATTAAAAGAAGGCCAAGACCTAAAAAGGACCTATTTTCATAAACCATCAAGTAAAAGTTGTACAATGAGGAGCACTAACAACCTTTGTTAACAAAATGATGGTAAAGTTGGGTTAGATATGCCACAAATCTAATTTATTTTTAATCAAAAAGTTTATGTATATGAGTTGTGCCAAAATAATCCTTCATGTAAAAAAAAATTTCATCTAGGTATCCTACACCTCTTAGTATGGTTTCACAACACCGCAGCTTCACGCCACGTCGATTTCGACGGCTATTAATGCTATAACTGAACTATCTATTTTTAATTTTTTTTAATGATACTTAATTGCCTAATTACGTTTCTAATGATACTTAATTTAAAAAAATTGCCTAAAATAAGGTACAAAACTTTCATGATAGCTAAACTAATAACCACAAATTCAGCCTCTCATTATAAATTGAGTTTTTTGTTTTTAAAAATAAAAACTTAGAAGGAAGAGCAATCTGAGGTGCAGCCTTTTAAGATGGTGGACAGCATTTGCATTAGATTATTGATGCATGATGATAAATAAATATGAACTATATATTCTTTTATATTTTAGGGGCGTTTATAAATATACCACATAAAAATTTTCAATTTACATATTTAATACAGAATTTTATTATTTATTTATATAACACTTGAATTTTTAGATATAAAAAATGCCATTTACCATTTATGTCGTCCAAATCTCATTGTGAATCCCATCACTACTGAGATGAGATTGGTGTAGAGAGAAAGAAGTCACATCAGCCTCGCTTGCTAGGAGCCGTAGTAGATTAAGTAAATACTAAAATCTTCAGTGTTAAATATGTAAATTATATTTTCTTAATGTTATATAAATAAATTTCTTGATATTTAATATAAAAGGATAAGTTAGAAATCTCTTTATATTTATAATAGAATTAAATTAAGATAATTTATAAAAATTTTGAAAAGTTAAATATTTTTAATGTAAGTTTATGTAAATGTAATTTTCAAACTCATCCTTTTATAAATTGCTAGAGGCGTTAACATAAACTGGTATATATTAAATATATAAAATAACGAGTTAGAAAAATTTTCATTTTCATTAAATAATACATTTAAAAATTAATATATTTTAACATAAAATAATTTATTTTTACTTACTAGATAATATCAAAATTTATTAATCTTGTTAAATTTATTATTTAATTTAAATATTATAGTTTATGTAAAATATTAAGTTAAATATTTTTAATATAAGTTTATGTATCTGACTTTCATATTTTTAATATAAATTTATAAATAGAAATTAGAGACAGCTCATATAAATGCAGTTTTTTAAATTAAATTAGAAGTTTATATTTTTCAGATAAAATATTTTTAATAACAGAATTGAAATGCTCATAAATTTTAAAAATAAAATTATATAAGTCTATCATACTTTTAAAATATAAAAAAAAATTTAAACAAAATTATCCTCATAAGTCATAAGTTTAAAAAATATAAAAATATTATTATGACAATTTATCAACTAAAGAGTAATAAAAACACATCTTTACTTCTTGTCAATCATTATAAAGTTTAGCTTTAGCATAAAAATAACAGTAAAAAATAGTTTAGAATATAACTTTCGATGAATGTAATTTTTAAACTCATGTTTTTTAGAAAAAAACCCTAGAGTTCTTAACATTAGGTTATAATAAATGCATAAAAGCACAAGTTTATAAATTTTATATATTTATTACATAATAAGTTTAGAAATTAATACTTTTAACATAATTTAATTTATATTTACTTGCTAAATAATATTTAATTTTAATGTCCTTATTAATTTATGATACATGCGACATAATTTTTATGTATTTATATATCTTTATAGGAGCTAAACTTTAGAAGTTACATATATATATAATATTTAAATCTTTAATATCATATTAAAAATATGACTATCATTAACATGATAAAAATAAAATACACTTTCTTTTGCATAGTAGTGTTATACATACAGATATCAAACTTTTGATGTTAGACATGAAAATGTATAAGAAGAATATGTATATATATATATATATATATATATATATATATATATATATATATATATATATATATATATATATATATATATATATATATGAGATAGATTGGCATTGCCATCTTCGCACTAGATTTAGATCTATTTTGTTTTCTTAAAATACTTTTCCATTAAAAAATTAATTAAACTCATTTTTTAAAAAATTCACCTCATATATGAGATAGATGTAATAAATATTATATAATATTCATGCAAAAGGTCACCAACCAAATATGAACAACAATATAATATCATTTTATAGAGAGAGTTTTGCATGCATGTTATTCATGTATAGGTCTCCTACTTCTCTTCCTACTGCCACTATCACATAACATGACATCAATCACTATAATAGCTGCCATCGATAAGCCAAATCCCACACCAAATAATATTCCTAGCACTATCATATAGCTTCTGTTCTTTTGAGCTGTGCTAACCAAACTTGGAGGCGACATTGTTTGTTGTTGGAACAAATATATTGCAAGGAAACCACAATAGTCACTTGTTTCCTTCAAATGAAGTGTTTGAGAAAGTGGAGAATTGGCCTCTTGATGGAATTTTTCATCATTGACTTAAAATTATTGAAGCACTTAACACATAGATTCCCAGTAAAGTTGTTGGATGAGATCTCAAGGACATGCAACATATGGAAAGTATGATTTATTTCATGCTTTCCATTAAGAACCTCAAGTAGGTCATGGAACTTATTAGATGTTAGAACAAGGACTATTAAAGATGACATATTTCCCAACCAATAAGGAAATGTGTCCATGAAGTTATTGTTCCCCAAGTCCAAAATCTCAAGCAATCGACAATTAGATATAGACCTAGGAAGCAGTCCCTCCAATTGATTTTCTCGAGATTTATAGTTTGCAACATGCATTTTGGACTAATTCGATGAAGAATGGCTCCATGAAGTTGGTTTCCTCTTAAATTTAGCATTTGGAGATTAATTCCTTTTTCTAATAAACATGATGGGATATAACCAATTAGTTAGTTACTAGATAAATCGAGTGTTCAGAGTTGAGTCAAGTTGTAGATTGATGTTGAGATTTCTCCAATTAGGTTATTATTTTCAAGGAAAAGGAAAATTAAATTTGGTTGCAAAGAGATGTTGGAGGAGATGGAAGAAGTGAAGTAGTTGTTTGAGAAATCTAAAAACCTATGTTAATTATTGGTAGAGGAGGAAAATGACCTTCAAGTTTGTTGGAATGGAGATCAATAACTAAAGAAAAATAATGAGGAGACAAATTAAAAAAAAAGGTTCTACAACATTCGTGAAAAAGTTGTAAGATAAGTTAAGCATAATAATGCTCCAAGACCATCTAGATATTTCCCCATGTGTTTTATTGTTTGAGAGATCCAAGAACGTATATCTTATGTTAATATTTTATGAATGCATCCGAATATGACATATTGGTAAAGGAAGATGACAATGATCCATCATCTGCATCCCAGGATCTTAAAAGAAATCCATTATTTGAGAGGTCCAAAGTTGAGAGGTTCTTGATAAGCTCTAACTCCACAAATCCATCTAAATAGTTCAAAGCAAGTGAAAGTTAAACGAGTGTTGGCATTTGAAATAGAGACCTTGGAACCTACCCATGTAAGTTGTTCTCAGATAAATCAAACCACTATAGTTGAGATAGATTGCCCATAGGAGGTGGTATTCTACCCATGAATTGACAGCTTAAGAGATCTAACTCTGTCAAAAACTTGAGAATCCTTATTGTATCAGGTATATTTCTAGAGAAATTTGTAACATAAAGGTGCAAATATCTAAATTACTATTCCTTGTAAAATCAGGAAGTGAACTAGAAAACATTAAATTATCTGTGATATCAAGAGATTTTAAATTTCTCAACTAAAATATTTGCATGGGAAAAAACCCTTTGAATTCATTTTCTGAAACTTGAAGCTTAGATAGCAAAGTAAGATTGACAAATGAATTAAGTATGCTAGAGTCCAAATTATTGCCTCCAAGATTGAGAATAAATAAGAAAGGGAGCATGCTGAGAGATAAGCAATGGGAACCAAAGAGGGAACAACTATTCATGCTTAGTGTCTCAAGTATAGGGGTGGAATTTACTAGAGCACCACACCATTCATCCCCGTATGTGGAAATATTTACATAGTCAGGATAAAGTTCCCTTAAAATGCTCATGTTTTGCAGAAATGTTGTGTTAGCACTAGCAGAAAGCCCAAATTTAAGGAGAGGTCGAGGGAGGTCAACTTCCTTAAGAGAGATATACCAACGGGAACTTTCCTAGAAAATCCGGCATCAGAAAGCTGGAGGCCTAAAAGATTTGAAAGTTTGTCCAAGTAAAGCCTAGAATTAGTATCCCGCCAAAATGGTTGTAGGAAAAATTGAGATTACGTAAAGATATTAGATTGAAGAGGCTCAGATCGATCTTACCGCTGATGTCTCGATTGTTCAAGTCAAGGCTAGTGACCCATCTTGAATCATCGCATGTGATGCCCTCCCAAAATGCAACAGTCAGTTCCTGACTTCCATGCATGGAGCTCACCAGAGGTAAAGCCTCGCTTTAGTTGGAGAACTGCTAAGCTCTCTTCTTTGTGGCAATGTCCAAGAGCATTGCAGTTAACTAATAACAACTCAAGAAAGAGAGTGAGTGAGAAATGCCAAGATGAGGAAGACATCATAGTTGAAATGAAATGGCTCCATGTAAGAGAAAAGACATAGAGGTTTGATTAAGAGCCAGTGTGTGGGCCGAAGGTAGAAGAAACCACTTGAGTCATCATTCCAATCATGTGGAAGACTTGGATATGGAGCTCCTTATAGACATTCAAAATTACTTAAAGATAAGAAGACTTTTTTGTTTCTTTTTTTTGGGTGGTGGTAGAAGCAGTCCATAAAAGAGTTGGAATTTTAATTAAGCAATGAGGGCAAGAATAGAACCACATAGAGAATAGAAATAATTTTCTAATTCATCATTTTGAATCAGTGCTAGTTAGTTTCGATTTCCATGTTGACACTTTGGTGTTTGAATTTGGAGCCGTAGGGACACTACGTGAATCTTAGGGGATACTTGTTGGAGTGATCAGGTGCTACATTAAGGTATGATGTATCATCTCAGAAGATGAAAATATCACCCTATAATGGACCTAATCATCTTATAAGGACTATTATGGCAAATGGGTCTACGTATGTACTAGTGATCTTTCTCCAACTTTATAAGAAGAAGTAAAGCATGATTTATTTTATGCTAAGTTCTTTAGCTCCCTATGGAAGCAAACTTCCATAGTTAATTAAATCTTGGAAAATATGAATCTTCTAAGAATACTCTTGATTAAAATAGTCAATAGATATCTCCAAAGATTTTAAAGCTAGACAATCAAAAAAGTACGTATTTATGAAGATCAAATGGGATAGTTCAAATAGGTAGACTTATTTATGAATTTTAAAGGAAAAGAAGTAGAAAGCACCCATGATACTAAGAAGCCTAGTGAGTGCTTCAGTCTACCATATAATGAGGCTTTTTATATTTGAGAGAGAGAATTTAATTGTTATTTAAGTTATAGTATTATTAGAACATTAGGGCTTTAGTTTAATAACAAGATCCTATAAATGCATAAAAGATGAGGACTTATGCTCATTGCCCAAAAGAAATAAGTAGCCTCGAAACTTAAATCTAAAAGGCTTTAGCACAAGGTGAAAGTATAACCTAAGTCTAATCGAGAAAGATAGATATGAGAATGACCAAACTCATAGATTTGAACAACTCCTAACTTTAAAATTATGTAGGCTGGTCTTATGTTGTTGTAAGATAGTTAGACTATTATTTAATTAGGAAGGAAGCTAGAATCCTAAACTCACTCTCTAAGAGATTAGATCATGATTGGTATGAGAACATGACTTAGACTAATGCCAAAATTTATAACTTTATAAACAATTTTGACACATTCATTTTGGACCAAGGGCTTAGAATAATTATGCCTATACACATGATAAATTAAGACATGGGCTAAATCAATTAGAAGATGTGTTCTCCACTATAAGGGATCGCCTTCAAAAGTCAAGTATATCCCCTATCGTGCAAGAGTGAAGACCCTCCCTATTCAAAAGTGGCATAATATGATATACATGATGTGATTACATACAACATTCAACTAAGTTGTTTTAAAATCTTTTATTTATCTTGATTATAAAGATAAGCTTTAAGATGATGTTATGGGTTGTATTAAAATTTAGTTATAAATTTTTAGTGAGGATAAAAAATTTAATTTTATCTTAAATAGCCTACCATATCTAGACCACACATCAAATCATCATATTTTAAAAAGCTATGAAAAGCATATCATTTTTATTACACAATCAAATATATGAATTTTGTAAAAGAATAAGAGGTCTGAGGTTAGTTGTACACCACTTAAAAAAAATTAAATTTGCAACCACTTATATAACTCAGATTATAATAGAATATTACAATTATAATGAATGCTATGGGGGTCTTCAATCTTTGTCTTTCTTTTATTCTTTTGTATTAGGCTTCATAGGGCCTCCTAGGTCTTTTCCTTCTAGCCACTGCTTATCTTAAACCCCATAACACTAATCCTAATCGTCTTGCAAAATTATATATTTATAAAAAAAAAATCTAACTACACTTACAAAATAGATGTTTAGTAAACAAACATACAAGCTAAGCAATTATATTTTACATATTTGAACTTAGCATCCTATACTTTGGTGGCCAAGCCTACGTGTCCTAATTGGATTATGCTTAGAGACATAAGTAGCACCTGTAAGCAAGAACATTTATATTTACTTATTATTTCAGTGACCCCTTTAGCATAATCTTCTGTAGAAAATATCATTAGGTTATTGATGACCTAACATCCAGTCTAAAACTTTACATCCTAAAATAAAACATAACACTATGACATACACCGGCCAAACCTAAAGGCTGGAATTGATGACTTAGTATTCTAATGTCTGTGCTAAGGTTTAGTGTGGTATGCCTTAGTTAGCCTTTAAAAGTATGATTATCTAAAGTTCAAAATTGTTTAAGTTAAATAATTAGGAGGTTCTACCTCATATCTTTGAATGAATTAATTAATTTTAAATTTATATTTTTTGTTTCATTTGATGCCTACTTATTTATCTAATTATTATGAAGAGAAGAAAGGGGGCTTGACCCCCTTCATCCCTATCCTAAGTTATTTTTAAGGGTATATTATTATGACTTTGGTTATTTTAGTGAATCATTTATTAAGTAATTTTATTAAACCTAGGTTTGGGTTAGTCTTAAGGGATCTTAATGTACTTCGTTCAGTTACGTATTGCTTCTAAATTTGAATCACCATTATATGGATAATATTCCACCACTTTTTTCCATCATAAATAACATACACATTTCATCTTTATTGTTATTCATGATATTTGATTTAATACACATATTTATACATACATTACATATTGATATTTTTGCATACTTAAATTATCATTAATGCATGTATTTTGATAGAAAAGATTCCATTTCTTAGTTTATATATATATATATATATATATATATATATATACATGAATTAGAGATTTAGGTAAGTATGTGCCATTATTAAACTAGGAAAGTGAGGTTATCTAATACATTCTTAGGGCTACTTAAAGCCTCATATTCTTAGGATGTCCATACTATATACTTGTCAAATTAAATATATATATAAATATATACACAAGTTTAAGAATGAAAATCATGCAAAGATTATATAATAATAAATCCTTTTATTCATGCAAAATTTAGGGACACAAAGTGTAAAGTTTTATCTTCAATTATGGCACATGAATACAAATTAATAAGATTAAGAAAGTACATGCCATTGTTAAATCAGGGAAATGAAGTTATCTAAGGCCTCTTTAGGGCTATTTAAAGCCTCATGTTTTCGGGATGTCTAGACTATATATTTGCCAATTCAAATGCATGTAAACATATACATGAAACATAAAGATAAAATAAAATCTTTATTATTTTTGAAATTAAAACTTAAATGTCTACTTAGTTGAATATTTATAACCAACATTATCTTATATTTTTCATTATTAGGTTATAGTTTTGAAAATAATTTAGGATTTACTAGTAATAATAGCCACACCTTATAGTAATATTTATCCAACACATGCAACTAATAAATAACCATGTTCTTTTGATTCTCTTCCCATTTTTTCTTTGAAAACATGAACATATGACACAAATTGCATGCATATTTGATGCTTGAAATGAAGTAATTAAACATTGCCACATAAACATATTCAATTACTTTATGTCCTAAGGATAATTAAGCCAAATAAATATTCATTAGGACTAACCAAAATTCTTATGAAATTTGATTTTAGTGTTTGAATTATTAAAACTTAAAGAGAAGAGATGATACTTAGTATTTACCACATCCCATGTTGGTGATTTAATATATTTAAGAAAAGTAATTAAATATATTTTTATGACTTGATTAGGTTTAAACTATTAAGCACATTGATTTGATTACCCTTCTCTAAGCTTCTTTAATTTAATTAACTACTTGATCATGAGCCTTCAATGATATGCTTTAAGTAAAATTTGCAATGCACTTATAGGGATCTAATGCAATTAGGCTCATATTTAAGAGTTAATTGGATTAAAGAAAGAATCAAATTTAAGTACTCATATAATTTTCCCACACCAATGAGTCAACCATAATTTTCTTAACAACTTTATGTTTTTAAATACATAAAGGGAAACTAATGAACTATATTTGAATTATCTGAACCAATCATTAATTTTTTTATTTTCATTTTTATCATTAATTTTTCTAATTAATCCCTAATTATCACATAGGTTAATTAACCTTCTTAAAGAGATACAATTGGAAAATTAATTAGATAAAGGGTTTTAATTGCTACTCCTCACTATTTATATTATTCATAATGATTAATTATCATTAATTATTTAATTTTCACTATTTATCAATCTTAATAATTATTCAGTTAATTAATAACGGTGATTAGGATTGAAATTCTAAATCCCTTAAATTTTATGGAAAATAATTCCAATGAAATTATGAGAGATAGATGACATCCCATGAAATCATCCCACCAACTTTAGAATTAATTAGCCAAGTAATTAGTCCTTAATTAAGGTAATTAACATAAGCTTTGAACATTAATTAAGAACTATTTACTAGACATAAATCACCGATTTTATTTTTCATAAATTCTCCTCTAAGTTTTCCAAAATGAGTTTATTTGTATTTTTAAAATTTTTCTACAATTAGTTATAATATTTTAAAGTTTTGACCATTTACTTATATTTTTAAGCCTAATTAATCCTTCAAACCATTGCACCACGCTGATGTTGATGCGGCAGTGCTTTCCACGTAGTGTCATGGTATTGGTTAGTTAAATCGTCCGATGCGGCAGCTGAATCAACGGCGGTGGACACGATCCTTTTTATGGTCATTCGATCTCAGTTCGGATGGTCGAGATTAATCCCATGATTTCAAATGGATTAAATCAAGATTTCTAGCACGATTAATCACAGCCGTCCATTCTAATCAAGCAGAATGAACGATCGATGATTCATCATCCCATGAGCTCTGGAAGACGAACACCATCCACCTTCCACTACTCGATTCGAGCTCACTAGAGCTCGTTATGGAGAAACAAACTCCAGAATGATCAAAGAATAAATCTAAAGGGATCCAATGGTGAAAATCACATGAAAACACAATTTACTTCAAAAAGACCAATGCCTTGGTGGGGAAACTACGATTGTCAGATTTTTACCTCACCGGAGCTATAGACTGGCAGTCTGATCGACAAAGGTAACTTCATCTTGAAGAGATGAAGCCGTGTTGAGGAGATCATGAGCTACCTCCCAACCGATTGCTCTATGGACCAAGCGTCGCCACAAAGCTCGTCGGAGTTGGTTTAGGGATGTCTTCCGAATGTTGTATCAAATTATTCATTTTATCTAGCTAGAGTGAGGTGAAGGTGTGGAAAGAGTTAATTTGAGTTTCATGGAGATTTTGGAAACTTGGAAGGACGGAGCTCCCAAGTTCGATTGGGGCTGGTCTCGTCAACGGTGGAGTGTACGAAGAGCTTCGAGAGGGGGACTATCGTGAGAATGTTCGAAGGTGTGTGTGTTGAGTTTGAATCCAGGGAGGTATACTTTCCTCCCAACTAAAAGGCTAAGATTGGTTTTAGCCTTCATTCATCAGTAGGTGGTGAGGTGGCGGGGAACTGTGAGATGGCGAGGTGAGTGAGAGGGAGTGTGGTGGTCTGGCATGGGTGTACAACCTCTCTTAAGTGGACCTATGGGTTGTCATGGGCGAACTCACCCTCTCATGACCAAAGGCTGAGCCCAATTACCTTTGGTTAGGTTGGGTCAGTGGTCCTCTTGTCTAAGAAGAGACAAAGGTGGTTGTCATGGGCTAAGGGAATGGAGAACCCACCAAAATAGGGATTTTGTCTATTTTGGTGGCTTGGTTTAATGGGTTTGAATCAAACCATATTCACCATTAGTTGGGCTCACTTGGGCAGGCCTATCGTGATCCAAGGATGAGTAATGCCAAGTTTGGATGGGTTTGGGCTTAGTTTAGTTGGGTTTGGCTCAATTTTACCCATATGGATTAAATGGGTTCAATTGGATTAAGTTGACCAATTTGATCAAATTGAGTCAAACCAATGATTTAGGTGAGTTCAATTCGTCATTTGGAAGGCATCAGTGCAATTGTTTTGACTCAATTTGGAGTTGCTTTGAGATTGGTTCATATAAATTCATTTATGCCAAATTTGTCAAGTTGATCGATTTAGTCAAATTAATTAAATTGGGTTGAATGAAGGGTTGGTCTATGCTTGATTAATCATTTGGGAATGATTGTATGTGTTAGTTTGAATTGATTTAGATTAGGATGAGTTTTGATTTAATTTGAACTTTTAGGTTAATTTATTCAATTGGGTTGGTCAAATTGGCATAATTTAAATAATTGTTATGTTAATTAGGTTGGGTCAATGGTTTGATTTGGCCAATTGATTACAATTGGGTACTCAAAGATGATATATTTGGAAGGGATTCTATGAGTTTGTTTAATCCAATTTGGGTTGGATTGAAGTTTGAATCAAATTGATCATTTAGGTATCATTAGGTCAAGTGAACTGATTAGGTTGATTGGGTTTAATTGGGTTGAGTTAGTATCAATTAAGTGTTGAGAGGGGTTCAATGTTGAATTTAGAATTGATTAGTGGCTTTGATCACAATTGATTTGGGCTCAGTTAGGTTTTGGCTTGTTTGAATCCTTTAGGTCAAATGGGCTAACTTGGGTTGGTAGCTTTTCTTTGGTTCAATTGGCTTGATTGCAAGTATTGACATGGCTTGAAATGATCCAATGAATAATTGGAGAGGTTGAGAAAATTAAGTTGGATTTAGTTTACTTGAATGGGCTTGAATTGAGTTATGAGATTGTGATGGGGATAAACTTCGGTCAAAACCCAAGTTAACCTGGCTTAGAGCTTAGATTGGAAAACCAAATTCAAGTAAGATCAATTGAATATGTTTACGGTTGATTGTGTTTTATTTACATGAGTTTAAATTTGAATGAGTGAATGGGTATGAGTTTTGATTTAAGCCATAGGATAGGCAGAACCTATTTGTCCTGAGGTACATCTTAGGCTTAGGGTTATATTCTCTAAGTCTCTAAACATGGGTTTAGTGTTTCTTTAATTATTTGAAGTGTCTTAGTACTAAAGAAATTCAAGTGTCTAGAAGGTTCCTAAGTCTAAGATAAGAAAGATTAAGTCTCACTCCAAAAGTGAGGTCAGTAGACACTAATAAATGCTCCAATTTAATTTGAATTATGCTTAAATTGAAATCAAATCAAATCCAATTCAAAACTAATGAGTTATAACTATAATGAGTCTATAACTTGAGTGAATGTCAAAATTAAAGGAATAAGTTTATGTGATCTAAGTAAAGTTTTGATCAACCTGGGATGGAATTGTTAAGGAACCTAAAAAATTTCTCCTTAAAACGCATAAAATAATAAAATTTTACTTTTTAGTTTTTAATCCCATTTTTTTATTTTCTTGTTAATTTTATATATAAAGGAGTTCTTATTGATATATCATCTTTAACATAAAATTTTATTAGAGTATTATTCTAAAATTCTAGTATTATTAATACCATTACAACCTACATATTAATATTAATTCAGTTCTAATTAGATTTTCAATCATTACCGTACTTTAACATTATATAAGTAAACTCTATTGAGAGATCCTTCCTAGATAGTGCTTCTAGAAAACCTAGCGTTCTGGCGGCTCTCATTACGCTTGCTTTGATTACGATCAACCACGTTTGGTATTGATCTCTCCCTTGTAATTAATGTAAATCGCCTCTCTTTGGATGGCGAAATGATTTTTCGCTCTTATAGATATAAACTACAGTCGCTCGATCCTTTATCCTTACAGATTAAATCTTTCAAGGATGCTCTCTCAGTAAATCCGTTTCCCTCTTCGGTTAAACTACTATCTTGATTTTCGTGGTATAGTAATGTGTTGGATTCGATGTGGAAATTCTTCTAAGCCATTTGAATTCGTTGGTGGGTAAATTCACCCTTAAGCGCCGAACTTAGAAAATATTCTCCTTTTTCATCACGAAACTTACGGTCACTTTTCGTGGGATTGTTGATCGATCTAGGCATGTGTTCAATTATCAAATGACTTGGATTATTCAAAGTTTTTTGCGTCGTTCTTATTTTGTTTTTAATTGCCAAATGAGACTTCTTAAGTGGACACCTAGTTTTGATATTAAAGAAGAATCACCAATTGTTCCTATTTGGCTTGCTTTGCCAAACATGTGCATACACTTTGTTACATCGTATTGTTTCTTTGTGCTATCTTTGGGCGCCTCTTCAAATTGATCAAGCTTCGTGAGATCCGACCCTCGGTATAGGATACTTGTTGAAGTTGATATAACTAAAAAACATCAAAAAATTAATTGGATCGAAAAAATGGGTTATAATCAAAAGGTAGAATTTGAAAACTTTCCCTCTTTCTGTACACACTGCAAAATCCATGGGCATGAACATACAGATTGTTTTATTTTACATCCACATCTCAAAAAAAATAAACTTCCCTATTATTTGGTTACTAAGGACGCCACTAAAATGGCTATGTGCCAAAAGTAAACCAAAATAATCCTCCTCCACAAAATCCTCTTTATCTATCTGAATTTGAATTGCAAAAGGAAATTAATCGGTGTTGAACAATGACATTGATGACATAGTTGGTTATGGGAACTTAGAAAATATGCCTATTACTATTCCCATGGTAACATGCATGCTCATACAACTAATGATCCAAAACAAAGAAATTCTGAACTTAGGCTTGGGAACATCACTTGATTGAAAATCATAATTTGGATCAAACAAAATATATAAACCATTAATCTAGAAAAAATAAGATGAAACAATCCCTCCCTCCCTAACACTTTGAATGGCCAAAATGATAGCATAATTAACGGTCGATCTCGATATGGAAGAAGGGAAATTACCATCACGATTCCTTTGCTTAATAATGAAACTTTGGATCACACTAACTATTCTTTTTTTGGGAGACACCTTGGACACCGACGACATTTTCAAACTATTCTAAAAAAAGAAAACACTCAAAATCAAAAATCTAAAATGCGAGAATCACAAGATCTTCATCAACTCTACATCAATAATTTCCTCTTTCCTCATTCTCACCAATCAATTTTTTCCAATCATTCATTATGATTAATTTTATCATTTGGAACATTTGTGGTATTGGGACTACTCTAGTTATGAGTTAGAAGCCTTTAGCACTCATAACATATCTCTCCTTACTATCAAACCACTTATCCATTCTTCTAAGATTGCATCTACCGCTAGAACACTAGGTTTTCCTAACTTTTTTACAACATTAACAACAAAATTTGGTTGTTTTGGAATAACTCTATCAACATCAATATCCTTGACAACAACAATTGATTAATGCCCTATTTCAGATTTCAGGTGGTGCTCTTTTATTTATGCATCTTTA
Organism: Cymbidium sinense; assembly: GCA_021442155.1. Taxonomy (NCBI): domain Eukaryota; kingdom Viridiplantae; phylum Streptophyta; class Magnoliopsida; order Asparagales; family Orchidaceae; genus Cymbidium; species Cymbidium sinense. The sequence continues at coordinate 65,282,245 of CM038215.1, forward strand.
ATGAGCGGTAGGAATATCCTATGGAATAATTTAAGATCTTTAGCTTCCTCGTCACTCAACCACGGTTGGTTGGCGGAGATTTCAACACCATCTCCTTACACGAAAGAAGGGGAGGTCCTCACCTAATCCTAATTCTATGGAAGATTTGGTAACATGATTCTTCGTAATCTTCTTCGATATAGGGTTTTGGTTCCAACACGTGGAACAACTCTAGACTTTGGCTACGTCTCGATCGTACCCTTTATAACCATCTTTGGATTGATCAATGGCCTAATACCTCAGTAGAACACTTAAGTAAAACCACTTCTTCGATTCACGTGAAAATTTCCCATGCTTCAATACCTGTCCCCTTTCATTTCCAAAATATGTGGTTGCAACATAATGACTTTATGTTCATTGTTTCACTAATTGGGCGACTATTCATCGATAACTCCATTAAAGGCATGATCCATTTTGGCTTAAACTTAAAAGATTAAAACAAACTCGAGGAATAAACATCATTTTAAAAATATTTTGCAAATCTTAAAACTATGGAAGATCTTGTTTGCTCTCTTGAAGAAGGCTGCTTTGGACTAATAAAATGATGAACTCATGAAGCTAGAGATAACTTGATTAAATATCAAAACATGGAGGAAACTTATTGGCAAAAGCTACTAAACATATTGTTGATGGCTGAAACACAAAATATTTCCACTCTTTTCAACAAAAGAAAAGTTCTAAACTCTAATAAAATTAAAACAATAATGATAATTGGATATCGGATAAAATGATATTAAAGACTTCGGTTATCCAACATTTTCAAAGTTTGTTAAACAACAACATTAACATGGAATCTATCTCAATCCATCCATTCCCTCAAGATTACTTGACCAAAACATCTCTCTTATTAGGTGTCCAGATTCGAAATTAGTATTGTTCTCCAAAGCATGAATTGATTCGTTGTTGGGATGGATACAACTATATTCTTTCACGGTGTTGGTCCATTATTAAGTATCTAATTGAAGCGTTATTGACTTTTTCAATGGCAACTCTTCTAGATCCTTCTCTAGTACCTCCATTATTCTTATCCCTAAAATAACCACCGAAAACATGGAATGACTTTAGACCGATTAGTCTTTGCACCTTCTTTAACAAACTAATTGCCAAAATAATCACCAATATCACTGTGAATATTATCTCCCAGAATCAAACTGGTTTTATTAAAGGGAGAACTATAGCTGATAATATTTTTTTAGCTCAAGAAATGATTCATGATATTGACGTTCCTATTAGAGTCGGTAACATTGCCTTCAAATTGGACATTTCTAAAGCCTTTGACAAACTCTCTTGGGAATTTCTCTTTCTATACTTCAACTTTTATTCTCAAAAGAATTTATTCATATCATTAAAAGCGTGTCACTAATGTTTGGTTCTCTATCATTAATGGAGAATCATGGTTTCTTCACTTCTAAACATGGCTTACATCAAGGAGATCCATTATCTCCCTTGCTTTTATTATAGTAGATTACTTATCGGGAACGAACAACCTATTCTATAATAAGCCGAGTATGATTTACAAAACTCAAGGTGGATTTTCTATTACTCATCTTTGCTTTGCTGATGATTTTATCATTTTTTGTAATGCTTCTATACCTCATGTCAAAACCATTATGAAATTCTTTAACAAATTTGGCAAAAAGTGGTCTCCTCCTTAACAAAAAAAAAAATGTTGTTTCATAGCGCTAATAAAATCACCAAGGATTAATCATATAAGGATCACTAACTTTCATCAACAACAAATTATCTAGGTACTCTTTTCAAAGGTCATAAAGATCTTATCTTTTTTGACAAATTAATCCACAAAATATCCAACCGTATCTCCTCTTGGGAATACCATTTTCTATCCTTTGGAGGGAGGTTAACCACGATTAAGAGTACCCTAACTCGATGCCTCTTTATCTTATTCAAACTATCGTTCCAACCAACTTTTGCATTAATAGAATTGAGAGGCTAATTAATAAATTTTTTGTCTAATACCTCTTCCTCAAAAATACATGGTCCTCTTTGCACAAAATCTACATTTTGAGGAAGGTGGTCTTGATTGTAAATCTATCAAAGACACCATCATCGCATTCTTATATAAACTTTGGTGGAATTTTAGAACAACAATAGCCTTTGGGCTAACTTCATGACAAACAAATATTTATCTAAGCACCCATTGAGCGCTCTTATAAAACTAAGCTTCTCCCATTTGGAAAAGACTTTGTAATATCAAATGGAAGGAATCTTTAATTTTGGGGCATTAACTCGGCAACTCCTTCTTACGGCAAGATAAGCGGCTTGGAAATAATTCTTTGATGAATTAATTTCCTCATGTTCTATTCATACCATCAAAGTCAAATCTTTACGGAATAATAATAGATGGAACTTTTCCATGCTCATCGATTATATCCCTTCTTCTTTTTTTAGACAAACTCAATAATATACACATTACACCCAACAAAAGACCGATTCTCTTTAAACTCTCTCATGATGGCAGTTTTAAAAATGTTTGGCTTATGATCAAAGAAACTCATGATTATTCCAAAGTGTATGCCGACTTTGGCATAATAATATCCACCTCATACTCCATTCTTACTTGGAGTATCTTAAAAAACTTTATCCCTATTGACTCCTTGATGTGGGGTAAAGGTTTTTATCTTCTGTCAAAATATCATTGCTGCTCCCATATTGAAAATGTTAATCACCAATTTGTGAATGGAGTGATTGCCTCTAAACTTTGGCTTTGGTATGATAATCTATTCTCCATTGACAAATTCAAACGGCTTACTATTTATATCCTCGAGATATATTTTGAAAACAATATCAAAGGTCATATTAAAATATTCTTTATCATTATCTGGTTCATTTGGATGGCTAGAAATGATGCGATATAACTATGAATCATTTCAAGATAATTGCCAAAACTAAATTCAAAATCCATTGATTTATTTAAAAACTTATTAAATATAAACATTTTAAAGGGTGTAAATTTGTAGCCTCAAAATTGGGTTTGCAATTGCGATATAAACACTAATCAAGCCAAAATACTTTATTGGGCCAAACCTCATGATAATGTCATCAAAATTAACAATGGGTCAGATCTCTAATGCTTACGGATGTGGTGACATCTTTAGAAATTTCAAGGGTGATGTCCTTTTCTTGAATCCTTTGGTTTATAATGCTCTTGACATTTCCTTACAAAGGTTGGCTTAATATCTAGCTTGAAGTGGATGCCTTACTACTAATCGATCTCCTGCAGTCCGAAAAAAATGGCAATGCTGAATTATACTATTTACTCAAGCGAACTAAAACTTTGCTCAATCAATTTTGTTACAAAATCACTCATATATGGAGGGAAGGAAATGCTTGTCGATTACTAACTTAGAACTAGATTGAATGGGCCCATTAATTTTGATAAACATTCTATTCTAAACACTTACAAGGATTGGTTAACTTTGGACAAGACGGTTTGCCTTACATTAGATCTTAATATTATTTGTAGGCATTGCATCTTATCTTCATATTTGTCGAATGATGAAGCACCCTATGTGCTACTTGCTTTTGTTGATCTGTGGAATCGGTTCCCCCATCTAATGGGGATTTTAATTTCTCTTATTACAATTGGTTGCATTTGGCTTCTTGCCTTTTTCATTCTGAAAGTTCTTGGTTGAGTTCTCGATTTCAATCTTGTATTGGTTTTCTTATTTTAATCTCACGGATGGAAAATTTTGTCTTGAGTAATTTTTCCCATGTTTTGCTTGTGGTCATTTTATCCTTTCGGTGACTATGTGCATAATGTCTGATGGAAAATTTTGTACGGCTGTGGAGTAATTTTTCCCATGTTGCTTGTGGTTGCCGTTCCTTTCACCGACTATGGTGCACATAATGTCCTCGCTATCCGATCACCGACTGGATTATCCAATGACCCCGACCGCTATTGGAACTGCTGCTCTAAATGCATTTACTGGGTGTTTATTTTGGTTGATTGTTACAATTGGCTTCATCTCATTAGGCCTTGCCTTTTCACTCAAAGGTTGTCGGGTTGCTTTGGCTTTAATTTCATTAATGTGTTGGTTTTGCTTTTCTCATCTCACTGGCTGGCCGCTAATAACTCTTCCTCGCTTTCTCGATGTTCCCTTCACCGACTATGGAATACTTATGCCTTTGTTCTCGTTCATTTTTTGATTCAATTATTGAATGGCACCCAATGTCGCTATTGGTGCCGCTACTCTAAATGCATTTTGGGTGTTTATTTTGGATGGTTGCGCTCATTCCTGTTGAGATATGATGCCTTCCTTTACTATTGCTCTCCCAAGGACATTTATAAGGGGATGGCTTCCTGGGACGTTTTCTGCACTGATATAATCTTTTACATATCATGTGATTGGGATGGTGTTAATTATAAGATCATTGACTTTTTTAATAGTTTTCGCCTACTTGTCTCTCCAGAACTTTCTTATGGAGGGATTATATGTCGATCTATTTTCTTTCCGAATTTGGCTAGTCATGTGATTCTCACTAAGTTGGCTCAATCTCTTAGGTCTATGTATTCTCATGTCAAGATGGCTATATTGATGATAATTTTCTTGAATGAGACTCCTCATCCTTCACTCTTAACGCTACCTATATAATTTCGATATGAATTTGATTAGGTTTGCAGGTTATAAAGCTCACATGAATATCAACAACTGGATGTTTCCTTCTCGTTTGTTGGCTATGATGTGGATGATCTCACTTCCTATTGGTTCGAGTAGCTCATGTGATGTAACCCTTCATCAAGTTTGGATGCTCATACAGACTGCCCCATCAGGATGTGATTGAGCCCGAGCCTTCTCTATCACATTTCCTTACTATCACTCTAATACTATGTTGTTTTCCCTACTTGTTGTCAGATACCTTATCTGTATATCTTTTCGCTTCTCTCCTCTTTTGCGTGTCCGCCTGATTATCATGTACTCCCATTTCCTCAGAGCATTGGCTTTATTCCTTTTTTACCTTATTAGGTCAATCATCATGTACCCTTTAACTGTTTTAATGCTTTCTTATGATCTTCGATGTACTTAGATAGGGGATTTACTCCTTAGGGCGATCAGCTCTTTGAGCGTAGTTGAGTTTACCCCCTTTTAAGGATCTTGTAACCTTTTTTTGTGGAAATAAAATACCCCCGTATCATGGGGTTTCCCAAAAAAAAAAAAAAGTAAACTCTATTGAGCAAATTAACCAGATACAAAAATAATTAAATTCTAGCATAATTTTTTGACCATATTAATCGAGCTTTGATCTACAATAATTCTGACTGACATAGAGGCTATTTTCAAAAACAATATTATGTATATATAATGTATAAAGTTATTTTTTAATTGTAGAATTATTAACTTTCTAACAAAATTATAGTAAATAGATCTAGAGTTCTTAAACAAAAGATTAAAGAACTTTTTTAATTTGAAAATTTTCTAAGAAAAATAATCATAGGGCTTAATAGAGGTATTAAGTGCAACACATGATTAAATGGTCGTATATGAAGCTGTATATTAGAAGAATTCATCTCTTTAAAATAAGTTGTGCATCACTAATAAGATGACTAGAATATAAAGAGTGCTTGACTGATGAAATATGCTTGGCTTCCATCTAATATTCTTTGAGAATGAAAGCTGGATATAGAACAAAGCAATCACGAAAGGATTGACCTAAGTCGTTCTTCCATCTAAGACTTGGTTATGTGGTAATCCAAAATTTAAACTTTTATTGAAGGAAAAAAGAACAAAAAATTTCTTTTTAAAAAAAATTTGGAAAAAGAATATAAAGAGTGATTGACTGATGAAAAAAAACTTTTTTCTGTCTAAGACTTGGTTTCTAACATTTTATTTATGAATTAAAAGATGTATCACCTTTAAAAATATAATAATAGTGATATTTTTATCGTGAAGTTAAAGTATTATGTGATATGTCTATAAATCCTCCCAAAATATAGATAATAGAACTCATGAAAAAGAAATTTTTTTTTATTAAATAACAAATTTTGTCAACAATTTTTTATTTTTTATTTATTTTTAATAATATTTTGGATTGTAAAAAAAAAAAAAAATATTTTGGATTGTTTTATATTTTAAAATTACATTATATTATAACAATAAAATTATAAAACTAAGAAAGAAAATTATAGTTCAATATAACTATAATTAATGTATAAAAAGTGAAATTATCAAAAAATTATGCCAATTGGATTATAAGTGAAATCCAAAAAATTATAAAAAATAATTTTTAAATAAAGAATTGATATTTAAACAATTAGTGGAATAACTGTATATATCTTAATAGTCTACACTTGAACAATCTTACCATTGATGTCCAAATAATTTTGGTGGAGGCGAGTGACTTATCTTGATTCATTGTATGCAACAATCAATTCCCATTTACGCATCACTATATTATTATATTCATGATTTACATCGAGAGCCCGCATACAAAAAATCTCTCAAGTCGCCATTCCAGTCGTGGAAGATTTGAATATAAACTCTTTATATACCAACCAAAATTAATCAAGATAAGTATAAACTATTTTTCTCTTAATTTTGAGTGGTGGTAGAAGAGGCTTATAAAATAGTTAGAATTTTGATTAAGCAACGATCAAAAATAGAAACCACTTGCAAAATAAATCTAGAATAATTTTCTAATACATCATTTTAATCTAGACGTATTTAGCTTTCATTGACATCAAATCCAAGTTGACACTAATAAATGCTCAAATTTAATTTAAATTATGTTTAAATTGAAATCAAATAAGGTCCAAATCAAAATTAATAGCAAATCATTGCTAGAGTTTTGAACTCAACAAAGGAAACGATTAATGAAGAATTTTTTTTTTCATTTTCAAAAATTTCTAAGAAAAATAATCATAGGGCATAATAGAGGTCTAAAATCTATTAAGATGTAAGAAAATATTTAAAGATAATTTTTGAACAACTGCAATATGAATATTATTTATTACTAGAAGATTTATATACAAATCATAAAAAATTAATGCACTTACATATCTAATACTCAAATCTTTATATTTACTTATATAACATTCATAATTTTAAATTACATAATCAACATCACTAATATTTATTTTTAAAAAATAAAATATATATATATATATATATATATATATATATATATATATATATATATATATATATATATATATATATATATATATATATATATATATTCACATTATAATACATTAAAGTAATATATAAATAAATATAAAAATTTAAATATTAAATATGTAAATATATAAAAAAAATTTAGCATATCAATAAATCTATCTTATTATTATTATTACTATTATTTAAAGAGATTCATTCTTATAGTATTATTAATAAGCCAGCAAAAATTATATATATACTTTTTTGTTCAGAATTTAATAAGCCAACAACCAATAAAAGAAGGAATAAGCCAGCATATTGGGATAAAGTTTTAAGGTATTTATTTTGATTGGTCTGATTAAGCTCAACACATGATTAGCTGGTCAAATATGAAGGGCTTGACACAATCTGATTTTTTTTATTAGTTGATGTTTTAATTTTTTTAATTTTTTTATAAAAAAATTTATTAGAGAATTAGTAAAGTTTTATGTCATATATTAATCATTAAATATTTTTTAAAATTATAATTTTCATGTTTGAATAATTTGTGGAATAAAATGGCTCCATGCAACTGAAAGACGTGGAGGTTTGATTTAAGAGCTAGCATTTATGGGGACAGTAGAAGAAACAATCTAACTCATTAGAAAAAAAGTATTACATACTGAGTCCAAAGGTAGCTTCTACATCTGCATCCTAAGTGACGCTCATCAATACACCATTGCCATGTATTGGTATGTATTTAGCAGATATGTATTTGTGTATTAAATATTTAAGTGTTAAATATGTAAATTAAATTTTCTTACTATCATATAAATAAAACTTTAGATATTTAATGTAAGGGATTAGTTGAAAATTTCATTATATTTATAATAGAATTAAAATAAGACAATTTATATAAAATTTTGAAAAGTTAACATTTTTTAATATAAGTTCATGTAAATGTTGATATTTAAAAATTTTACTAATATTAATCTATGTTAAAAGCAATTGATAAATAAGAAAGATCGAATTTAAAATATCATTAAAACTTTGGGATATCTTAAATCCTAACAAATCTCAAACATGGAGTGTTTAATCGAAGGCCTCATGAGTTGATCTAACAAGCTCAAGATCTTAAAATTTATTTTGAGCATTCAAATATTTAAAATATATCAAATGATCAAATGGATCATTTTGAGCCGTCAGATGAAGTAGTGATTTTTTTTTAATGTAAAATATACTACTTCTAATCTATAAAGCTCATTTATAAGAACAAAATGAGAGAGAGAGATAAAGCTTGAAGATCTGATAATGCGACCACTGACGTTAATCAACCATGGCCGAGTAAAAATGCCGATTGGATGATCTCCATCATGACAATCTTCATCGTCCATTGTTTGTTTACCATCATCTAACCACTAAGAAGTTAACCATGCATAAATCATTGTTCCCTTCTCATTTACAATCCGAATCCTATTAAGATTTTGTACTCAAACAAATACAATGATTTTATGATTTTTCTTTTAGATTTTTGTGTTAAAATGGAGTTTTCTTTATATTTAAATAATTAAATTTGGATTTCATAACAATAATGTAAACTTTATATAAAGAATCATTTTCTAACGCATAAAATGTAATTTTCAAAATCATCCTTTTATAAATGGCTAGAGGTGCTAATATAAACTTGTATGTATTAAATATAAAGAATAATAGGTTAGAAAATTATTTATATTCATTAAATAATATATTTAAGAATTAGTATATTTTAATATAAAACTATTTATTTTTACTTACTAGATAATATCATATTTTATTAACCTTGTTAAATTTATAATAGAATTAAAATAATATAGTTTGTGTATAATTTTAAGTTAAATGTTTTTAATATATGTTTAGGTACTCTTCTTTTTATATTTTTAATATAAATTTATACACAAATTAGAGACAGCTCATATAAATGCAATTTATTTTTAGGTTAAATATTTTTAATAAAGGAATTTAAATACTCATGAATTTTAAACATTAAATTATGTTAGTCTATCATACTTTTAAAATATAAATAATTTTAAACAAAATTATTCTCATAAGTTTATATATATATATATATATATATATAAAGATTCTTATAACAATCTATCAACTAAAAGTTAATATAAAAAACATCATAACTTGTTGTCAATCAATATAAAGATTAGCTTTAACTTCTGGTTACATAAGACGTAAGAGATTCTTTTTTATAGGGAAAAATGGATGATTGTAGGGCCAAAGCCATTTTCTTTAATCAAACAAATCAAATGATTGTAGGCCAAAGCTCGATTTTCCTCGAGAGAGGCTAACCGTCATCGAACCGATCGTCAGGTGAATGGCCCATATTTTCTACTTCTTCTTGTAAGAAATTGAATTTTAAACTCAATGGATTCAACAGTTGACAACCTGTCAATGACGGAAGGCCAATTAGGAACCATCCCTTGAAAATCTCAGAAAGTCCGGTAAGTAATTTCAAAGTATCATTAGAGAGAAATAACTTTTTTTTAATCTCATATGTATGCATATATTTTTCGTCAGATCATAGGCAAAAAATTTTATCCAAAGCTGTCCGTGAGCAATAAAGTCAGGAAAGGATATGTCCAAGTATTGGGGTGAGTGAGTTGCTTCACACAATTTTCAGACTTTTGTCTTTCTCTCTCTCTCTCTTTTATTATGTATTTTTGCAGGATGATGGTCGAAAAAAAACTAATAGCGTGACAGCTACGGACAATATATCATCCACTATCACAGCTGATAGTTTAATGGTGCTCCATAGAAATTTCATTTCCCAATGAGTTGGTGGCTATTGTTGCCAAAAAGTTTGATCGAGCACGTTCACCTCTGCCAGGATACTTTATTGTTTCTGAGATGATTCTTCGTGCGGGACTGCGATTCCCTTTGGCTTTGAATTGATTGAGATCTTTAAAATATGCAATGTAGTATTGTCACAATTTTTATTTCGAGCTTTATTAATCATCGTTGGATTGACTATCTTCTTTAGAGAGCATGGTGTTACTTCGAATATCAAATACTTGTGCCGAATATGTAGATTCACATGTGATGCTCAGGGATGTGTTTCTTATTTAGCTATAAAAAATTAGATAGAATTTTTAGCGGATCCATCTAGAAATTGGTCTAATGGGTTATTTTTTATGAAAATGAGTGGGACCTCCCCGAGATGGGAAAGATTGAATGACCTTCTAGATCGATTGAAGAGAATGAAATCTCTCTTAATATTCTCGATGCAAAGCCAACATGAGTTACGCCACATTGGCAAGCATATAATTGAAGATAGAATGTTCAAGGTTGGCCTTTCCATTCAGGCAGGGAGATCTCATGCTCTTCCACTGAAGAGATCAAGTAAAGGTGTTGAAAATCTCCTCATATTCACAGGATTCCTTCAAGAAGTCCATTATAAAATCATGGTGACAACAATGTTTCTTCTTTAAAGAAAAAGAAGACATATGCCGAAGTAATTACATCAAATAATTTCGGAGAAGATGTTCACCCCCAGTTGGCCTCTAAGATTTTAGCTATCTTAACTCATAATGGGGGGATTCGTTTCCTGAAGCGACATAATCCTGAAGAGGTGTTAAAGCTCGTATGCTCTGGATGTCGCAGATGAATTAGTACATTATCTTCTCCTTCTTTTTCTTTTATTCTTTCATTTTTAATTCGTGTAATATTTGTGATTTTTTTATTATAGGTAGCCCAAATATTAGGGCTGATGACTCATTTGGGTGTCACTTTAGATGAGTGAAAAATTAAATTTGTGAAGATAAAATATTTGCAAGGTGAGTATGAGCGAAAGATGAGTGTTAAGGCCAAAGAAGTGGCAGCTCTTGAGGATCAGCTAACCGGGTGTAGAACTAAGCTAGCGAACATGTCAACTTCTCTATCTCTAGTGTCAAGTGGTGGAGTGTACTCATGATTAGCTGATTGAGGTGAGGGCAGAGACTCCCTAGAAAGAGAAAAGACTCAAGTAATTTACGGTGAATAATAAAGCTCTTGAACTGGAGAAGAAAGCACTATATGATTGTCTCTCTTAGAAGGAGCTTAGAATGTTAGAAGCGGAAGCAAATGAAATCTCCTTGAAAGTAGTGAAAGACTTTAAGAACTCCCTAGCTTATCGCGGATGCGAGGATCATATCCAAGGAAGCTCGTAATCATATTCTTGATGTTGAAGTGAAGGACTTGGAGCGCCAATATTTGGAGGAAGGCTTCATCCGAGGATTCCTAAAAGGAATCTGCTTAGTACATCATAAAACTAGAGCTAGTATTGAGAATCTGTCTGCCAAGTATCTGAAGACCATTCGCCAGATTCAGGAGATGAAGGGGTTGAGAGTGAGTTTAAGGGAGCATCTTCTAATGGTTAGGAGAACGTTGATATCATGTAGTATCACTTGAGGATGCATTTCTTTCTCTTTTATTCATGTATTATTATTTATTATTATTATTTTTGTATCTAGAATTTTGATTCTTTCTTATATCATCATGTTAGAGTTATTAATGATATTAGTAAACTAAAAATTTTAAGAGATTTGCTCTTATTTTGTTCTGACATATCCGAGGTGATTCATTGGAATATTATTCAATGATACTACCCTGTACAGAAGAGATTATGGGAAGTCCACCAAGGACTTTTTGGTCTATCCTAGGAATTAGTCAAAATATTATTTGACATCTTACCTGTATGGAAGAGGCCGTAGAATATCCACCAAGGACTTTTTGACTTATCCTAGGTATTAGCCAAAGTGTTTCTTGACTTCTTACCTGTGTGGAAGAGGTCGTAGGATGTCCAACAAGGACTTTTTGACCTATCCTAGGCATTAGTCAAAGTGTTACTTGACTTCTTACCTGTATGGAAGAGGTCCAATCAAATCCCCTTGGCATTGACCATGCTCTGACTGAGACAAATGTGAGTTGTGCATTCCTCAAGTGGGAGGATTAAATGAAAGAGATTGTTTATGTGCAACAAGCTTGAAAGAAAAGACCATAAACTCATTACTTTGATAAGGCCAGTTATACAATCATAAGATAATTTTAACAAAGATAGGAGTTGAAGAGGAAATGACAAATGAGATAAAATAAAAGTTACAATAATTATGTAGTAGGAATTACTGATAATACTTTTGAGATTCTCCGTGTTCTAAGTTCGAGGTAAGATTTTTCCCTTTGGATCCTTGAGCTTAAATGTTCCTAGCTTGACCATAGCTGTAACCACATAAGGGTCATCCGAAAGAGGTGAGAGCTTATTGCATTAAGGGCCTTTGCCCGTAGCTTCAAGACTTCATAGGAACAAGTCATTGATAGCTATGGGATGCGGTTTCACCATTCTATTGAAGTGGTGAGCTACCATTTGGTGGTAAGAAGCAGTCCGAAGTAAGGCCATGTCATGAGTTTTGGGGAGTAGGTCCAGGTTCTGTCGGAGTTTTTCTTTATTACTATCATGATTGAATGATTAAACTCTTGGACATGGAATCTCGATATCTACTGGTATAATAGCTTCTATGCATAAGCACAAATTATATAGTGTCTCAGCAATCAAAGTTCGTGATGTAGTGTGGTAAGCCTAAAGAATATTAGAGAGCTCCTCAACCCATTACCCCTCAGCCTTCTCAAGACCCATTTTTAACCCTTTGAGTATAGTCTTGTTGATAGCTTCAGTCTGTCCATTAGTTTGAGGATGGGCTACAATCGCATACAGTAGCAGAATGTGAAGATCTTTACAAAAAGTTGTAAAAACTTTTCCAGTAAATTGGGTTCCATTGTCGGTGATGATCTTTGCAGGAAGATCAAATCGACATATTATATTTATTTTCAAACAAATTGTTTAGCATTTGCCTCCATAATTTAAGCAAGTGGTTCAGCTTCCACCCATTTAGTAAAATAGTCAACAGCTAAAATGATAAACTTTCATCTCCATGCTACTAGGTCCTATGATATCAATTTCCCATTGAGCAAAAGGCCACGGGCATTGAAGGGATGAGAGTTCTGTATGTGGTGTATGAGAGAGGTTAGAGTGCAATTAACAATTCACACATTTTTTTTGTGAAATCCAAGGCAACTTTCTTCATCGTAGGCCAATAGAACCCTTTCCTTATGATTTTAAGGGCTAGCGCCCTTCCTCCTAGGTGTTCTCCACATATCTTAGAGTGAACCTCTCTTAATGCATAATTGGCTTCTGATGGCGAGAGGCATTTAAGGTATGACCTAGAAAAAGCTTATTTGTGTAGTTCACCTCCGATAATAATAAAATTTGCAGTTTATCTTCGAAGATGAGTTATAGCAGTTGGGTCTTCAAGAAGGGTCCCTTCTTTTAAAAGGATAGGATCCATCCACGAAGGTTCCTTTGTCTCATCAATTGCTTGTATTACCCATGACCCTTGGATACTAGGAAAATATATTTTCTCAATATGCCTTCTCTTAAAGAGATCTCCAGTAACAGAGGTAGCGAGCATAATGAGAGCATCAGATCGAGTGTTCTTCTCTCACAGTATGTGAATGATTTGATGTGTCTTGATATGGGTAAGAAGTGACTTCACCAAGCTGAGGTATTATGCTAGCTGAGGATTATGAGTATTAAAGTTTACCTCAACCTTAGAGGTGACAAGCTAAGAGTCAATGTGGATCATCAAGTTTTGAGCTTCACAATCTATGACAAGTATCAACCCTGAGATGAGAGCGTCATATTCACCAATATTACTGGTTGTAGGGAATTTTAAGTGAAGTCCATACTCTAAGGTATCCTGTTGGGGGGAAATAAGTAAGATTTTTACTCTAGCACTAGTATTTCCTGAAACTCCATCAACATAGAGGGTCTATTGAAGAGATGAAAAGGGTGTAATAGATAGCTCATTTGGTGTATGGTAGTGCATTCTACTATAAAGTCTATGCGTACTTGAGACTTTACATCTAGCCTGGGTAGGAAATAGATATCATACTCTCCCAATTCTATGGACCATTTTCTTCTCACACTAAACTGAGCTTATTGCTTGGGAAGAGATTGTGAGATATACTCATTGGATAGGCTTGGATAGTAAGGGTGGAGATGCTAAATATTTTCTTAGTTGCTCAAAAGCAGCTTGGCATTTATCAGTCCACTGAAAATTATTATTTTTAGATCCCTTTAGTATTTTAAAGAATGGTAAGTATTTATTCCCAGAATGGGCTAAGAAGTGAGATAGATAGTAATTTGTCCATTCAAGCATTGAAGTTCTTTGATATTCTTCGGAGGTGTCATATCTCTGAGTGCTTAGATTTTTTTGGGATTGGCCTCATTCCCATGGTGGGTGACCATGAACCCAAGAAATTTTCCAGATGTAACCCTAAAAGCACACTTGGACGGGTTGAATTGCATGTTATGACGTTGAAGAAGGTTAAATCATATTTATATATTAGAAATATATTGGTTCTTCCAAGCTTTTTACTAACATGTCATCCACATATGCCTCCATTGTGTGGCCTAAGAGGTCTTTAAAAACCTTATTCATAAGGTGTTGATAGGTAACACCATCATTTTTAACCCGAATACATAACTTGGTAATAATATAGACCTTTATATGTTTGAAAAGATGTGGCTTCTTCATCCATCGGGTCCATTTTTATTTGGTTGTAACTTGAGTAAGCATCTAAAAAACTGAGCATTTGATGCCCAGACATAGCAACCACCAATTGATCAATTTGGGGGAGGGGAAAACTATCTTTCGGGCAAGCTTTGTTAAGATCAGTGTAATCAATACATATTCTCCAAGTTCCATTTGCTTTCTTAACCATGACCACATTTGCTAGTCAGGTAGGGTAATGTACTTCTGTTATGAATCCCATTTCTAAGAGCTTGTTAACTTCTTGTTCAATAGATTGGAGGTGATCAGGTGCAAAACTCAACTTCTTTTGGATGACTGGTTTGAATGTTGGATCAATCTTGAGGGAGTGCATAATCACATTGGGGTCAACCCTAGGCATACCTGTTGAACTCCAAGCAAAGATGTCTTGATTTTTGTGCAAGAAGTCTATGTGTTTTCCCTTTATTCATCTAAGAGCAGAGATCTAACTTACACTGTTCGTAAAGGTTGGTCATCTGATAAAGAAACATGGAGCAAGTCTTCTACAGGCGAAGCTCTCTGGGGTACTTCTTCATCTCAAAAATTAAAATTCTTGATGTTGGAGGTCACCGAAGGGCGTGGTTGAGCTTATCTGAGGTAGCATGATTATGCTATTTGTTGATTTCCATGGATCACTCTAACCCCAATGGGGGGTCAAAAATTTTATCTTAAGATGAGATACCAAAGTAATAGCACCAAAAATTGATTGGAGGGGCTTTCCAAAGAAACCGTTGTACGCCGAATCTAACTTGATCACCATGAATTGAATTGAATGAGTCTCTTGTCGAAAATTCTCCAAGGATAATAGGAAGGGTGATTGTTCCCTCCACTCGCACAGAGCGATTATCAAACTCATATAATGGTCCTGTAATGGGTTGAAGCTTTTCCCTAACCAGGCCTATGATAAGAAATGTGGAGTAAAATAAGATATCGATAGAGCTCCTGTTATCAATTAAAATTTTCTTAACATTATAACATGGGTCACTGATCCCCGCACTGATGACAAGTGGATCTTAATGTGGAACTTGGACTTCTATTAAGTTCGAGTCATTAAAAGTGATGGAATGATCAATGCAAGATTTCTTTAATTCTAGCTCTTCGGAGGTGGCAATGAGGACTTGGTTAGATAGTAGTAGTCCTCCTGCGATTGTTTAGATTTCTCCAACTATTTGGCAATTATTTTTTATTTCTATGATGATTGTCCTAGTTGCCACCCAGTTAGAGTTGTGTTTGCTTCAGTCGATTGATTCTACACAAATCGACATAGATATCCTTATTGAATGAGCCTCTTGATCTCTTCTTTAAGTTGTTTACACGCCTCAGTAGTATATCCACGACTTCAATGGAAGCGATAATATTGCTCCTGATTTTCTAAATTTGGTTTTAGTGGATGCGGCCACTTAATGGTCTCTTCATCTTGAATGACCATCAAGACATTAACATGAGATGTGTTCAGTTGTGTGTATTCCTTCTTGGGTGGTTCACTTCATTGATGTGGGGTCGTGGAAGGAGATCACGACTGCCTTATTACTTCTTTTGATGGGGTTGTCGATCTGTGTTACCTGGGGCACTCTTACATTTTCCAGTGGATTATTCAAATTATTTACGATGGGCATTAATAGCCTTATCAGCATAAATTTGTGCTTTCACATGATGAATAAAGTCGACATATGAGCAGATCGTATCTCGCATTAGTGACGAGTAGAAAGGCCTAGGATGGAGCCCTCCAAGGAAAAGTCCTTTTAATAATTCAAGGTCTACTCCAGGTATTTGATGAGTCTCTAAGGAGAACCTCTGGAAGTACTCCTTAAGTGATTCACCCTCATTTTGATAAATGCTTGAGAGATGAGAGAAATCTTTAATGATCCTCCAATTTGCAATGAACTGTTCTACAAAAATCTTGGCGAGTTCGCCAAAGGTATGGAAGGATCCCCTTGGAAGGGAGTAGAACCAAGTGCGAGACTGACCCTTGAAGGTGACGGAAAGACCTGACAAAGCAGTATGTCAGGAGCTCATTAGATATGCATGATGGTCCTGTAATGGTTTATGGATTCATATGCATTAGTTGCCCCATCATAGGAGTCAATGGTCGGAAGCTTGAACCTTATCAGAATATGCTATTGAAGAATAGCTTCAGTCAAAGGTGAATACTCTTGATAGCTGTGATGAAAAGGAGGATGATTTCCATCTTTAAAGTGGCATTCTTGTCGCACTAAGTGTTGTAATTGTAGCATGTATAACATGATAGGTGGAATCAACAGGATGAGAATGTGCCAAGCTACCGGTAATAATCTATGGATTAGCAATTAGTTGAGCTGTTGGTGATGGATGAATAGCAGTATGAAAGATGTCAACATCACAGTCTGGAAGCAGAGGAGCTTTAGTCTGATGGCGAGAAGGCCCTACATTAGCATTTTGACCTACCTAACGACGATCTTGGGGAGGCAGCCGCTTATGTGTTTTACGGTAAAAGTCAGATTATCTCATTTTGAGACTCTTCCATTCGGCACACATAATCTTCTAGAGAGATTCCTGTTGCGACTACACCGATAGGGTCATGGCCTATTAGGGGGAAGTGAGGAAAAAGCTTAGCGTCATTGGTTTATGGATTGGTTTCGAGAGTGACGAAAGTTAGAGCGGGAGGCTTCGTTGTTGCGAGTTTTGTGCTTGTTGGCCATAATACAGGTGTTCACAGAGATTGCAATTATAGGGTTTGATTCATATAGAAGATGTCAAACTATTGTGTGCTAGAAAACTTGTAGTGGTAGAATAAACCTTCACGCCTTAGCTATGTGTGGAAATCCAACACACATATAGATAGCTGTAGAATGAATATGAAACTTCAAGATTTTTATGTGGAAAAACCCTTAAAAGAGAGAAAAAATTATGGGGCCTAGCCTAGTAAAATATTTCACTATATATCTATTTCGGAGTACAATGTTTTAAATTTTTATATGACGAGATTACAGAATTGTATATGAGAAAAATCTGACAATGAGAATCTTAGAATCAAGTGACAATAGCCATGCAGTAGTGGTTAGGATGTAATAGTTATTGTTGGTAGTTGGCGATGGTGATCTTGGCGAAGATGGTCGCACGGTAATTAATGTGGTCGATGGTGGGTACCAATGATGGTGGTGATGAATGATGGCGACGGTCGACGGTGGTCGGCGGCGACCGGTGATGATGGTTGGCAGTAGTGACTGGCAACAGTGGTCAGTTGTCAGCGACAATGACCAGCGGAGGTGGTTGACGGCGGCGAAGACCAGTAGTGATGGCTGACGGCGGCGGTCGGCGATGGTTTGCAGCAATGACCGGCGGCAGCGGTTGGCGGCTGTCGACGGTGGTCAGCGACCATCGAGTGATGGCACAATTATGCTTGGAGGATTTTCAAGCCTCAGAGCACTCTCTCTTCTTTAGCTAGGGCTCCCCTCATGTGAAGAATAAGGGGCTATTTATAGATTAGAGGGATGACATTTCTGTAAATACATGCAAAATCCAAACCACTCCATCGAATATCTCAAAATGATTCCCTTGATCATCTGATGTATTTTAAATATTTGAATGCTCAAATGAAGTTAGAATCAAGAGATCTTGGGCTTGTTAGATCTGACTCGTCAAGATGCTCGATTTGATTATAAATACTCTATATTTGGGAACTATTTAGAGATTTAACTGATATCCTAAAGATTTCAATGACATTTTAAGTGTTTGATCTGGACTAATTTTGACTTAAGATAAGATTGCTTTTGACATCAAGATTCGTGCTTCGACCAGTGGAATTTTTAGTATCATATCAAATATTAAGGTCCATATATGATTAAGTGGTCACACATTGAGTTATTTGTAGAATAAAGCTCCAAAAATAAAAGTTCATTATTAGAAAAAAAAAACTTAAATACTATTTATACATGTGTTATTTCACTATATAATTGTGTTCAACAAATGACAAAGGAGGGAAAAATGAAAGAAGATTGTAAAATTAAAGTAATATAAAATGTTTTATTTACATATCAAGAGTAAAAAAAGATAATGATTGACTTCTTTGTGTGTGTCTCGATCCATAAGCTTGTATCATTTCTCTTGGACCTAAAGTAATATAAAATCCAAGAACTTTCATGCAAGATCCTAACAGGCCAAGCTCTTATACTTATGAAGTGGGGAACCAAATTCCATCCTTAAATATCCCATTTGATAAGTTTCAATTTGGGAGAAGTAGTAAGTAATTCCTTCAATAATGCTCACCACTATCAACATTACCAATTTAGTTGTCTTCAGTTTAACAACATCAACCATAATTGCTCAAATTGTTAAGTAATTATGCTCATTGAATAATCAAACCAAACAATGGTGAAGTGAAAGATGCACTTGAACTGAAAGGAGTACATTTGTATGCTAATGTAGAAAAGTTGTCCTTATTCAAAGGGTGTATAGTGCTATTGAGAAAGAATTTGAGTGGCTATGCCACAATAGCTTCCATACTCGGCGCATTATCAAGAGAAGGGTTACAAAATCATTGTCAAAGGATGAAGCTGCGAATATGTTGTTTATACTAAAAAATATTGGGGAAATTGAACCTTTTAATGTTAAACATCCAAAACCATACAAGCTTTCTCAATTATAAAAATAAAACAAGATCAAAATGGCAAAGGATTGCTTTGTACAATTTTTCATTAGCATGAAATTTCAAGATGTAATGTCATTTTAATGAATGCATATCATTTGTTGTTAGGAAGGCATTGCCACTATCTCATGCAAACTCTTCATGATGGCTACAAAAATAGCTATGCTTTGGAGGTCATTAGAGAGTTGATATTACTTATGTCTCTAAATAAAAATTGAAAAAGAGTCAATTAGGATGCCACAATGGTTTTAAAATTTTATGTTCATGAGAACCGTACAAAGTTAAACATTGCATATGTTTGGTGCCTATTGAAGAAAATCAAGATGAAGATCAAGTGTCCAACGAGATATAATCAAAGTTACAATGTTGCAATAGTACATGAATGCATTACTTAGAGAAGTCCTTGAGGTTTTTCCCTTATGCATAATTAACAATATGTGATGAATCTCCTTTTGGAGATCATCACTTCACATTAATCTACACATTGAATGCGACTTAAGAAGTATTAAAATTACTCGATAAATGGGCAATAATCTTGTTGATATGAAGAGTATTATTAGTCTTGTTGTACCCATATATTTGACTCCAAAAATGAAGCTTGGCAAATGTGCATTTACAATTGCCATAAAAAAGATTAAATATTGCTTCCCAATACCAAAGTGGGCATCATCAAATTTGTATGAAGCTAAAAGATGAATGATGGAATGCATCCACAATAAGGGATGGGCTATAAGAAAGGATAATGATGCCATTCAGCC
This sequence comes from Cymbidium sinense, assembly GCA_021442155.1. Classification (NCBI taxonomy): domain Eukaryota; kingdom Viridiplantae; phylum Streptophyta; class Magnoliopsida; order Asparagales; family Orchidaceae; genus Cymbidium; species Cymbidium sinense. The sequence goes on from CM038215.1 coordinate 65,302,391, forward strand.
TCTCCAATGCACCTCAACAACACCTTTGTGCATCTTATGATGTAAGTCTATTGATTGTATAATGATAAATTTATGATTGTATATTTTGATGATATCTTAGTATATATTTTTAAATAAGAGATCATTTAAAACACTATCAACAAATATTTGAAAATTTTGCCAATAAAAGTTGTATTGTAACCCAAAGAAATGTCATTTCTTTAGGATTAACTTTCATGGATATTATTTTTGTGCATTTAGTGAGATGGATTAGAAAAATATCATAATTATTTTAGAATAGCCAACTAAATATTTTCCCGCGTATGGAGATTTCATGGGATTATATCATTATATCATTATTTCATTAAACATTTCAATTCTTTGGTTGATCTTATGACTAAATTACTTGAAAGGAGTAAATTCATCAAGCAACCAAAGGCCCATGCTAGCTTTGATGCTTTCAAATAATGTCATTAAAGCCCCTATTCGAAATTTCAATAGTATATCAAAGGTAAATTGTGTTGTTCTTAATGTGAGTATGGAAACCATTTTAATCTAAATAGGCATCCAATGACCATCTTCAATGTAAATCTCAATGAGACACACACTACATTAGATAAAAAGTTTGAATCATAGTGCAAGCATAAGAGTGTCTAAAACGTTTTAAAAAAATTACCCATATACAACATAATTTCTATATATTTATATATCTAATATATTAAAGTTTCATTTTTTAGATTTCTAACACATTATTTATGAAGGAAAAGATGCATTCAACTTTAAAAATATAGTAAAAGTGATAGTTTTATTGTGATGTTAAAGTATTATGTGATATGTCTGTAAATCTTCCTAAAGAAATAGATAATAGAACTAATGAAAAAAAGTGTTTTTATTGAATAACAAATTTTGTCAACAATTTTTTATTTTTTATTTATTTTTAAAATTATTTTGGATTGTTTTACATTTTAAAAAATATATTATATTATATCAAAAATTATAAAAATAATAAAAAATTTTATCGTGGAATATAACTATAATTAATGTATAAAAAGTAAAATTATGAAAAAATTATGTCAACTAGATCATAAGTAAAATCCAAAAAATTATAAAAAATAATTTTTAAATAAAGAATTGATATTTAAATAATTAGTGGAATATATGTATATATCTTGGTGGTCCACACTTGGACAATCTTACCATTGATGTCCAGATTACTTTGGTGGAGGTCGATGACCTGTCTTGATTCATTGTATGCATGTCATGCCCTCTTATATGCAATAATCAGTTCCCAAGCATCATGTACCAACACTATACTGTTATAGCTCCGATGTAAAGCTACATTCGGAGCCCGCACATAATAATCTCTCGAGTCGCCATTCCAGTCATGTGGAAGATTTGAATATGGAACTCCTTTTAACCAACCAAAATTAAATGAAGATCAGTATAAACTATTTTTTCTTTTAATTTTGAGTGGTGGTAGAATTGGCTTATAAAAGAGTTGGAATTTTAATTAAGCAATGAGCAAAAATAGAACCACTTGCAGAATAAATCCAAAATAATTTTCCAATACATCATTTTAATTTAGAACTATTTAGCTTTCGTTGACTTCAAACCTAGGTCGACACTATTAAATGCCCAAATTTAATTTATATTATGTTTAAATTGAAATAAAATAAGGTCCAAATCAAAATTAAAAGCAAATTGTTGCTAGAGTTTGAACTCATCAAAGGAAATGATTAACGAAGAATTTTTTTTTTTCATTTTGGAAAACTTCTAAGAAAAATAATCATAGGGCATAATAGAGGTATAAAATCTATTAAGATGTAAGAAAATATTTAAAATAATTTTTTAACAACTACAATATGAATATTATTTATTATTACTAGAAGATTTATATACATGTCATAAAAAATTAATGCACTTACATATCTAACACTCAAATCTTTATATTTACTCATATAACATTCATAATTTTAAATTACATAATCAACATCACTAATATTTATTTTTAGAAAATAAAATACATCTTGTTAAAAATATATTTCCACATTATAATACATTAAAGTGATATATAAATCAATATATAAAATTCTTTTAGCATATCGATAAATCTATCTACTTATTATTATTACTATTATTTAAAGAGATTCATTCTTATAGTTTTATTAATAAATAACAAAACAATATATATATATATATATATATATATATATATATATATATATATATATATATATATATATATATATATATATATATATATATATATATACAGTTTCAGAATTTAATAACCCAACAACAAATAAAAGAAGGAATAAGCCAGCATATTGGGATAAAGTTTTAAGGACTTTCTTTTGATTTGTCAGTTTGATTAAGCTCAACACTTGATCAGCTGGTCAAATATGAAGGGCTTGATACAATCTGATTTTTTTTATTAGTTGATGTTTTATTTTTTTAATAAAAAAATTTATTCGAGAATTAGTATACTTTTATGTCATATATTAATCATTAAAAATTTTTTATATTTAACCAATTTGTGGAATAAATGTATATGCCTTAGTGGTCATCTATCTTCTTTGAGGCAATGAAGGCAACGACCAAGAGCATTGTAGTTAATCAAGAAAACTCAAGAAAGAGAGATAATGCCAGAAATGCTAGGATGAGGACGATGATGGAAGTGAAATGAAATGGCTCCATGCAAGGTGAAAGATGAGTAGGTTTGATTTAAGAGCTAGCATTTATGGCGACATTATAAGAAACGATCTAACTCATTAGAAAAAATTATTACATGCAGAGTCTGAAAATAGCTTCTACATCTGAACCCTAATAGTATAATGACATGCGACGCTCATTAATACTCCATTGCCCTGTATTGATATGTATTTAGATGATATGTACTTGTGTATTATTGTATAGTTAATATTACATCAATACACAATAGTTCACAACTAATACATAATAGTTATATATTGACTAAGTATCACATGACACTATGCTATTAGAGTTCAAAAGTAAAGTTGTATTCAGACTCTACACGTAATAATCTCTTGAGTCTTCATTCTAGTCATGTGGAAGACTTGGATGTGGAACTTCTTATAGCCATCCAAAATTATTTAATAATAAGAAAAAAATTTAATTGAGTGGTGGTAGATTTTGTCCATAGAAGAGTCGGAATCTTGATAGCAACGAGCAAGAATTGAACCACTTGGAGAATAATTGAGAAATAATTTTCTAATTCATCATTTTAAAAGAGCTATTTAGCTTTCATTGACTTCAAATCCAGCTCGACACTAATAAATGTGAAAATTTAATTTAAATTATGCTTAAATTGAAATCAAATCATGTTCAAATCAAAATTAATGAGCTATAACTATAATGAGTCTAGAACTATAGTAAGTGTCAAAATTAAATGAATAATTATTTGTAATCTTAGTCAAATTAAAACCAACCAGGGATTTAATTGTTAAAGAGCTTAAAATTTTTGATAAATTTATGATTGTATATTTTGATGACATCTTAGTACATCTTTTTAAATGATAGAACATTTAAAATACCGCTAACAAATATTTGAAAATTTTGACAATAAAAGTTGTATTCCAACCCAAAGAAATGTCATTTCTTAAGGATTAACTTTCATGGTTAATATTTATTGTGCATTTAGTGAGATGGATTAGAAAAATATCATAATTATTTTAGAATAGCCAACTAAATATTTTCCCGTGTATGAATTTTTCATGGGATTATATCATTATATCATTATTTCATTAAACATTTCAATTATTTGGTTGCTCTTATGACTAAATTACTTGAAAGGAGTAAATTCAACGAGCAACCAAAGATCCATGCTAGATTTGATGCTTTAAAATAATGTCATTAAAGCCCCTATTCGAAATTTCAATAGTGTATCAAAGGTAAATTGTGTTGTTTTTAATGTGAGAATTGAAGCCATTTTAATCTAAATAGGCATCCAATGACCCACTTCAATGTAAAGCTCAATGAGACACACACTACATTAGATAAGAAATTTGAATCATAGTGAAAGCATTAGAGCGTCTAAAAAGTTTTAAAAATTTGTCCATATACAACATAATTTCTATGTTTTATATATCTAATATATTAAAGTTTCATTTTTAGGTTTCTAATACTTTATTTATGATGAAAAGATGTATTCACCTTTAAAAATATAATAATAGTGATATTTTTATTGTGATGTTAAAGTATTATGTGATATGTCTATAAATCCTCTAAAAAAATAGATAATATAACTCAAGAAAAAGAAAGTTTTTTTCATTGAATAACAAATTTTGTAAGCATCTTTTTATTATTTTTATTTTTTTATTTAATTTTTTAAATATTTTGGAGTGTTTTATATTTTTAAAATTTGATTATATTATATCAAAAAAATTATAAACATAATAAAGAAAATTATAGTTGAATATAACTACAATTAATGTATAAAAAGTAAAATTATAAAAAAGTTATACCAACTAGATCATAAGTAAAATCCAAAATAATTATAAAAAATAATATTTAAATAAAGAATTGATATTTAAATAATTTGTGGAATTACTGTATATATCTTAGTGGTCCACAATTGGACAATGTTACCATTGATGTCCAGATTAATTTAGTGGAGGTTGGTGATCTGTCTTGATTCTTTGTATATATGTCATGTCCTCTTAAAGAACAATCAGTTCCAAAGTGTCATATACCAACACTATACTATTATAGCTCCAATGTAAAGCAACATCCGGATCTCGCACATACTAATCTCTCGAGTTGCCATTCCAGTCATGTGGAAGATTTGAATATGGAACTCCTTATAGCCACCCAAAATTAATTGAAGATAAGTATAAATTATTTTTCTTTTAATTTTGAGTGGTGGAAGAAGCGGCTTATAAAATAGTTAGAATTTTGATTAAGCAACGATCAAAAACAAGACCACTTGCAGAATAAATCCAGAATAATTTTCTAATACATCATTTTAATCTAGACCTATTTAGCTTTTATTGACATCAAATCCAATTCAACACTAATAAATGCTCAAAATTAATTAATATTATGTTTAAATTGAAATCAAATAAGGACCAAATCAAAATTAATATCAAATTGTTGCTATAGTTTTGAACTCATCAAAGGAAATGTTTTTTGTTTTTTGAAAACTTCTAAGAAAAATAATCATAGGGCATAATAGAGGTATTAAATCTATTAAGATGTAAGAAAATATTTAAAGATAATTTTTGAACAATTGCAATATAAATATTATTTATTACTAGAAGATTTATATACATATCATAAAAAATTAATGCATTTACATATCTAACACTCAAATCTTTATATTTACTTATATAATATTCATAATTTTAAATTACATAATCAACATCACTAATATTTATTTTAAAAAAATAAAAACACCTTGTTATATATATATATATATATATATATATATATATATATATATATATATATATTCACATTATAATACATTAAAGTGATATATAAATAAATATTAAAATTTAAATATTAAATATGTAAATATATAAAAAAAAATTTAGCATATCAATAAATCAATCTTCTTATTATTATTACTATTATTTAAAGAGATTCATTCTTATAGTATTATTAATAAGACAACAAAAATTATATATTTACGTTTTTTTTTCAGAATTTAATAAGCCAACAACAAATAAAAGAAGGAATAAGCCAACATAATGGGATAAAGTTTAAGGACTTTCTTTTGATGGGTCAGTTTGATTAAGCTCAACACATGATTAGCTGGTCAAATATGAAAGGGTTGACATATTCTGATTTTTTTATTAGTTGATGTTCTAATTTTTTTTTTTGATAAAAAAATTTATTGGAGAATTACTAAAGTTTTATGTCATATATTAATCATTAAATATTTTTAAAAATTATAATTTTCATATTTGAACAATTTGTGGAATGACTATATATATCTTAGTGGTCCTCTATCTTCTTGGAGGTGATGAAGACAACGACCAAGAGAATTGCAGTTAATCAAGAAAACTCGAGAAAGAGAGATAATGCTAGAAATGCTAGGATGGGGATGATGATGAATGTGAAATGAAATGGCTCCATCCAAGAGAAAAGATGTGGAGGTTTGATTTAAGAGCTAACGTTTACGGCGACAGTAGATGAAACCATCTAACTCATTAGATAAAATTATTACATGCAGAGTCTGAAGGTACATCTACGTTGAGCCCTAATAGTATAGTGATATGTGAGACTCATCAATACACTGTTGGTATGTACTAGCTATGAATTGATGTGTATTTGCCATGTATCGATATGTATTTGTGAATTATCGTGTAGTTAATATTACATCAACACAGAATAGCTCATAGCCAATACAAAATAGTTATGTATTGACTAAGTATCACATAACACTATGCTATTAGAGTTCATAAGTAAAACTACATTCAGACTCTACACGTCATAATCTCTTGAGTCTTCATTCTAGTCATGTGGAAGACTTAGATGTGGAACTTCTTATAGCCATCCAAAATTGTTTAATGATAAGAAGATTTTTTGCTTTTTTTTTTGTTGTTTTTTTTTTTTTTTTTTTTTGAGTGGTGGTAGATGTCGTCCATAGAAGAGTTGGAATCTTGATTAAGCAATGAACAAGAATTGAACCACTTGGAGAATAATTGAGAAATAATTTTCTAATTCATCATTTTAATGTAAAGCTATTTAGCTTTCATTGACTTCAAATCCAAGTCAACATTAATAAATGCAAAAAATCTAACTTAAATTATGCTTAAATTGAAATCAAATCATGTTCAAATCAAAATTAATGAGTCTAGAACTAGAATAAGTTTCAAAATTAATTGAATAATTATTTATGATCTTAGTCAAATTAAAACCAACCAGGGATCTAATTGTTGAAGAACTTAAAAAATTTCTCCTTAAAATGTTTAAAAGAATAAAAACTTTTTATTTTCTTAATCCAATAACATCTGATTTTTATTTTCTTGTTCATAGTATATATATACATACATATAATGTATAAAGTTAATTTTTAGTACTAGAGTTTTTGAATTTTAAACAAATTTATAGCAAATTATTGCTGGAGTTGTACACTCATCTTAAAGAAATGATTACGAACAACAATAATAAGCTTTTATTCCACTATATAGGGTCGGTTACATGAATCCTTTTTCTCCTTCATGTCTTATTAAGTGTCGAATTCTCATTTAATTCGAATAAACTAAGGTCATTTTTTGTACATCATAATCAAGTCTTTTTAGGTCTACCTCTACCTTTCTTAACATATGGTATATCTAATATATCTACTCTCCTAACATGGTCATCAAACGACTGACGTCTTGAGTGGTCAAACCATCTAAGAAAACTCTCTCTAATCTTATCTACTATTGGAGCAACTCCTTATCACACACACACACACACACACACACACACACACACACACACATATATATATATATGTATGTATGTATGTATATATTTCATATTTTATCTCTAAGAGTAAAGCCACTAATCTACCTGAGCAACCTCGTCTCTGCAACATCTAACTTTGTTGCGTGCTAGATAACCAGTTGCGGTAGAGTAAAAGTTTTCAGCCTTTGTGAAATCCGACACACGCTTATTTAAAGGGTGAACAATAAAACTCCGAATTTTTTTCGTGGAAAACCTCGAAAGAGGGAAAAACCACGGGCTAGCCCGAAAAGTTTCCATGTATCTTTGAGTACGATCTTCCGATATCGGATTCTGAGAATGAAAGGACATTCAGTAATGACGATGTTGGCGAACGATGTTGGCACGATGATGCGATGATGTCGGCGATGTGTTGGCGGCGATGTTGGCGGCGATCGATGATGTTGACGATAATGTTGTGGCGATGTTTTCTGACGGCGAGGTTAGCGGTGGCGGCCGATGGCGGCGGTGGTTGACGACCGTCGAGTGGCGACACGATTGTGCTTGGAGGATCTTTAGAGCTCTCTCCTCTCTCTTGCTTGGCCCCTCTATGAGGAATGAGGAAATTTATTATAGATGGAGGAGTGGCGTCTGTAAATATACAAAGCAGCACTCTCTCCATGGATGATGATTCCCTTGATCATATGATGTATTTTGTGTATTTGAATGCTCAAATGAAATTAAATTTTAAGATCTTTGGCTTGTTGGAACCGGCTCGTCGAGACGCTCGATTTGACTATAAACACTTCATTTTGAGAGCTTTTTAAGAATCTAATTGATGTCTCAAAGTTTTCGATGATATCTAAAGTGTTTGATCTCACCGGTTTCATTTCATCGACTTGCTTCTCATATTCGTCTTGTAGAGGAATTTTCAGGGTCATATCAAACTTAATTTTATTCTTCTCTATTATTGGCCAATATTGTGCATAATAAATCATGTAAAGTATTATCACAATCTTATAAAATTTTCCTTTAAGACAATGTAGTACTTTTCTATCACATAATAGGCCAATTGCATTCCTCCACTTCAGCCATCCAACTTGAATTCTACTAATAGCATAAATGATTAAAGAAGAATTTTTTTCAAATTGAAAAACTTCTGATTAAAATAATCATAGGGCCAAGTAGAGGTATTAAATCTAACGAAATATTTTGAATGTTTTAACGTGCATAAGAAATAAATGCCATAAAATATTTAAGGTACAAAACTTTCATGATAGCTAACTAATAACCACAAATTCAGCCTTTCATTATAAATTGAATTTTTTGTTTTTAAAAAGAAAAACTTAGAAGGAAGAGCAATCTGAGGTGCAACCTTTTAGGATGATGGACAACATTTGCATTAGATTAATGATGCACGATAAATAAATATGGACTATATATTCTTTTATATTTTATGGGCGTTTATAAATATACCATATAAAAATTTTCAATTTACATATTTAATACAAAATTTCATTATTTATTTATATAACACTTAAAGTTTTAGATATAAAAAATATAATTTTTTTTTATGCCGTCCAAATCTCATTGTGAATATCGTTGATTCCATTACTACCTCTGTATGCCGTCCATTCCTTCGCCAACCTCGCATGTTGTTGGTCCTATTTACAACTTTGAAAATCATTGTAATTACACATTCTTTATTCTTAAAACCCTCTTGGATTAAACATAAAGAAATCACAATGGAGCTCACTAGGGCTACACATGAAAATGACAGCATGAAGGTAAAAGGAAGTCACAACCGAGCTCGCCAGGGCAATACATTCATGGGATTGGTGTAGGGAGAAAGAACTCATATCAGAACTCGCTAGGGCATAGTTACGAAAGATTATGTAAATATTAAATATTTAAGTGTTAAATATGTAAATTAAATTTTCTTACTATCATATAAATAAATCTTTAGATATTTAATGTAAAGGATTAGTTCAAAATTTCATTATATTTATAATAGAATTAAAATAAAACAATTTATATAAAATTTTAAAATATTAAAATATTTTTAATATAAGTTATGTAAATGTAATTTTCAAAGTCATCCTTTTATAAATAGCTAGAGGTGCAAACATAAACTTGTATGTATTAAATATAAAGAAGAGTAAGTTAGAAAATTATTTATATTCATCAAATAATATATTTAAGAATTAGTATATTTTAATATAAAACTATTTATTTTTACTTACTAGATAATATCAGATTTTATTAACCTTGTTAAATTTATAATAGAATTAAAATAATATAGTTTGCGTATAATTTTAAGTTAAATATTTTTAATATATGTTTAGGTACTCTCCTTTTTATATTTTTAATATAAATTTATACACAAATTAGAGACAGCTCATATAAATGCAATTTATTTTTAGGTTAAATATTTTTAATAAAAGAATTAAAATACTCATGAATTTTGGTAGTCTATCATACTTTTAAAATATAAATAATTTTAAACAAAATTATTCTCATAAGTTTATCTATCTATCTATCTATCTATCTATCTATATATATATATATATATATATATATATATATATATATATAATTATTCAATCTATCCATTCAAGCCCATATTTTCTTCTTGTAAGAAATTGAATTTTTTGAAACTCCAATGGATGGTTCAACAGTTGATAACTGTCAAGATGCGAGGAAGTGTCAATTTGGAACCATCCCTTGAAAAACTCAGAAAATCTGGTAGGTAATTTCAAAGCATCATTAGAGTGAAATAACTTTTTTTTATCTCATATGTATGCGTATATTTTTCGTTAGATCATAGGAGAAAAATTTTATCCAAAGCTGTCCGTGAGCAATAAAGTTAGGAAAGGAGATGTCTAAGTATTGGTGTGAGTGAGTTGCTTCACACAACTTTCAGACTTTTGTTTCTCTCTCTCTCTCTCTCTCTCTCTCTCTCTCTCTCTTTTTATTATGTATTTTTATAGGATGATGGTCGGAAGAAAACTAATAGCATGACAGCCATAGACGATATATCATTCACTATCACAGCTGACGGTTTAATGGTACTCCACAAGAAATTTTATTTCTCCAATGAGTTGGTGGCTATTGTTGCCAAAAAGTTTGATCGAGCACGTTCACCAATGGTAGGATACTTTATTATTTCTGAGATGATTCTTCATGCGGGACTACGATTCCCTTTGGCTCTTGAATTGATTGAGATCTTTAAAATATGTGGTGTAGCTTTATCACAATTTTCATTTCAGCCTTATTGATCATCGTTGGATTGACTATCTTCTTTAAAAACGCGGTGTTACTTTGAACATCAAATACTTGTGCCGAATGTGTAGATCCAAATGTGATGCTTAGGGATGTGTTTCTTATCGAGCTATAAAGAATTGGATAAAATTTTTAGCACGGAATTCATCTATAAATTGGTCTAATGGGTTATTTTTTGTGAAAAATGAGTGGACCTCCCTGTGAGATGGGGAAGATTGAATGACCTTCTAGATCCACTGCTGATTGAAGAGAATAAAATCTTGATGACTCTTAATATTCGATGCAGAAAGCTTGCAGCATGAGTTACATCATATTGGAAAATATATAATTGAAGATAGAATGTTCAAGGTTGGCCTTTCGATGCAGGCAGGGAGATCTCATGCTCTTCCACTAAAGAGATCAAGTAAAGGTGTTGGAAGGTCTCCTCATATTCATAGGATTCCTTCAAGAAGTCCATTACGAAATCATGGTGACAACAATATTTCTTCTTTAAAGAAAAAGAAGACATATGCCAAAGTAATTATGTTAATAATTGCAGAGAAGATGTTCGCCACCAGTTGGCCTCTGAGATTTTAGCTATCTCAACTCTTAATGGGGGATTTGTTTCCTGAAATCGCATATTCCTGAAGAGGTGTTAAAGTACGTATGTTCTGGATGTCATAAACGAATTAGTACGTTATCTTCTCCTTATCTTTCTTTTCTTCTTTCATTATTTCTTCATGTAATATTTGTAATTTTTTGATTGTAGGTAGCCCGAATATTAGGGCTGATGACTTATTTGGGTGTCACTCTAGATGTGTGAAAAACTGAATTTGTGAAGATAAAAATATTTGCAAGGTGAGTATGAGCGAAAGATGAGTGTTAAGGCCAAAGAAGTGGTAGCTCTTGAGGATCAACTAACTGGGTGTAGAACTGAGCTAGCGAACATGTCAATTTCTTTTTCTCTCCAGCATCAGGTGGTGGAACATACTCATGATGAGCTAATTGAGGTGAGGGCAAAGACTCACCAGAAAAAGAAAAGACTTAAGGAATTTACCATGAATAAGAAAGCTCTTGAACTAGAGAAGAAAGCATCACATGATCATCTCTCTTAGAAGGAGCTTAGAATGTTAGAAGAGAAGCAAATGAAATCTCCTTGAAGGTAGTGAAAGACTTTAAGAACTCCCTAGCTTATCATGATGCTATCGAGGATCATATCCAGGAAGCTCGTAATCATATTCTTGATGTTGAAGTGAAGGACTTAGAGCGCCAATATTTGGAGGAAGGCTTCATCCGAGGATTCCTAAAAAGAATCTACTTAGTACATCACAAAATTAGAGCTAGTATTGAGAATCTATCTCCGAGCCAAGTATTTGAAGACCATTCGCCAGATTCATGAGATGAAGGGGTTGAGAGTGAGTTTAAGGGAGCATCTTCCAGCGGTGGGGAGGACATTGATATCATGTAGTATCACTTGAGGATGCATTTCTTTCTTATTTATCCGTGTATTATTATTTATTATTATTGTATCTAGAATTTTGATTCTTTCTTATATCATCATATCAGAGTTATCAATGACATTAGTAAACTAAAAATTTTGGGTGATTTGCTCTTATTTTGTTTTGACCTATCTGAGATGATTGGTCGGAATATTATTCAACGACACTAACCTGTATAGAAGTGGTCTTGGGAAGTCCACCAAGGATGGTCTATCCCAGGAACTAGTCAAAATATTATTTGACATCTTACCTGTATGGAAGAGGTCGTAGAATGTCCACCAAGGACTTTTTGACCTATCCTAGGTATTAGCCAAAGTGTTACTTGACTTCTTACTTCTGTGAAAGAGGTCGTAAAATGTCTAGCAAAGACTTTTTGACCTATCCTAGGCATTAGTTAAAGTGTTACTTGACTTCTTACAGTATGGAAGAGGTCCAATCAAATCCCCCTGGGATTGACCATGCCCTGATTAAGACACAATGTGAGTTGTGCATTCCTCAAGTGGGAGGATTAAATGAAAGAGATTGTTTATATGCAATAAGCTTGAAAGAAACAGCCATAAACTCATTACTCTGATAAGGTGAGTGATACAATCATAAGAAAATTTTAACAAAGATATGAGTTGAAGAGGAAATGACAAACAAGATAAAATAATAATTGCAATAATTATGTAGTAGAATTACTGATAATACTTCTGGAGATCTTCATGTTCCAAGTTTGAGGTAAGAATTTTCTCTATGGATCCTTGAGCTTAAATGTTCCTGGCTTGACCATAGTTGTAACCACATAAAGGTCATCCCAAAGAGGTGAGAGATTATTGCATTGAGGGCCTTTGCCCGTAGCTTCAAGACTTCGCAGGACCAAGTCATCGATAGATATAAGATGGGGTTTCACCCTTTTGTTGAAGTGGTGAGCTACCATTTGGTGGTAGGAAGCAGTCCAAAGTAAGGCCATGTCACCAATTTTGAGGAGTAGGTCTAGATTCTATCGGAGTTTTTCTTCATTACTATCATGATTGAATGATTGAACTCTTAGACTTGGAATCCTGATATCTACTAGTATAATAGCTTCTATGTTGAAGCACAAATTATATGGTGCCTGACCAATCGAGTTTCAATGTAGTGCGATAAACCTAAAGAATATTAGAAAGCTCCTCAACCCATTGACCCTCAGCCTTCTCAAGATGCATTTTTAACCCTTTGAGTATAGTCTATTGGTAGCTTAGTCATCCATTAGTTTAAGGATGGCTACTGGTATCTGATCGAATGTAAAGATCTTTACAAAAAGAGGTAAAAATTTTTCTAATAAATTGGGTTTATCGGTGATGATCTTTGCAGGAAGACCAAATCGACATAAAGAGGTAAAAACTTTTTCAAACAAATTGTTTAGCATTTACCTCCATGATTTTAACGAGTGGTTCATCTTTTACCCATTTAGTAAAGTAGTCGACAGCTAAAATGATAAACTTTCATTATCCTGATGCTATCGAAAAGGTCCCATGATATCAATTCCCCATTGAGCAAAAGGTCACGGGCATTGAAGGGATGAGAGCTCTGTATGTGGTGTATGAGAGAGGTTAGAGTGCAATTGACAACTCACATATTTTTTGTGAAATCCAAGGCATCTTGCTTCATCATAGGCCAATAGAACTCTTGCCTTATGATTTTAAGGGCTAGCGCCCTTCCTCCTAGGAGTTCTCCACATATCCGAGAGTGAATCTCTCTTCATAATCGGCCTCTGATGGTGAGAGGCATTTAAGGTATGGCCCAAAAAAAGCTTATTTGTATAGTTCACCTCCGATAATAATAAAGTTTGCAGCTTATCTTCGGAGACGAGTTGCAGTAGTTGGGCTTTCAAGAAGGGTCCCTTCTTGTAAAAAGGATAGGATCCATCCACGAAGGTTCCTTTATCTCATTAATTGCTTGTATTACCCATGACCCTTGGATACTAGGAAAATATATTTCCTCAATATGCCTTCTCTTAAAAGAGATATGATGCGAGGTGAGCTTAATGAGAGCATCGGAGTGTTCTTCTTTCACAGTATGTGAATGATTTGATGTGTCTTGATATGGGTAAGAAGTGACTTCACCAAGCTGAGGTATTGTGCTAGCTATGGATTATGAATATTAAAGTTTTCCTCAATGTTGGAGTCGATAAGCTGAGAATCAGTGTGGATCATCAAGTTTTGAGCTTCATAATCGATGGCAAGTATCAACCCTGTGATGAGAGCCTCATATTTACCCATATTATTGGTTGTAGGGAATTTTAGGAGAAGTCATACTCTAAGGTATCCTGTTGGGGGGAAATAAGAAAGATTCTTACTCTAGCACCAGTATTTCCTGAAACTCTATGAACATAGAGGGTCCATTGAGGATACGAAAAGGGTGTAATAGATAGCTCATTTGGTGTATGGGTAGTACATTCCACTATAAAGTCTACGAGTACTTAATACTTTATGTCTAGCCTGGGTAGGAAGTAGATATCATACTCTCCCAATTCTATGGGCCATTTAATTAACCTCCTAGATGTCTCTGGTTTCTATAGAATGACCCTCAATGGTAAATGAGTGTAAACACCAATGGTGTGAGCTTGGAAGTATGGATGTAATTGTCGTGCCGAGAAAACTAAATCTAAAGCCATCTTGTCTGCCAGTGGATAACAACTTTCTATATTAGAGAGAATTTTACTAACATAGTAAATTGATCGTTGTATCACATTTTCTTCTCGCACTAAACTGAGCTTATTGCATGGGAAGAGACTGTGAGATATAAGTATAACATCTCGCATTTGATAGGCTTGGATAGTAAGAGTGGAGATGCAAAATATTTTCTTAGTTGCTCAAAAGTAGCTTGGCATTTATCAGTCCACTGAAAATTATTATTTTAGATCCTTTTAGTATTTTAAAGAATGGAAAGTATTTATCCCCAGAATGGGCTAAGAAGCGGGATAGGGTAGCAATTCATCTATTCAAACATTGAACTTCTTTGATATTCTTCAGAGGAGCCATATCTCTGAGTGCTCTGATTTTTTCGGGATTGGCCTCAATTCGCGGTGGGTGACCATGAGCCTAAGAAATTTTCTAGATGTAACCCCAAAAGCACACTTGGATGGGTTGAGTCGCATGTTATGACATTGAAGAAGGTTAAAGCATATTTCTAAGTTAGAAATATGTTGTGATTCTTCCAAACTTTTACTAACATGTTATTCACATATGCCTCCATTGTACAGCCTAAGAGGTCTTTAAAAACTTTATTCATAAGGTGTTGATAGGTAACACCATCATTTTTTAACCTAAATGACATAACTTGATAACAATATAGACCTTTATATGTTTGAAAAGATGCGGCTTCTTCATCCATCGGATCCATTTTTATTTGGTTGTAACCTAAGTAAGCATCTAAAAAATTGAGCATTTGATGCCCAGACATAGCAACCACCAATTGATCAATTTGGGGGAGGGGAAAATTATCTTTCAGGCAAGCTTTGTTGAGATCAGTGTAATCAATACATATTCTCCAAGTTCTATTTTCATTCTTAACCATGACCACATTTGCTAGCCATGTAGGGTAATGTACTTCTCTTATGAATCTCACTTCTAAGAGCTTGTTAACTTCTTGTTCAATAGCTTGGAGGTGATCAGGTGCAAAACTTGCTTCTTTTGGATGATTGGTTTGAATGTTGGGCCAATCTTGAGAGAGTGCATGATCACATTAGGTCAACCCCAGGCATATCTGTCAAACACCAAGCAAAGATGTCTTGATTTTTGTGCAAGAAGTCTATATATTTTCCCTTTATTCATTTGAGAGCAGAGATCTGACTTGCACTATTCGTAAAGATTGGTCATCTGACAAAGAAACATGGAGCAAGTCTTCTACAAATGAAGCTCTCTAGGATACTTCTTCATCTCAAAAATTAAAATTCTCGATGTTGAAGGTCACCGAAGGGCGTGGTTGAGGTTATCTAAGATAACATGGTTGTGCTATTTGTTGATTTCCATAGATCACTCTAACCCCAATGGGGTCAAAATTTTCATTTTAAGATGAGATACCAAAGTAATAGCACCAAAAATTGATTGGAGGGGCCTTCTGAAGACACTGTTGTACGCCAAATCTGATTTGATTACCATGAATTGAATTGAATGAGTCACTTGTCGAGAAAATTCTCCAAGGATAATAGGAAGGGTGATGTTCCCTCCACTCGCACAAAGTGATTATCAAACTCATATAATGGTCCTGCAGTGGTTGAAGCTTTTCCCTAACAGGCCTATGCTAAGAAATGTGGAGTAAAATTAGACATCGATAGAGCTTGCATTATCAATCAAAGTTCTCTTAACATTATAACATGGTCATTGATCCCCGCACTGATGACAAGTAGGTCTTGATGTGGAACTTGGACTTTTATTAAATCCGAGTCAGTAAAAGTGATGGAATGATCAATGCAAGATTTCTTTAACTCTAGCTCTTTGGAGGTGGCAATGAGGACTTGATTAGATAATAGTGGTCCTCCTGCGATTGTTTCTATTTCTCCAACTATCTGGCAACTATTTTGTTATTTCTATGATGAGTCTCCTAGTTGCCCCCAGTTGGAGTTATGCTTGCTTCTATCAATTGATTCTACACAAATCGACATAGATATCCTTGTTTAATGAGCCTCTCGATCTCTTCTTTGAGTTGTTTACACGCCTTAGTAGTATGTCCACAACTTTGATGGAAGTGAAAATATTACATCTGATTTCCTAAATTTGGTTTCAATGGATGCGGCCACTTAATGGTCTCTTCATCTCGAATGGCCATCAAGACATTAACACGAGATGTGTTCAATTATGT
The DNA here is from genome assembly GCA_021442155.1 of Cymbidium sinense. NCBI lineage: Eukaryota > Viridiplantae > Streptophyta > Magnoliopsida > Asparagales > Orchidaceae > Cymbidium > Cymbidium sinense. Next base: position 65,319,349 of record CM038215.1, read on the forward strand.
GTATTCCTTTTTGGGTTGTGCTTCACGTCGTTGATGTGGGATCGTGGAGGGAGATCACGGTGACTTGTTGCTTCTTTTAATGGGATTGTCGATCTATGTTACCTGGGGCACTCTTACGTTTTTCCTGTATTGTTCAAATTATTTATGATGGGCATTAAAAGCCTTATTAATAGAAATTTGTACTTTTACACGATGAATAAAGTCATTATCTTGCATTAGTGATGAGTAGAAAGGTCTAGGATGGAGCCCTCCAAGGAAAAGTCCTCTTAATAATTCAGGGTCCACTCTAGGTATTTGGCGAGCCTCTATGGAGAACCTCTAGAAGTACCCCTTAAGTGATTCACCCTCATTTTGATGAATGCTTGAGAGATGAGAGGAATCTTTAATGATCCTCTGGTTTACAATGAACAATTCTACAAAAATCTTGGCGAGTTCACTAAAGGTATAGATGGATCCCCTTAGAAGGAATTAGAACCAAGTGCGAGCCTGACCCTTGAGAGTGATGGAAAGACCTGACAAAGCAATGTGTCAGGAGCTCGTTGGATATGCATGATGGTCCTGTAATGGTCGATGTGTTCATATGGGTCAGTTGCCCCATCATAGGAGTCAATGGTCGGAAGCTTGAACCTTATAAGAATAGGATGTTGAAGAATAGCTTCAGTCAAAGGTGAATACTCTTGATAGCTGCGATGAGAAGGAGGATGATTTTTATCTTTAAAGTGGAATTCTTCTTGCACTAAATATTGTAATTACGCGTATAACATGATAGGTGGAATAAATAGGATGAGAATGTGCCAAGCTACCGACAATAATTGATGGATTAGCAATTAGTTGAGCTGCTAGTGATGGATGAGTAGAACCAGCGGTATCAAAAGGTCAACATCATGATATAGAAGTGGAGGAACTTTATTCTGATGGCGAGAAGGCCTTGTATTAGCATTTTGACCTCCCCTAGCTTATGATCGATCTTGGGGGAGATGCATTTTTGCCTTAGTGTCATGTTTCTCGTAAGTTATTATCTCATCTTTCATTCCATACATGATCTCTAGAGATTCTGTTTGCCTTCACCGGTCATGGCTATCATCGAAGTGAGTGCTTAGTCATTGGTACAAGGATTGGTTTCGAGAGTGACGTAAGTTAGAGCGGGAGGCTTCGTTGTATGAGCATTATGCCTATTGGCCATAATACAAGTGTTCACAGATTTTGCGATTATGGGGTTTGATTCACACAAACGGTGACAAACTGTTGCATGCTAGAAAACTTGTAGTGGTAGAATAAATCTTCATACCTTAGCTTTGTATGGAAATCCAACACACACACAGATAGTTGTAGGATGAATAAGAAACTCCAGGATTTTTACGTGGAAAAATCTCAAAAAGAGGGAAAAATCATGGGGCCTAGCCTACTAAAATATTCCACTATATATCTGTTTTAGAGTACAATGTTTTAATTTTTTTGATGATGGGATTATAGAATTGTATATGAAAATCGATGAGAATCTCGAGAATGACAACTATCGTGATTTGGCATAATAGTTGTTGTTAGCGGTCGCGATGGTGATAGGAAGATGATGGCGAAGATGGCGAATGCGTGTAATCAATTGGTGATCGACAATGTTGGTCGGTGGTGGTGGCCCGATGGTGGCGATCGGCGGTGGTGGCGGCGACAACCGGTGATGGGCGTGCGCGACGGCAAACAACGGTGGTTAAGCAATGACGAAGGTCATCGATGGCGGCGGCGATGATAGGCGATGATGCGGCATGGCGATGGTTTTGGCGATGCAGTGGTCGGCTGGCGATGTCCGATCATCAAGTAGTGTCACGATTATGCTTGGAGAATTTTCAGGCCTCAGAGCACTCTCTTCTCTTTAGCTTGGGCTCCCCTCATGTGAAGATTGAGGGGCTATTTATAGATTAGAGGGATGATATTTCTATAAATACATGCAAAATCCAAACCACTCCATCGAATGTCTCAAAATGATTCCCTTGATCATCTGATGTATTTTAAATATTTGAATGCTCAAATGAAGTTAAAATCAAGAGATCTTGGGCTTATTAGATCCGGCTCGTCAAGAAGCTCAATTTGATTATAAACACTCTATATTTAGAAACTATTTAGAGATTTAATTGATATCTTAAGATTTGAATGATATTTTAAGTGCTTGATCTGGACTAGTTTCGACTTAAGATTAGATTGATTTTGACATCAAGATTCGTTCTTCGACTAGTGAAATTTTTAGTGTCATATCAAATATTAAGGTCCATATATTATTAAGTGGTCACACATCGAGTTCTTTGTAGAATAAAGCTCCAAAAATAAAAGTTCATTATTAGAAAAAAAACTGAAATACTATTTGTACAAGTGTTATTTCACTATATAATTGCGTTCAACAAATGACAAAGGAGAGGAAAATAAAAGAAGATTGTAAAATAAAAGTAATATAAAATGTTTTATTTACATATCAAGAGTAAAAATGATAATGATAGGTTTCTTGACCTGTTGTGCATGTCTCAATCCATAAGCTTGTATCGTTTCTCTTGGACCTAAAGTAATATAAAATCCAAGAACGTTCATGCAAGATCCTAGCAGGCCAAGCACTTATATTTATGATGAGGGGAACCAAATTCCATCCTTAAATATCCCATTTGATAAGTTTCAATTTGGGAGAAGTAGTAAGTACTTCCTTCAATAATGCTCACCACTTTCAACATTTTCAATTTAGTTGTCTTCGCTTGATACAACATCAACCATAATTGCTCAATTTGTTAAGTAATTATGCTCATTGAAGAATCAAACCAAACAATGGTGAAGTGAAAGATGCACTTGAACTGAAAGGAGTACATTGGTATGCTAATGTAGAAGAGTTGTCATTTTCGAAGGGTGTCTAGTGCTATTGAGAAATAATTTGAGTGGCTATGCCACAATAGCTTCCATACTCAGCGCATTATCAAAGAGAATGGTTACAAAATCATTGTCAAAGGATGAAGCTGCAAATATGTTGTTTATACTAAACATAGTGGGGAAATTGAACCTTTTAATGTTAAACATCCAAAACCATACAAGCTTTCTCAATTATAAAAATAAAACAAGATCAAAATGGCAAAGCATTAATTTGTACAATTTTTCATTAGCAAGAAATTTCAAGAAATGTTATTTTAATGAATGTATATCATTTCTTGTTAGGAAGGCATTGCCACTATCTCATGTAAACTCTTCATGATGGCTACAAAAATAGCTATGCTTTGGAGGGCATTAGAGAGTGGATATTATTTATGTCTCTAAATAAAAGTTGAAAAAGAGTCAATTAGGATGCCACAATGGTTTTAAAATTTTATGTTCATGAGAACCATACAAAGTCAAACATTGCATATGTTTGGTGCCTATTGAAGAAAATCAAGATGAAGATCAAGTGCCCTAAGAGATATAGTCAAAGTTACAATGTTGCAATAGTACATGAATGCATTACTTAGAGAAGTCCTTGAAGTTTTCCCTTATGCATAATTAACAATAGGTGATGAACCTCATTTTGGAGACTATCACTTCACATTAATCTACACATTGAATGCGACTTAAGAAGTATTAAGAATTGCACTGATAAATGGACAATAATCTTGTCGATATGAAGAGTATTATTAGTCTTGTTGTACCCACATATTTTACTCCAAAAATGAAGCTTGGCAAATGTGCATTTACAATTGTGCTATAAAAATAGATCGAATACTGCTTCCTAATACCAAAGTGGGCATCATCAAATTTGGATGAAGCTAAAAGATGAATGACAGAATGCATCCACAATAAGGGATGGGCTATAAGAATGGATAATGATGCCATTTAGCCTCTCGAATGCACCTCAACAACACCTTTGTGCATCTTATGATGTAAGTGTATTGATTGTATAATGATAAATTTATGATTGTATATTTTGATGATATCTTAGTATATATTTTTAAATAAGAGGACATTTAAAACATTGTCAACAAATATTTGAAAATTTTGACAATAAAAGTTGTATTCTAACCCAAAGAAATGTCATTTCTTTAGGATTAAATTTCATGGATATTATTTTTGTGCATTTAGTGAGATGGATTAGAAAAATATCATAATTATTTTAGAATAGCCAACTAAATATTTTCCCGTGTATGGAGTTTTCATGGGATTATATCATTATATCATTATTTCATTAAACATTTCAATTCTTTGGTTGCTCTTATGACTAAATTACTTGAAAGGAGAAAATTCATCGGGCAACCAAAGGCCCATGCTAGCTTTGATGCTTTAAAATAATGTCACATCCCTATTCAAAATTTCAATAGTATATCAAAAGTAAATTGTGTTGTTCTTAATGTGAGAATGGAAGCCATTTTAATCTAAATAGGCATCCAATGACCCTCTTCAATGTAAAGCTCAATGAGACACACACTATATTAGATAAAAAGTTTGAATCATAGTGCAAGCATAAGAGTGTCTAAAATGTTTTAAAAAAGTTACCTATATACAACATAATTTCTATATATTTATATATCTAATATATTAAAGTTTCATTTTTTAGATTTCTAACACATTATTTATGAAGGAAAAGATGCATTCACCTTTAAAAATATAGTAAAAGTGATTGTTTTATTGTGATGTTAAAGTATTATGTGATATGTTTGTAAATCCTCCTAAAAAATAGATAATAGAACTCATGAAAAAAAAGTGTTTTTATTGAATAACAAATTTTGTCAACAATTTTTATTTTTTATTTATTTTTAAAAATATTTTGGATTGTTTTACATTTTAAAAAATAGATTACATTATTTCAAAAAATTATAAAAATAATAAAAATTTTTATAGTGGAATATAACTATAATTAATGTATAAAAAGTAAAATTATGAAAAAATTACGTCAACTAGATCATAAGTAAAATCCAAAAAGTATAAAAAATAATTTTTAAATAAATAATTGATATTTAAATTATTAGTGGAATAATTGTATATATCTTAGTGGCCCACACTTGGACAATCTTACCATTGATGTCCAGATTGCTTTGGTGGATGTCGATGACTGTGATTCATTGTATGCATGTCATGCCCTCTTATATAATAATCGCCCAAGCATCACGTATCGACACTTATTGTTATATTGAAAAGCTACATTCAGCCCACATAATAATCTCTCAGTCGCCATTCCAGTCATGTGGAAGATTTGAATATGGAACTCCTTTTAACCAACCAAAATTAAATGAAGATCAGTATAAACTATTTTACTTTTAATATTGAGTGGTGGTAACTTATAAAAGAGTTGGAATTTTAATTAAGCAATGAGAAAAAATAGATCCACTTGCAGAATAAATCAGAATAATTTTCCAATACATCATTTTAATTTAGAATTAGTTAGCTTTCATTGACTTCAAATCCAAGTCGACACTAGTAAATGCTCAAATTTAATTTATATTATGCTTAAATTGAAATCAAATAAGGTCCAAATCAAAATTAATAGCCAATTGTTGCTAGAGTTTTGAACTCATCAAAGGAAATGATTAACGAAGAATTTTTTTTTTTCATTTTGGAAAACTTCTAAGAAAAATAATCATAGGGCATAATAGAGGTATAAAATCTATTAAGATGTAAAAAAATATTTAAAAATAAATTTTTAACAACTGCAATATGAATATTATTTATTACTAGAAGATTTATATACATATCATAAAAAATTAATGCACTTACATATCTAACACTCAAATCTTTATATTTACTCATATAACATTAATAATTTTAAATTACATAATCAACATCACTAATATATAAATAAAATACACCTTGTTAAAAATATATTTTCACATTATAAGACATTAAAGTGATATATAAATAAATATATAAAATTTTTTTAGTATATCAATAAATCTATCTTCTTATTATTATTACTATTATTTAAAGAGATTCATTCTTATAGTTTTATTAATAAGCCAACAAAACAATATATATGTATATATATACATAGTTTTTTTTTCAGAATTTAATAACCCAACAACAAATAAAAGAAGGAATAAGCCAGCATATTGGGATAAAGTTTTTTTAAGGACTTTCTTTTGATTTGTCAGTTTGATTAAGCTCAACACTTGATCAGCTGGTCAAATATGAAGGGCTTGACACAATCTGATTTTTTTATTAGTTGATGTTTTATTTATTTAATAAAAAAAATTTATTGGAGAATTAGTATAGTTTTATGTAGATATTAATCATTAAATTTTTTTTATATTTAACCAATTTGTGGAATAAATGTATATGTCTTAGTGGTCATCTATCTTCTTTGAGGCAATGAAGACAACAACCAAGAGCATTGCAGTTAATCAAGAAAACTTCGAGAAAAGAGATAATGTAGAAATGCTAGGATGAGGACGATGATGGAAGTGAAATGAAATGGCTCCATGCAAGGTGAAAGACGAGAAGGTTTGATTTAAGAGCTAGCATTTATGGCGACAGTAGAAGAAACCATCTAACACATTAGAAAAAATTATTACATGCAGAGTCCGAAAATAGCTTCTAAATCCAAACCCTAATAATATAGTGACATGCGATGCTCATTAATACTCCATTGCCCTATATTGGTATGTATTTAGATGATATGTACTTGTATATTATCATATAGTTAATATTACATCAATACACAATAGTTCACAACTAATACATAATAGTTATATATTAACTAAGTATCACATGACACTATGCTATTAGAGTTCAGAAGTAAAGCTGTATTCAGACTTTACACATAATAATCTCTTGAATCTTCATTCTAGTCATGTGGAAGACTTGGATGTGGAACTTCTTATAGCCATCCAAAATTATTTAATAATAAGAAAAAAAATTTAATTGAGTGGTGGTAGATTTCGTCCATAGAAGAGTTGGAATCTTGATTAAGCAACGAGCAAGAATTGAACCACTTGGAGAATAATTGAGAAATAATTTTCTAATTCATCATTTTAAAATAGAGCTACTTAGCTTTCATTGACTTCAAATCCAGCTCGACACTAATAAATGTGAAAATTTAACTTAAATTATGCTTAAATTGAAATCAAATCATGTCAAATCAAAATTAATGAGCTATAACTATAATGAGTCTAGAACTATAGTAAGTGTCAAAATGAAATGAATAATTAGTTGTAATCTTAGTCAAATTAAAACCAACCAGGGATTTAAATGTTAAAGAGCTTAAAATTTTTGATAAATTTATGATTGTATATTTTGATGACATCTTAGTACATATTTTTAAATGATAGAACATTTAAAACACCGCCAACAAATATTTAAAAATTTTGACAATAAAAGTTGTATTTTAACCCAAAGAAATGTCATTTCTTAAGAATTAACTTTCATGGTTATTATTTATTGTGCATTTAGTGAGATGGATTAGAAAAATATCATAATTATTTTAGAATAGCCAACTAAATATTTTCCTGTATGGATTTTCATGGGATTATATCATTATATCATTATTTCATTAAACATTTCAATTATTTGCTCTTATGACTAAAATACTTGAAAGGAGTAAATTCAACGAGCAACCAAAGACCCATGCTAGCTTTGATGCTTTAAAATAATGTCATTAAAGCCCTATTCAAAATTTCAATAGTGTATCAAAGGTAATTGTGTTGTTCTTAATGTGAGAATGGAAGCCATTTTAATCTAAATAGGCATCCAATGACCCACTTCAATGTAAAGCTCAATGAGACACACACTACATTGGATAAGAAATTTGAATCATAGTGAAAGCATTAGAGTGTCTAAAATGTTTTAAAAATTTGTCTATATACAACATAATTTCTACATTTTTATATATCTAATATATTAAAGTTTTATTTTTAGGTTTCTAATACTTTATTTATGAATGAAAAGATGCATTCACCTTTAAAAATATAATAGTAGTGATATTTTTATTGTGATGTTAAAGTATTATGTGATATGTCTGTAAATCCTCTAAAAAAATAGATAATATAACTCAAGAAAAAGAAAGTTTTTTTTTTCATTGAATAACAAATTTTGTGTGCATCTTTTTAATTTTTAATTTTTTTATTTAATTTTTTAAATATTTTGGAGTGTTTTATATTTTTAAAAAATGATTATATTATATCAAAAAATTATAAACATAATAAAAAAATTATAGTGGAATATAACTATAATTAATGTATAAAAAGTAAAATTATAAAAAAGTTATGACATCTAGATCATAAGTAAAATCCAAAATAATTATAAAAAATAATATTTAATTAATGAATTATTATTTAAATAATTAGTGGAATTACTGTATATATCTTAGTGGTCCACACTTAGACAATCTTATAATTGATGTCCAGATTAATTTAGTGGAGGCCAGTGATCTATCTTGATTCTTTGTATATATGCCATGCCCTCTTAGAATCAAAATCAGTTCCTAAGTGTGATATACCAACACTATACTATTATAGCTCCAATGTAAAGCAACATCCGATCTCGCACATAATAATCTCTCGAGTTGCCATTCTAGTCATGTGAAAGATTTGAATATGGAACTCCTTATAGCCACCCAAAATTAATTAAAGATAAGTTTAAACTATTTTTCTTTTGATTTTGAGTGGTGGTAGAAGCGACTTATAAAATAGTTAGAATTTTGATTAAGCAACGATAAAAAATAGAACCACTTGCAGAATAAATCCAGAATAATTTTCTAATACATCATTTTAATCTAGACCTATTTAGCTTTCATTGACATCAAATCCAAGTCGACACTAATAAATGCTCAAATTTAATTAATATTATGTTTAAATTGAAATCAAATAAGGACCAAATCAAAATTAATAGCAAATTGTTGCTATAGTTTTGAACTCATCAAAGGGAATGATTAAGGGAGATTTTTTTTTTTTTGTGGAAAACTACTAAGAAAAATAATCATAGGGTAATAGAGGTATAAAATCTATTAAGATGTAAGAAAATATTTAAAGATAATTTTTGAACAACTGCAATATGAATATTATTTATTACTAGAAGCTTATATAGATATTATAAAAAATTAATGCACTTACATATCTAACACTCAAATCTTTATATTTACTTATATAATATTCATAATTTTAAATTACATAATCAACATCACTAATATTTATTTTAAAAATAAAAACACCTTGTTATATATATATATATATATATATATATATATATATATATATATATATATACATTATAATACATTAAAGTGATATATAAATAAATATATAAAAAAATTTTAGCATATCAATAAATATATCTTCTTATTATCATTACTATTATTTAAAGAGATTCATTCTTATAGTATTATTAATAAGCCAACAAAAATTATATATTTACATTTGTTTTCAGAATTTAATAAGCCAACAACAAATAAAAGAAGGAATAAGCTAGCATATTGGAATAAAGTTTAAGGACTTTCTTTTGATGGGTCAGTTTGATTAAGCTCAACACATGATTAGCTGGTCAAAAATGAAAGGGTTGAAACAATCTGAATTTTTTATTAGTTGATGTTCTAAATTTTTTTTTTTTGATTAAAAAATTTATTGGAGAATTAGTAAAGTTTTATGCATATATTAATCATTAAATATTTTTTAAAATTATAATTTTCATATTTGAACAATTTATGGATTGACTGTATATATCTTAGTGGTCCTCTATCTTCTTGGAGGCGATAAAGACAACGACCAAGATAATTGCAGTTAATCAAGAAAACTCAAGAAAGAGAGATAATGCTAGAAATGCTAGGATGGAGATGATGATGGATGTGAAATGAAATGGCTCCATGCAAGTGAAAAGATTTGGAGGTTTGATTTAAGAGCTAGCATTTATGGAGACAGTAGAAGAAACCATCTAATTCATTAGATAAAATTATTACATGCAGAGTCTGAAGGTACTTCTACGTCAGAATCCTAATAGTATAGTGGTATGTGAGACTCATCAATACACCGTTGGTATGTACTAGCTATGAATTGATGTGTATTTGTCATGTATCGGTATGTATTTAGATGATATGTATTTGTGTATTATCGTGTAGTTAATATTACATCAACACAGAATAGCTCATAGCCAATACAAAATAGTTGTGTATTGACTAAGTATCACTATGCTATTAGAGTTCATAAATAAAACTACATTCAGACTCTACACGTAATAATCTCTTGAGTCTTCTTCTAGTCATGTGGAAGACTTAGATGTGGAACTTCTTATTGCCATCATTTTTTTTTTTTTTTTGAGTGGTGGTAGATGTCGTCCATAGAAGAGTTGGAATCTTGATTAAGCAATGAACAAGAATTGAACCACTTGGAGAATAATTGAGAAATAATTTTCTAATTCATCATTTTAATGTAAAGCTATTTAGCTTTCATTGACTTGAAACCCAAGTCGACACTAATAAATGCAAAAATCTAACTTAAATTATGCTTAAATTGAAATCAAATCATGTTCAAATCAAAATTAATGAGTCTAGAACTAGAATAAGTTCCAAAATTAATTGAATAATTATTTATGATTTTAGTCAAATTAAAGCCAACTAGGGATCTAATTGTTAAAGAACTTAAAAAATTTCTCCTTAAAATGTTTAAAAGAATAAAAACTTACTTTTTATTTTCTTAATCCAATAACATTTGATTTTTCTTTTCTTGTTCATAGTATATATATACATACATATAATGTATAAAGTTAATTTTTAGTACTAGAGTTATTGAATTTTAAACAAAATTATAGCAAATTATTGCTAGAGTTGTACACTCATCTTAAAGAAATGATTACGAACAACAATAATAAGCTTTTATTCCACTATATAGGGTCGGTTATATGAATCCATTTTCTCCTTCATGTCCTATTAAGTGTCAAATTCTCATTTAATTCTAATAAACAAAGGTCATTTTTTATACATCATAATCAAGTCCTTTTAGGTTTACCTCTACCTTTCTTAACATATGGTACATCTAATATATCTACTCTCCTAACGTGGTCATCAAACAACTGCTTGAGTGGTCAAACCATCTAAGAAAACTCTCTCTAATCTTATCTACTATTGGAGCAACTCCTTATCACACGTTACCAAGTTTAATTTATTTGTTGATTTAATGAATTAATGATTATTCTTAATTATTATTTAGTTCATATTGACCTAGAGATTTGGAAAATCAAGAATTCCAAATTTATAGACCAATTGGGTTTGAGATAATTATGGAAAGTGGGGTTACATGCCAATTTTATGTTTCTAAAGTTTTAGCTTGATTAGAGATGTAATTATGGTATAATTAAGATTTTAATTATTTTATTAAAACCTAAATTAAGCCTAATTTATTAAGATTCATTAAGACATTTTATTTTAAACTTATTCTTCACTGAAATACTTTACCAATGAGTTTATTCATAATTTTGGATTGATTTGATAAGTTGGTGATTTAATTTAATTATTTAAGTCTTATAATTACCAAATTAAGTTAATTAGTGATCTATTAGGTTCATATAGGTTTAATTGAGTTTAATTAATATTCTAATGTTCATTATGTTGATTTAAGATTATTAGATTAAATTTTTATAATTATTTTATTAAAAGATAATTAATTTAATCAATATAAAGGTTTATTCACATAAAATTTCAATTTTATTTGAATTCAGAGAATTAAATCCCCAAAAATTTACCTAAGCTAAGTTTTAAGCTTAATTTCATTTCCCAAAGTTTTAAATTAATTAGATTATTAATTTGAGAGTAATTAAGGTTTAATATTTTTCAATTAAACCCAAATTAAGGATTAATTACCCAATAAAAATATGCGATTTTAATTTCTATGGATTCCTCTGATCAAGAAAAATCCATAGAGCTTTTATTTACATTTTTTGATTTTTTTTTGATTTTATATAATATTTTGGAGTTTTCTTAATTTATTTTATTAATTACACTTGTTTATATTTAAACAATTTTTAATCTCCCTCGCATTTTCATTAAAATGGCGGGATTAGTTTTGAAGTAATAATACGGTCCCGTTATCATGCAATCAAGACATTGCGTGGGTTGATCGCGGACGATCCTAGTCGATCTGTCGGATGATTATTCTCATTCTTAAAGGGATTTTAATCAAATTAAAATTACCATCCATTTCTTTTAAAAGAAACTACCGGTTTGGATTTCATCTCCCTCAAACTTTGTGGGAGCCGAGGACCGTCCATGGTATTTGGTTAATATCTTCTGATATAGGTAATGAAATTGGATGATTTAAAGTGCTACAATATCATTGAAAGGTCCTCTTTCAATCCATACAGCTTGATCTCACTAGAGAACAAACTTTATGGGAAAATGATCAAGGATGAAAGCTTTGAAGAAAAAGGGGGGGTGATCAATGGCATACCTTGATTTAGGGAGTTTCAGAGGTTGAAATCAATTCCACCAGCTTTGTTTCTTCAAGAGAAAGCCTTGCTCCAGAGGAATTGAGCCAATTCCTTATAGTTTGATCTCTAGACCAAGCTTTGGATTGGATTTTCTGTTTTGATGGTTCACAATGTTAAGACTACTTAGAAGGAGGGGGAGCTTTTGTTTTGCTTCGGTTTGGATGTGTGAGGATGTATGTGAGCTTAATTCTCCTTGGAGAAGTGTTTATGCTTGATTTCCTATATGGCCGAAGATCTTATGCCATTTCCTGGCTCCTCTTGGTTAGTTTTGGTGATGGGAGATCCTTGGAAGCTAGCTAAGATCCCCCCCTCTACCTCACAAGTGTCTAGGATAAAGAGGTGGCGATATAGGGAAGGAAAAATGGAATTTTCCTTCTCTTAATCAATTTTTTTTATTTCTTTTTTGATTTTGTCATTTAATTCTTTAGTTTTGTTTAATTAAGGAGGTTTATTACCTCATTAAGAGGATTAGTCTCCCTTCACATGTATTGGTTAAAGTGATTTTGAATTTCCATCTTCTAATATTTTATTTAACTCACTTAACCCAAATTGGGTTAAGATGAGTTAAACCTAATCTCTTATGGGTCAAATGACCCATTTGACCTAACCAAAACTAATAGGGAGTTAAGGTTATGTCCTATCATCATTCCCATATGATTTAGGATAATTAATTTAAAGTTATTTTGATTTTTCTTAAATTTGAGTTCAATGTGGCTTATTTAAGTTATTTTGATTTAAGGGATTTAATTTACTTAATCTAGGCCTTAATGAACTCAAATTTATTTGTTATTATGATTACAAATATTTATTTGATATTTTAGAATATTTTTGGTGATTTAAAATTTAGTCAAATTTTAGTGGGTTGACTTTTGACCAATTGAGCCCACTTAAGTCAACTCTAGGTTGACTAGAGTTGACTTTTTGGTTTGACTTTTAATCATCTTGGATTGATGATTATTGATTGTTCATTTAATTAGTTGATTTGAATTTGGATGCTTGAATTGATCCTACCTAAGACAAATAGGTTAGATCTAATCCAAGGTAAATTCTCTAGGTCACTAGGCATAGCATCCTAAGCATTGAATTAGGAGAATCCTATTTGTGATTAGGATCTCTTAAGTGCCAAATTAACCTCATCCAAAAATGAGGTCAACATATGGGATGGGACCAGTTGGCCTATTGTTAGATAAATTGAGCATATTGAGTTTGGTTAAGTTGCATATTGATGTTGGGATTTCTGCTGTTAGGTTATTATTTGCAAAAGTAACATAAGTTAAACTTGAGTATGAAGAGATGCTAGAGGGGATGAAAGATGTGAAATAGTTGTTTGACAAATCTAAAAGTATAAAGTTAACTTTTGGGAAAAGAGGCAAATGGCCTTCAAGCAAGCTGGAATTGAGATCAATAAAAAATTTGTTATTAGAAGAAAAACTAAAAGGAGGCTCTACAACATGTGTAAAAAAGTTGTGAGAGAGATTCAAAAAATGAATACTCCAAATCAAACTCAGTATTTCCCCATGAATTGTATTGTTTGAGATATCCAAATATTGTACACACATTAGGTGATATTGATATTTTAGGAATCCGAGGATCTTAATTAGATTGCAAGTAGCCAATCCTAAAATTGAGGTACTTGGAAAGAAAGAAGACAATGATCCATCATTTGCATCCCATGAAATCAAGAAAACACACTTCTTGAGAGCTCAAATTCTTTTAGATTCTTGAAATTCTTGATAAACTCTAACTTCACTACATCATTAAAATTGTTAAATGATAAATCTAATAGTAGTCTTTGTGATTGACATCCTAAGAGATCTAAAGCTATCAAAAACTTTTGGTTGCCAATTGTATTAAGTATATCTCCAGAGAAATTAGTAAGAGAAAGAAGAAAATTTTCTAAATTTTTGTCTTTTAAAAACCAAAAGAGAACCATAAAACATTGGGTTATCTATGATATCAAAGAATTTCAAAATTTTTAGCTGCATGATTTTCTTGGGAAAAACTCCTTTGAATTCATTTTTGGCAACTTGAAGCTCAGATAGTGAAGTAAAATTGAGAAATGAATTAAGGATGCTAGAGTCCAAATTACTGCCACTAAGCTGAAGAAAGGATAAGAAAGTGAGCCCCGAGAAATAAGAGCAAGTCCCAAAGAGGGAACAATAAGACATACTAAATGTCTCAAGTGTGCGGGGGTGGAATTGACTAAAGCTCTACAACATTTTTCCCTGTAGCCAGAGAGATTTACATAGTCAAGATGAAGTACCCTCAAACTACTCATGTTTTGCAAAAATGCTCAATAAGCACTGAGATAAAGCCTTGAGTTGAAGGAGATGTCGAGGGAGGTCAACTTCATCAAGGGAGAGATACTAGCAAGAACTTTCCAATTAAATCCAACTTCTGAAAACATGACTAGATCATGATTGGTATGAAAACATGACTTAGATCATAATTGGCAACATACCAAATTTTACAACTTTATAAACCATTTTGACAGATTCGTTTTGTACCAAAGGCTTAGGAAAATTATGCCTATATATATATATATGTTGAAATTAAGTCATGGGCTAAATCAATTAGAAGAGGTGTTCTCCACTACAAGGGATTGCCCTCAAAGCTCAAGCATATCCCCTATCGTACAAGAGTGGAGACCCTCTTTATTCAAGATTGGCACAAAATGATATCATGGTATGATAACATTCAATTAAGGGGTTTCTAAATCTTATATTTATCTTAATTATAGACCTAAGCTTTATGATGAGGGAATGAGTTTTATTTAAATTTAATTATGATTTTTAGTGTGGATTGAAAATTTAATTTTATTTTAAGAAGCTTACTGCATCTAGACCACACATCAAATCATCATACTTTAATAAACCTATGAAAAGCATGTCATTTCTTTTACACAATCAAACATATGAATTTTATAAATGAATAAGAGGTCGGTACAACCAAGTACCGTCGTACACCATGGGAAAGAAAAGAAATTGGGTAGCTGAGCTCTACCCTTATGCAACTCGGATTATAACAGAATATTACAATTATAATGAATATTATGGGGGTCTTCAATTTCTTTTCTTTCTATTCTTCTTTTGGATTGGTTTGCTCTAGGCTTCATAGGGCCTCCAAGGTCTTTGCCTTCTAGCCACTACTCATCCTAAACCCCATAGCACTAATCCTAATCCTATTGCAAAAATTAAATATTTATAAATAAAATAAAATATAGTTGCACCTACAAAAAAGATGTTAGTTAAATAAACATACAAGCCAAGCAATTATATTTCACATATTTGAACTTAGCACCCTACACATAGGTGGCCAAGCCCACCAATCTTAATTGGATTATGCTTAGGGACATAAGAAACACTTGCAAATTTACTTCTTCTTACAACTACCCCATTAGCATAATTCTCTACAGAAAATATCATTAGGCTATTAACGACCTAACATATAGTTCAAAGCATTAAAAAATCCTAACATCCAGTCTAAAATATTACTTCATAAAACAAAACATAACACCGTAACAAACACTGGCTTAACCTAAAGGCTATAACTGGTGACTTAGTATTCTAATGTGTGTGCTAAGATTTAATGTGGTATGTCATAGTTAGGCTTTGGAAGTATGATTATTTGAAGTTCAGAATTATTTATTTCAGATGTGGGGGGACACCATGCATATTGTAGGGTGTGCTTATTGAAGTGATTAGGTACGACATTGAGGTATGATGTACTATCTCGAAATATAGAGGCGTCATCATTCAATGGACCGAATCACCTAATAAGGACTCCTAAGGCATGATGGATCTTCAAATGTACTCGAGATTATTCCCTACTTTACATGGATGAATAAAGCAGGATTTATATTAAACTACGTTCTAAAGGTTCTTATGAAGACAAGCCTCCATAGTTAATTACATCATAAAGAATGAAATTTCCAAAGAATACCCTCGATTAAAGTAGACAATTATAATCTCCAAAGATTTCAAGGCTAGACTATCAAAGGATTGGTTATATTTGGAAAATGAAATGGGAAAGTTCAACGAGAAGACTTATTTTTGGAATCCAAAGGAGGAAGTGAAATGCTCATGATACTAGGAAGCCTATTGAGCATGTCAATGTATCTATAATTGAGCTTTATATATTTAAAAGTAAAGATATTTATTCATTTGAGTTGAATTTTATTAAATTGTTAGGGCTTATAATCCATTAACACAAGGTTGTTGAAATACATGAGATGTGAGAATTTATGCTTGTAGCCTTAAGAAAATAGCTATCTCAGATCCTAAATCTAGGGAGCTTTAGTAAATCTAAGCGACAGGTGGACATAAAGGTTCACATTCATAAGAGAGGATGAACCATCTGGCTTCTAGACTTAAAACTATCTAGAGTGACTGCCAACTAACTCCTCCTATGATTTAAAATATGTGGTCTAGTTATATGAATTTGCAAGATTATTGGGCTATTATTTATTTAGAAAGAGACTAAAGTTCTTAAACCCACTCCCTAAGAGACTGGAGCATGAGTGGTATAAAAAAATGATTTAATGTAATGCAAAATCTTTTTAAATTTTATTATTATTTTGACACTCATTTTAAGATTCTTTATATGCCTAAATGCATGATGAAATGAGTTATTGGCCAAATCAAAAGAGAAAGAGGGTGAAGCTCCATTAGTGGGGGTTCTCATAGGTGATGGAGGCTCTCATTTTGCAAGAGTGATTCAAGCTACATGCATGATGTGAAACATACAACCATATAGCTAAGGGGTTGCTAAATCTTTTAATTATCTTATTTAAGACCTATGCTTTATTATGAGATTATGAGTTTTCTAAGTTTCAATTTTGAGTGAATAGTTAAGGCAGAAAAATTAATTTTTCCCTAAGAGCCAAATTGCATCCATGCCACACATTAAGGCATCAAACATTTAAGAAACTACGAAGAAGATGTAATTTTTAATGCATAATCTAAAAAAATCATCAGTCAAATTCCATAACTATCATGAAATAATAAGAGGTTGGTGTGGTCGGGTACTGGCGTGCAATCAGTAAAGAGAAAAGGTGGGTAAAGCTCTACTTATATAACCCATAATATGAAAGTATAATTATAATTTTATTAGATGCTATGGGGGTCTTCTTTCCTTCATCTCTACATGTCTTCTTGATTTGATTCACCCCTTCTTTGGTTTGGATATGCTTGCTTCAAAGGCATCATAGGCACCTCAGGACAAAGCCTTTTGGCCACTGCTCATCCTAATCTCCCATAACACTAATCATAATTTCTAATGCAAAATTACATTGAAAATAGGAAAAGTAAATCTAACTATACCTACAAGACAAGTGCTAGCTAAACATACATACCACCCAAGTAGTTATATATATAATTTAGACTTAGTTCCCTACACATGGATAACCAAGCCCACCTATCTTAACTTGGATTATACTTAGGGGTTTAAGCAACCTGTAAAGAGAGTATTTATATTTATCTTAAGCATCCCCTTAAGTACAATCCCCTATAAAAATATGATTATGCTAAGAATGGCCTAACATCCAGTCTACGAAGCATACACCTTAACATATAGTCTAAAATAATACATTATAAAACAAAACATACATCACATCATGCACACTCCTAACTTAGGATTATTAGTGGTGACTTAGTTCTAATGTGTGTGCTAAGGCTTGTGTGGTGTCTCTTACTAAAGCATTAGAGTTGTACTTTCTAAGTTGTGGGCTCCAAAAATTTGCCATCGACCTCTCGACAATTTGAAGAGAGAGTGTGATTTAGAATGTTGGTGTGATTTTTAGAAGGATGATAGTAGATAAGACATTACTCAGAGATTTTGCCCTTATTTTGTGAAGACTTTAGATCTGGTTCTAGGTTTCATATAGGAGCAAGCCCCTATAGTTAATTTCCCCTCCCAATAAGTGAGAGAGAACTTTCGATTAAGGTGAGTCATTAGATCGTTTAATGTAGTGTATAGTAGTAGAAATGTAAAGCTTTTATAAATATGAGGTTTAGAATTTATGAAATTCATCATTATTAACTTAAAATGGATGGTTGGGGAAATGTTGATGTGCCCGATCTAGATCCCATGGTTCCATCATTTTGGGCTATCGTGGTCCCAAGTCTACATAGTCAGTGGAGATAGTCAACCCAACCTGGCTGAAGGATCCTTATCAGCAACACATGGGTTACATCATTCAAGAAATCCTTGTAGACTTAGGGTGGTGTTTATCTAAGGAGACAATCTTAAATCTACCTTAACTAATAGAGGGATTTTTTTCCAATCAGGTGTATCCTATGATTCATAACTCAAAAGGCAGAGCTATTGAGGAGCATATGAGCTACGGGCGTGATTGTAATATAATGGAGCCTGCCAAACCACGATGAGGACTCTAGTAATCTATCATCTATAGAGCCTATCACCAACCACACTCAAAGGACATGAGCCACTCATTCTGGATGATTGAGAGTGAACATAATATAACACTTAATTTGACATTACCTTTGTGAGCTAGAGTTTTCTTAATTTGTCACCGACAAAACAATGTGGATAGATGGAGTTTTACTTTAAGCTTTTAATGATTGAACTTCATAAGTAATTTTTAGATTGATATTTGATTTAAGTTAATTTGATTTAAAATTAGAATCACATTTTGATGGAAGTATCCCCTCCGGTTGAAATCACCATTCAACAAAGCCATCATTGGGGTAGTTACTTGATTAAATTGAATATATTTAAGAATTTTAGATCTTATCGACTCTATTAAGCTCTTAATAGAGGATCAGATCTACTATCACATGATAGAATTAGCTTCTTAGATATTACACTAAGTTGAAATTCTATAATAGATTTTTAGGTTTTATTAAGACCCATTCCTAAGACTAAATGGAAGCAACCTAGCATCCTCAAATTTGAATTTAAGCATCCAATATATTATTGGGGTCATAAGTTTTTAAGAATACTTGCATAATTGGTATTGAATTTGAGTTTTAATTTTACTTCATAATATGAGAGTTTAATTGAAGCCTTAAGCTTCTATGCTGTATGTGTTGTAAATGGCATATAAGTTGTAAATTGATCTAATATCTTATTACATTTTTTGGGTTAATATTTAATTGATTCGAAGTTAATTGGTCTTTGAATATTCAATAGACACTCACTTATGATGATTCTCAAATTCATCACCAACTATACTCAATTTCTCTTTAATATAATTTGAGTATTTAATAAGGCAATGAATATATTTCAAACATTTTCCAAGGATTCATTACTTATGCTTATTAGCAATCATACGATCTCTTAAAAAACCTATAATGAATTATTTAACTTTCTTCAATTTATTTGAGTATATTTGAAGAGTATATCTTAATTCCAAGAGGCTCTCTTATGCTTTGATTTGATATTCAATCAAGATTCCTACATTTTTTGATATCATCTAATTTTCAATTGTTCAATTAATCTTATGATCACTTTTTTTTTCATAAATTTAATACTTTGAATATTCAATAAGAGGCTCTATTCACATAAACAAACATCAACTCCAATATCCCTAACTCCATATTAGGTTTCATATTTAAGGAATAATTGGACTTTATATTTTGTTATAATTCCTTTATGAATTTAACATTTAACTCCCCTTATCTTAGCTAAAACTTGTTTAGTTCTCCCTCCCTTTTTTTGTTTGAGAAATTTGCAAGAACATGGACTCACTTTCTTAATTAATTAATTTTTTTTGTAAGAATGGGTCTTTCATTACTCCCTCCAATCTCTATAAATAAGGCTAAGAGGGAGCTTTATATTTCATTCCATATATTTGATGAGTTGGAGTTCTTGAAAGAGAAGAGATAATTTTTGGTGGGCTTTCAACTTTACTCAGATAAATCTTGTAAATGCTTTTTATCTCTTTTCTCTTTGATTTAATGTTTTACCTTTGTATTCATTATATGTTCTTTTCTTTCCCCTCACTTTTTCTTATTTGATTCTTTTAATTTAAATTTAGCTTTATATTTCTTTGTCTTAAGCTTTTTCTTGATTCCCCATTTTTTCTAAGTCTAAAGATTTGATGAAATTTTGAGCATTTGGGTCTGGCATCTAACAATTTATTTGTTTACTTGGTATAATGTAGGTGTCTTGTAACACCCATATTTTCATCTCATCACTAATGAGCATGATGATGAGACCTTCAAACCTAAAGAGATAAGCATATACATATATACATTCACATATTTATTTACACATCCACCATCAACAACAATGATAAACTTGCATTTTAACATTTGAATCCAATCTTTCTCTTAGCCTAATGATGGAGTTGTAAGCGACCAAGAGGAACCCGCCTAATGACAGAGTTGGCTCTCAGCTATCGCCATTAATGAAGAGGTGAGGCCAAGGAAGCTAGGAGGAATTCAGCCAGGAGGAGTTTTGGTGGAAGAAGAGAAAGAAGAGTGGAAGAAGAGGAAGAAAGCTTATGGATTATTGAGATTCATCCGATTGGAAGGGAGAAATGGATGGGAAGGCTTAGTTTTAGGAAGATGAGGAAAAAGGAAGGGAAGGGAATTTTCAATTTTTAAAAAGATGAGGGAAGAAAATGGAGAAGGAAGAGGAAGGGAATTTTTGATTTTGAAGAAGATGAGGAAAAAAATGGAGAAAGAAGAAGAAGGAATTTTTTGAAGAAGATGAGGGAAGAAAAATGGAGAAGGAAGAGGAAGGGAATTTTCAGTTTTGAAGAAGATGAGGGAAGAAAAATGGATAAGGAAGAAGAGAAGAAGGAGAAGAACCCTACCCTTTCTTGTGGTTGGAGAGAAGAGAAAGAAGGGGGAAGGTTTCCTTGCTTGCATGCTATTTTGGATGAGAGTGGAAGAATGAGAGAGCCTCCTCCCTTGAGGGATGTATGAAAGAGAGGAAATGGAGGAGGAGAGTGTGTGTGTATGAGAAGCTCAAAGATGCTGGTTACGCAAGGGGGAGGTCGAGCATCATGGAGCATGAAGTGAAGGTGAGGCTGAAAGGGCTCATGTGAGGAGTTTGATCAAAATGAGGTGGGTTGCAATATGACAAGCTCAAGTGAAGAGAGGAGCTGCTTAGATTTAGATTATATTTAGGATTAGATTAGGGCTTTTAAATAATAATTTTTATTACTTAATCAATTTTAATATGAACTTTATGCTGATCTCAATATAGGTTCATATATGTTGATTCAAGGTTTTTATGTCAATGCAACAAACCGTTTCATGATTATTTGGTTGGGTATGCATCAACTTGGGTCAATTTTAGCTCAAAATATGCATTATCACTTTTGACCGCTGGGCTTTCATGCAGACTTATCCAAATTGAGTGCGAATAGTCTTACTTGATAGACTTCAATGTTTTAAAACTAATGACATAATTAATTTCATGATCGGAGATCATTTAGTTTAAGTCAGTGCCTCCTCACCTTGATATACATGTAGACATGTTGATGACTCCATCGCTTAATCTCTTAATTATTATGTTATGAAATATTTATATTTTGACCAATTTTGATTTTTTGAACGTAATGGTGAAGTTGTTCATCGATCGGAGGTCATTTGGACTAATTTTGATGATGTTTGGCACATCTCTCGATTTGTGCTCTAAAGCATCCAAAGTTGATCGAATTCACCTTATAAGCTCGATTAGACTTATGTAGCATATGTGAAGGTCAATAAATGCCCCCCAACAAATGTGATTTGCGTATGGAGCGAGTTGCATTTATTGAAAATTGGTTGATCCTTTGGACTGGGCATGAAACTTGGATCATTTCAGCTTCAATTACAATTCCTTGCAGAGCTTTGATAGAATTTGTCATTAGTATGATGCCTTATTTAGGACATGCTAAATGAAGGGATTGACTAACTTGTTAGAATCGACTTGTCAGATATATAAGAGTTCTTATACCATCTGCTCTCTCCTTCAATGGCTTTGCTAAAGATCTCTTTCTTTTATGTCATTGCAGATTTGAGTCTCCAACCCTAGCTTCATGCTTGGTTGTGTTTGATGGAAGAACTAGCCTGCTTATTTTTAGATTTGTAATTCCTTCTATCATAGCTTTAAGTTTAATAGACTTGATGAAGGATTGACCTGATCTGTCCACATTGACTTGTCAGGAAGTGTATGTATACTCTGAATCCTATGCTTGATGCTTTGACAGATTCATTGAAGGGTGTATACAGATGACCTAGCCTCTCGACCTATAGAGGGTCAATATTGATTTATTAGTCTAGCAATGTGTGCTTTAATAGACTGAATAACCACATAATTTCTTTAGTTTAGCTATCAGCTTTGTATGAACTATGAAATTATTCCCTCAGTCTTGTGCTTTTTGCTTTGATGGACTTGATGAGACTGGCTTTGATTTGTGCTTTGAGCTTGATCATATCATTTGAGAATAAATTGAAATATCACCCTGCAGGCAATATAAAGATTGACTTAATGTAGCTCTAAAATGAGAGTTTCCTCAGATTGTCATGGTCAATCAAGTGAAAGATCTCTGGATTCTGTTGTAATCACTAAGCTAGATCTAGCTTGAGATTGAATATCATTCATTATTGGACAGCAAGGGCTCTTTATTATTTTCTATGGCTTGGAGTGAGGAGAGCATCAATAACTCATCCACATTGGGCTTGTGAGTTTGATCATTAGAACCTACTCGAAGTCTTTGACTTGGATGGGTTGGTGGTTTTATCATCGATGACAAACATCTTTCACTGCCCTTTTCTTATGTTGAGTGAGGAGAGCATCAACAACTCAGCCATTTGTAGGCTTGTTGAGTTCAACATTTAGAACCTATCCATGTCCTAGACTTTAGGATGTAGAGGTTGACATTTTTCCAACTTAGTTGATTGAAGCTTCCAATATTGGGAGTTCTTCTGAATTTATCTCTGACATTTGATGAATCTTAGAGAGAAATTTTTGACACTTAGGGTTATCTTTTCATGTGTAGAAATGGATTATTTTTGTTCCTTACAAGAGCCTGCAACTTAATAATAATTATTATGGATATATTATTTCAAGCTCGATGTCATAATCGATATATTCAGATCTTTATAGCATGTCAACTCAAATAAATTTAACATAAAATAACAATGCCCCTTATCTTGTAGGGGAAATTCTAAAGCACATTTAGAAGAACTTTTAAGATGGAACTAAGCAAATACATCAATATTTGAATTGATATGTTCTTAAGAGGGTTTTAATATCTATATACATAAATCTAAAATGCCCCATGTGTAACAGGGGAATTTTCATGGAAATGTTTTTTTTCATCTTGAGTAAGTATATTTTTTTAGAGATCTTGGCATGAAGCATGATGTCTACCTAAGTAGATATACTAAAAAAATTCCCCGGCCTTACAGGAGGATTTCTATTGTACCTCAGGAGTGCATTCATCATGTATAATACTTTTTCAAGTATCGACCATTAATTGGCGGCATTAGTTTTTTACCCTTTAAGTCAATGAGTTGATATGCCCCTCCTTGATACACTTTCTCAATGGCAAAAGGGCCTTCCCAATTAGGCTCAAATTTGCCACCAAATTTTTGATTAGGAATAATTGGTCTTCTTAGCACCAAGACCAATTCCCTTTTGGAATGTTCGAGGTTGCACCGTATGGTCAAAAGCCATGGACATCTTTGCTCGATAAACTTCTAGATTTTGATGAGCTTGCAATCTAACTTCATCAAGCACGTCAAGTTTCTCTATTCTTAAATGAGAATTTTTATCTTCAGTTATTGGATGGCTACTGGAAGTGAAGGCAACTCAACTTCATGTAGAAGAACTGCTTTAGTTTTAAATACCAATGAATAGGGAGTGACTTTAGTCTACGTCTTGTTGGTAATTCGATATGCCCATAGTGCCTCTATTAGTTTAGTATGCCATTCTCTCTTACTTTTAGTAAGGATCTTCTTGAGCAACTTGATTAATGTCTTGTTGAAGGCCTCTGCCAAACCATTTTGCTCTTAGATTATATATTTAAGGGTATCGCCAATCAATTTCATGTCAATCAATGAATCAATAAATCTTTGTATTTTTGAAAGCTGTGCCATTATAAGAAATTATTTGATTTGGCACTCCAAATTTATAGACATTATAAAAGAAGTTAATCACTGATCAAAAGAACTTCTTTAAATGGGGTAGCTTCACTTAGAGAAATAGTCGTAGATGAAGTGGAAGTGTCTGATGACAATGGATCAATTGGTCCAATTACATATGTACCCCAACATTCAAATGGCCAGGATGCTATTATTGGGTGTAGTGGATTTGGAGGTTGATGGATTATATTCTGTACTTGACATTCATGACACCTCTTAGCATGATTGATCTCACCATAGATGGCCAATAATAGCCCATCCTTTTGATCTTTATGCCATCTTGGGACCTGACTAATGTGCACCACAAAGTCCTTCATGAACTTCAACCATCACTTTGGTACCATTATCTATATTTAGGCATCATAGCCATATTTGTTCAAAAGATCTATGATATAAAGTATTTTTGATGAAAGCATAGTGCAACATTCTCTTCTCAATTTTAGTTGCTAGTGATTTATTATTTGGTAATTTGCCTTCTTTAAAGTAGTCGATGAAGGGACACCTCCAATCATGTGGCTCTTCTTATAAAGTCACATGGCTTTTAAGCAATATCATGCTTAACTTTTCTTGGTATAACTCCTTATTGATTTTGGGAGGATGAGGACAACATCTGTGTCAATTGATAACCCTTCTACTGGGATTGATACTGCTTTCCCGAACTCATTGAGTAAATATCCCGATCATGACATAATCACCATTCATACTTGCCATTTCTTTAGCTAATTTTTCCAAGCAATCTGCTTTTCTATTCTTGGATCCAGAGACTTGAATTAATGCGATATTTGGTATTTGCTTCATAAGCTTGAGAACTCGCTTGTGATAGAATGCTAACTCAAGCTTGTTGATTTTATAGATGCAAAGTACTTAATTTATAATAAGTTGAGAATTATCGAAAACATGAAAGTTTCGGATGCCTATGAAAATTGCTTCTTCAAGACCTACTACAAATGCTTCATACGCAACTTTATTATTAATTCTTGGCTCAGTCAACCCATATGATTGTCTTATCATCCCTCTTTCTGGTGTTATGAAGATGATGCCGATTCCTGCTATTGCCCTTGGGAAATTTAGAGGTTAGACTTATTTGATCGATGAGGCTCCATTAAAGTACATTTCCCAAATTTGTGATTTTTCTCTTTCATGAATGAGAATAATTTGCTCATCAGGCAAATCATCATTAAGAGAAGAGTCCACAGGATTGGATGTGTAGCAAGAAAATCTGCTATGATTTGTCCCTTCATTACTTTCTATGGAACGTATGTTATATCAAATTTTAAAAGCAATACTGCCCATCTTGCCAAGTGACCTACCAATGTTGGTCTTATCATCAAGTACTTCAACAAATCAATCCTTGAGATGAGGGTGATCTTGTGAGATAACATATAGTGATGGAGCTTTTGGATTGCAAAGATTAATGTCAAACAGTACTTCTCTATCGGAGAGTATCTCATTTCTGCTCCTATCAATCTTTGACTGATATAATAAAGGGAATTCTCTTTGCTTTCTTAATTATGTTGTGCTAATAATGCTCTAAGGGACTCTTCTAATGCAGCTATGTATAGAATGGGGCTTCCCAGGAGTAAGCACTACAAGGATTGGTGGATTTAACAAGTAGCTTTTAATGCTATTGAAGGCTTCTTGGCACTCCTTATCTCATTTGAATGGAGCTTACTTCTTCATCAATTTTACAAATAATTGACATCCTCGATAGGTTTGATATAAATTGATGGATGAATGCAAGTCCCTTATGAATAGAGCTAATGCAAACTTTCTGGAGGCATCTTCACAATTGCCTTGATTTTAGTAGGATCAATTTCAATTCCTCTATGATGTACAATATACCCAATGAATTTCCTAGATTATACCCCGAATGCACATTTTAGAAGATTCATCTTGAGATCATATTTTTTTTATTCTCTTCAATACAATTCTTAGATCTTCAAAGGGATTTTCATGATTTAAGCTCTTCACCAAAAAATTGTCAATATAACATTCCACTTTATGGTGAATCAACTCATCAAAAATATGTGTCATGGCTCTTTGATATGTAGCTCCAACATTTTTTAATCCAAAAGGCATGACTGTGTAGTAGTATATACCAATTGACATCCTAAATGATGTGTCTTCTCATCTTCAGGAGCTATCTTGATTTGATTGTATCTGAATGAGAACATATCATTGTTGGAAGTATTGTCCACTAGTAGTTTTGATATTGGAAGCAAAAAAGTCATCTTTTGTGTATACCTTATTTAGGTCCCAGAAGTCAATGTAGACATGATTTGGCTATTATTCTTTCTAACTGGGACAATGTTGGCTATCTAATTTGCATACTTCTCTTCTCGGATGAAGCCTGCTTCGATCAGCTTCTTAGCTTTTACAATTACTTATTCTTCAATTTTCAATCTCATTTGCCTAGAAGCTTGCTTAATAGGCATCACACATGGTTTAATAGCTAGCTTATGAACTTCTACATCAGGGGATAGGCCTAACATTTTAGAATATGCCCAGACAAAGAAATTTCTGAATTCACAAAGTAGTATTTTTAGCTCTTCAACTTTCTCATCAAAAGGGCAATGAAAGTTAGTGGATCATCTTGCCTTCTAGGTTGATTTCTTTGAGTTCATCCATAGTAACTGTTTGTCCACCATCTTCGAGTTCTTTAGGTGCAGGCTTGGCTTCCACTTCTTCATTCTTTGTAAGAAGAATTTCATGAAGATCATCTTCTTCGTCACTATTAACTTTGATCTCAGCTTCTATTATATTATAACAAACTTTATTTTTATGAGATTTGTGGATGTACCTAAGACATTTAGTGATAAACTTATCAATTATTCATGATGCTTGAGGACTTCTTTAGCTCCACATCCTGTTGAAGATTTGAGTTCAATGCTTAGTTGTTCTAATATGAATTTCAAGCTTATGTATCATTCTTCGCAATTTCTATGAATAGTACATTGGTATTCTTGTTGGCACTACCCCATCAGAGTCTCCATGTTGAGCAAGCTTGTCAAAATTTTGAGGCTGAGACTCTTCAAATTTGTAGAATAGAGTTTCTGTTCTGCCACTCTCAGTTAATAGTGGCACCTAAAATGTTATCAATTCTTCAATGTTTTGAACAATCGGTGGAGTGATTTCTTTGAAGTATTATTGAGGGATGGGTATAATTTTGAAAGAGTTCTCTGACACTACCAAATGAGCTATCCTTTTTGATGTGACCATCTAAACTCTATTTCCATAAGTAGATTCAAAATCATAGTCTTAATCAGAATCACTTATTTCATAATTTGCCTTTATTAAAAGCTTATAAGTTCTCTCAGGTTTGACAGGAATATTTTCTCCTTCTTGTGTGTCACTTAATGAGGAACTGATCTTCTTAATTTAGGTGTAAAATCAAATGCTTTAGGGAGAGTCAGCATTGCCTTCTTTCTTCCTTTTTTTTCTGCTCTTTGACCTTACAAAGTTGCTTTTTTAGTTCTTGAAGTAGATGCTACCGCTTCAAGAGGTTCTGTTGTCTTAGGCTCTTTAGGGATGAAATATTTTACATCTTCATAGATCATTGCTTCATAGATGGAGAATGGTTGTAGATTGCCAGGAATTCTAAATTCCTCTCCATCTTTTAGGTACTTCATACACTGATGCATAATTGACGAGACCATGCCATACTTATGCAGCCATGGCCAACCCAAAAGAGCTCTAAATGATGACATTGATTACATGAAACTTGGATTCTGTATATAAATCTCAAAACTTGAGTGAGAGAATAAAAGAACCCAAGGTTTTTTGCCCTTTCACATTGAAACCATGAACCATCAACTTATCTCTCCCAAGATGTTAGATATTAAGTGATAATTCTATTAATACCTTTAGACTCATAAGATTGATAGAAGAACCTCGATCAATTAATATTCTACTGATCGAGATGTCATCACTCTCTACAATAACATATAGAATGATTGTGATCCACTATTCCCACCATAAGATCTTCAAAAAATATGATTACTGGGAGATCTTGAGTTTGCAATGATTCAGCCATACATTTTTCAGCATAGTAAGCTTCATAACTCTCTGAATCTTTGAGAACCTGTATCAAAGTTTCTCAGGGGTGTTTTGACATCTAGAGAGCCTCATACACACTTAATTATATAGGGATCTTTCTTAGATGTGATAGTATATTATAATCTATCTTTTCACTTGATTTAGACTTTATTCTAGGATTTTTGGGAATGATATATTCGTTGACTTCAATTTGTTTGCCTTTGTCTTTATTTGTATTTCCCTTCTTTGATGAAGGTGGTAAAACTTTACTTCTTTTCAACTGAACTTGAATCACCTAATCTTGCTTAGATTCCTCTGACGAGATAGTTTCTTCAAATTTACTTTTTATTCTAAAGGATTGACCAAAAGGGCTAGACTCATTTTTCAACTTCATAAATTTCATATGTGATAATATCGATGAGTCTGATTCTTCTCTGTCGAGAAAATATAAATCTTCATCTGAACTGTTATCTTCTATTGAGTCATTAAACAAAATTTGGATGTTAACTCTTCAGGGTCTTCTTTCTAGATAAGAATTTTGATGGGTTGGTCGAGTCTATCTGACTTCCCTTGTCATTTTGGAGTAAATCGACATAAGAACATCTCATATTGGACAAGATATCCATTATCTTCATCCGATTCAAGAATATGAAGTTTATGCATAAAGTCAAGCCTAAATGATTGTATCTGACACTCTATAAATTGTCAATAATCTTTTGAGTTGTAGTTCTCTTCTTGATCTTCTTTTTCTTAGCCAGCTTCTTTGATTTATGAGGCCTATGTTTAGTAGACTGCTCCTTGTGCTATAATGAAGTAGCCTTATCAAAATGCCTCTAAGAAGCCCAAATACTTGGTTAAGGCATCTCTTTTAAGTCCAATATAGGTTCAAGTGGTGATTTCCACTTAACACTAGGGACACCTTTTATTTGCTTCAAAGATTTTCATTTTTTTTAGAATTACTTTTTTTTATTCTTCAATCTAACTATTTCTCCTTCTTTCTTTGATGATGATATGGAGGTAATCATCCTTGTAGAATCTTTTTAAGTTGACTAGAATACTATTAGATAATGTAAATTCACCCCGATACTTCCTTTCAGCCATCTTTGAAGACATTTACGTATTGCTATGGTGATCATCGATGATAGGGATAGTAATTTGGATTACTGACTTGATCATCTTCTTCAGGCTTTTTAATTTCTGATAATTGTAGACTAGCTTTAACTACTTGCTGAAATAATTTAACAACACTGTCCCTTCTAAAAGAAATCTTTGTTCATCTTTTCCTTAAGAGATAGCCACATTTTCTCATTATCTCTTGTTGCTTGTTGTGGATGCTTTCCACTACTTGAAAAAGTTTGAGAATTATCATTGCCTCTTAATACTAATTTTGGCTGTGGATTAGAATAGACAAGCTTCTTTCCCTACTCATCATTGTACATTAGCTATTTTCCTTTATCCACATTATATATCACCTGCTTTTCACCATTTGAGCTATAAGAAGTGGGATGAGTTTCATTTCTTTTTGAGTTTGAAGCTTTGTTTCTCTTTGCCTTATCTATATAGATTTCAAACTTAGGATTATTTAGCTTTTCAAATTTGGCCACCCAATCAAGCAGGTCTTGGAATGTTGTAATTGTCTCCATACATAAAAATGGTGCTATTTTATCATCCATATTGCACATTTGCAATTGGATCGCATGTTCTTTTTCTAATTATTGCTCACATTTCATACTTAGGTTATGCCAATGACTTATAAATTTTATCATTGACTCATCTTTTCTCCTCTTCAGAAAGGCAAGGTCAATTGTTATCTTCTCGGTTGCACTGGCAAACCTTTTCACGAACATTGTCTCTAGCTCAACAAAGGTTTTGACCGAATCATTCAAAAATTTTACATATCACTCGAATGCAGCTGAGGTCAGGTTGATGAATTGATGGAAAAGCAGTGCATCGTTCCCTCCTATGTTATCACAAGTAGCCTTAAATTGGGCTAGATGTTGCTTTAGGTTACCAAGCCCACTGAAAGTATTAAATTTAGCATTGAGTAACCTTTCGGGTATGACATTTAATAATATTCAGCTCGGTAAGGGAGACCCTTACTCACCAACTTTTCAGCTTGCTCTGAAGTTATAACCACCTTTATTTTTCATTAATTATTGTTTCTAGCTAAGCACCTATTACTGTTCCAGGTATGTTAACCATATTTTGAATTATCGGCTGAAGAGGTAGTTGGTTAACTACATTCCTTCATGTGTAGCATATACTATAAGAGCTTGAGGCATTAGAGTGACTGGTGGTATAGAAGTTATATTATTAGCTATCTATTGATTAGTAGACAAAACAAGTGCTACAGTTGATGTGATATTCTTCTGCAACATATCCATCATGATATTCATTTGTACCATCATGTCATTCATCTTGGTACCTATTGACTTCATTTCTAGGATGAGCTCTCAACCCCTCCATCTTAGACATAGGACTTCTCTTAAACTTTAAGAGTTCCTTAGTCTTAAGACACATATAGTGATTATGTGGACACTCAACTTAGCCCTAGAGACTTAGAAGAGTTAGTCATAGGAATATGTCTTGTCTTAGGGGCGTTAGGAAAATTTGCTTACCCTATAGCTTGAACCAAATTCCTCACTTCCTCCCTTCAAGCCAAACTCATATCAACTCCAACTCTAACTCAAACCTTGAACCAATCCAATTGATTTCTTCAAATCATGAATTAATTCCAAATAATTGAAACTTATGATTAAAGCCCATGATTGGATTCCAAACTCCAAAATCTTTCCTAAGTCCATGGACTTAGCTCAAATCAAATCTAAATCAATTCAAATTCAAGAAATTTTCTCACAACCCATTTATATTCACATCTATAAATGAAATATAAATTCAAATCAATCAAACTAAATTCAAAATTCAAATCCAAATCAAAAGTCTTTCCTAAGTCACTTTGATTCTATCTCATGGAGTTAGCCTAAATCAAATCTAAATCAATTCAAATTCAAGGAATTTTCTCATAACCCATTTATATTATCATTTATACTCATAAATATAAATGAAATATAAATTCAAATATCTAAAAATAAATTCAAAATTCAAATCCAAATTCAACCAAAATCCAACTTAAGTCTTCAAGTCAAAATCTTGAACTTAGCCAAATCAATTTCATATCAAGCCAAACCCTTGATTTTTTTTTATGATTCAATCAATCCTACAATCATGAATCCAAACATAAACATAAATTCTAACCATCAAAAACTAAATTCAAAAATCAACCCCAAGTCAAACTCATGTTCACCCTATTGAACCTAAAATTGTCAAATAAATCAAAACTCATTTGAATTCAACTCACTTGCAAATGGATTTATATTTCAATCATAAGTCCATATGTGAGTTCAATCAAACTCAAATCAAGCTTTGACCAAGGCATTTGACCAACTTAGGCTCACTTGACCCAATGTGACCTAATGTACCTCTCTTGAGCCAAATTCTAATCCAACCCAAATTGGATTGAACTAAGCCCAAGTAAGCCTCACATTGTGAGCAACAATCATCATGACATGATCAACCACTCAAATTGGGTCAAACCAAGTCAAACCTAAGGTTGACCAAGTCAACACTTAGCCAAAATAAAACCTAAACTAGCCAAAATCCACCATTAGCTAAATTGATTGAAACCATTGATCAAAACTCATTCATGATCAATGTTTAAACCTGATAAAGCCATCATTTGAGCCTAACTTAGCCTAATTGGCCACTTGACCCAAGTTGACCCAACTTGACCTAAAAATTAAAATGTGTCAAACCTTGTTCTAAGCAAAAGTTATTGAAACTAATGGGTCAAGTTCATTCCAAATCACTTGTTGAACTTGACTAAAGCCCCAATTGGCCAACTAGACCCAATTGACCATGAACCTAACTTGACCTAAAAAGTCAAATCGAGCCAAATCCAAAAATAAATCAAATTGATTGAAAATAAAGATACCAATATATTTCAAATGATCAACCAAACATAAACCAACCCTTGACCTAACCTAAATAGGTCAAATAGGTCAAATTGGTCAACTTGACCCATTTGACTTAAATGAAATCAAATGAACCAAATCCAAATGTGATCTAAACTGAACCAAACCAATGATGCCGAAACATTTCAAATGTTCATATGAACTTGGCCCAACCCTTGGTTTGACCCAATTTGACCAATTGGTCAACTTGACCCAAGTTGACTCATTTTGACCTAAATGGTTCAACATGAGCCAAATCATATCAAACCAACTCCAAATTCAATGAAACTTGGCCTAAGCCATTTTTCAATCATACTTAACATATTTAAACTGAAATCTAATCCAAATGACCATTTTACCTCTAGGCCATAGGATAACCTAAAATCAAAACTACTTGAATTTTGTAAATTCCTTTTCATGAACACTTGAGACCCTCTTAGTGGACCAAATGGTCACTAATGGACATAGAGCACATGACCCATTGGGTTTGCATCAGGTGCTATCTGACCTAGTGCTAATACTTAGTGAATGCCATTAAGGGACTTATCCTAAGCCTCAAATATACTCGACCTAGTTAGAACATGATGGCTAGTTCAAGAAGAAAGCACAGGACTCACATCTTCTTAAACAAAGTCAACATGAGGTAGCATATTGGTTGGGCAGTGAAGCTTACCATACTAACAAGATGATCGTTGGTTTGTAATGGTCAAGTTAGGAAGAAAGCTTGGGGACTCACATCCTCCAACAAATGACCACTAGGGTGACATATTAGCTAGGTAGCATGTAGACCCCCTAGAGCTAGTGGAGTGAGTGCTTGCTCCCACATCAAATAGCTCAAGACAAAAGATTTATGTTTATTTTGTGCATGTGTTAAAAGAATAGGATGCCCTCTGGGGACTCTTACACCTACCTTAAACACATTATAGGTGATGAAATGGTGCCATGGCGATTCCACTAAGAAAGGATGCCGCTTGGGTTCTCTCACACTTATCTTAGTTATGTTAATCGAAATAGGATGCCTCATGGGTTCTCTTACACCAATTCTAAAAGCACAGGAAGATTGTGTTTGTGTTATGAAAGAGGAATAGGATGCCACTAGGGGTCTCTTACACCTACCTTAAACACATCACAACAAATTCGTAAGATAAGAAAATAATGCTTCAAAAGAAGAGAAGGTTTGATGAGTGGAATCATATTTTTTATTTTTTTATTTATAATTGCTTTCAAACATGATTTATTTCATGCATAATATTTCTTTAGATAGATCCCAATAAAATAAAACATCAAGTGTTCCCCTTTACAATCAATAAGCTGATAAGATCCTCCTTGGTAGGCCTTCTCTATGACATAGGGGACTTCCCAAGTGGCTTCAAACTTGCCTCCCATCTTTTGACAGACAACAATTGGTCTCCTTAGACTAACACAAGTTCTCTACTTAAAAAGACCTAAGGTAGACCAGTTTGTTATGAGATTGAATCATTTTGGCCTTGTACAACTTGAGGTTCTGGCTCACCAGTAGGAGACTCTCCTCCAAACCTTCGTGATGTTAATCTTCATACTTTTGAATGCAATCCATTATCAAATATAATTCATTGAGGCACCCCGAACCTATATACGATATGGTTTCTGAAAAAAAGTTAAAGCACATGCTGAGCTGTGACCTCTCTGAGTGGGATGGCTTCCGCCCACTTGGAAAAGTAGTCAGTGGTAGCTAAGATGAATCGATGCCCTTGGAAGAAGGAGGATCGATCAGACCCACAATGTTGGTACCCCAACACTTAAATGGCCATGAGGCCAATGTAGGGTGTAGAATATTGGGTGGCTAGTGGAGGACCACACTGTGTACCTGACACTGATGATATATCTTAGTTACATCCATGCAGTCTATGATTATCGAAGGCCAGTAGTATCCTAGTCTCTTGATCTTTGTCTTCATCTTCAAACCGGATTGATGTGCTCTGCATAAACCTAAATGTACCTCAGTTACAATTCCATGGGCTTCATGTTTGTCTAAACAATGTAATCAAATTTGGTCAAAGGACCAATAGTACAGGGTGTCATCAACAAGAGCGTAGGAGAGAGCTCTCTATTTTACCTGATGGGCTTGTGACTTTTCTAGAGGTAGTTTATCGGTGTTCAAGTAATCTATGAATGGTTGCCTCCAATCTAGCTCCTTGTTCATTTTGGCAACGGTATCATCCCCCTCAAGAGAAAGTCTCTCAATGAGTTCAGAATCAATAAGGATAGGACTTGTCTATTCTAGACCCTTATTGAAATGGAATCATCTTTCGGACATGCCAATTCTTTAGCAAGTTTGGCCAAGGCATCTGCTACTGCGTTCTCTACTTGGAGAACCTTGTAGATGGTGACTTTAGGAATTTGGGCCAATAGCTTCATGGTATACTCGTAGTAATGATGAAACTTGGGTTTGAGGACTTGGTAGGACGACAATCTGGTTGATGACCAATTAGGAATCGCCAAAGATATTGATGCTCTTGACACTGATAGTGATGGCTAACTCCAAACTGGCAATCAAAGCATCATACTCAACTTCATTGTTGGTGTAGGTTAGATAAATAGTATGAGAATCTTATCACATCACAGTTTGGAGTTAGAAGAACTATTCCTACCCCTGCTTTTCCTGGGAGAATAGATCATGGTGCTTCACCTTTAAGAAAAGAAGTAGCACCATCAAAATATATCTCCCATCTATGATTGTGGACCTCCCTAAGTTCATGATTTGTTCATTGGGGAGATCATCATTAAGTGGAGAATCAACAAGAAGTGGGTGTGCTGCTGAGAAATTTGCTCGTGTCTATCCTTTTAACGCATGGAGGGGTACAAATGTGATATCAAATTGTGAGAGAATCATGGACCAATGAGCTAAACGTCTGGATAGCATTGCCATTCCATGAGATATTGCAGTGGATTTGTTTGGGAGATCAAGTTCACTTTATGAGAAAGCATATAGTGTCATAGCTTTTGAGATGCAAAGATCAAAGCTAGGAAATGTTTCTCAATAGGTGGATAGTTTGCTTCAGCAAGGATCAGATGATGCTAAGGTAGTAGAGAGCACTCTCCTTCCCTTCATAATTGGCTTGGGCCAATAGAGTGCCGAGAGAGTCATCCAATGTAGCAATGTAGAGGATGAGTGGCCTGCCCGAGATAGAGACTGCTAGAACTAATAGCATCACTAAGTACTCTTTGATGTCTTCGAAAGCATGTTGACACTTGTCATCCCACTTAAACTTGGTGTCCTTTTTGACAACTAAGAATGGCTTGCATCTCCCGGTAGGTTTAAGATAAAGCGTCTTAGATATGCCAGTCGTCCTTGAAAGGATTTGAGTTGAGTTAAACTCTTAGGATGTGGCATTTCTAAGATAGCTTTAATCTTTTTAGAATCTATTTCTATTCCCTAGTGTCGTACAACAAACTCAAGGTATTTTCCTGAAGCTACTTCGAATGCACACTTCAGGGGATTCATTTTAAGTTTATATTTTCTTAATCATTCAAAAACTACTCTCAAGTCAAAGAGGTTGTCTTCCTTTCTTCTTCTCTTGACTACTAGATAATAAATGTAACACTCAACTTGATGATGGATGAGTTCATTAAAGATCTGAGTCATGGCCCATTGGTATGTTGCACCATCATTTTTAAGACCGAAAGGCATGACCCTATAACAAAAGATTCCAATCGGGGTTCAAAAAGTAGTATTTCTTTCATCTTCAGGAGACATCTTGATTTGGTTATAGCTAGATGACCCATCCATGAAATAGAAAAATTGAATGAGATGAGACGATGTCCACCATTAATTCTGGTATAGGAAGAGGAAATTCATCCTTAGGACATTGCTTGTTTAATTCCCTAAAATTGCTGAAAATATAAATTTATCCATTCATCTACTTAAGTGGGATGACACTAGTTAACCAGGTAAGATATTTTTTTCTGATAAAACCAGTATCGATCAATTTCTCGACTTCAAAAATGACCTGTTATTCAATTTCTAATCACATGCATCAAGGAGCTTGCTTAATATGGGTAGCGTTAGGATCTATTGCTAGCTTGTGGACTGCTACATATGAAGCAATCTTTAAATTTGAGCATTTTTTATAACTTCATATGAAGTAATCTTTAAACTCAGTCGATAGTCTAACTAATTCATTGGTTTCTCCTTCATTCAGCAATGAACTGATGTATGTTAGGCATGGATTTTCTTCTATCCCGAGATTAATTTCTTTAAGCTTGTCTATTGTTGAATGAATCTCTTTTTCAAACTCTGGCGGTGCCTTTTTTACTTAGAGTTCATCTAAATAGTC
Organism: Cymbidium sinense; assembly: GCA_021442155.1. Taxonomy (NCBI): domain Eukaryota; kingdom Viridiplantae; phylum Streptophyta; class Magnoliopsida; order Asparagales; family Orchidaceae; genus Cymbidium; species Cymbidium sinense. The sequence goes on from CM038215.1 coordinate 65,356,210, forward strand.
TGAGATTTCTAAACACACATTCTCATAAGAGTTGGGGATGTGTGAGAAGAACCTATCAGATTCCAAATGGTTGGTAACAACTTGGCAATAATCCTCATCATCGACTGGATCTACTATACCGAATCCTAATCTTGCCCTTAATTGTGCTTCCTTGCCTGTATTATTCTATAGCTTTTTAAAGTATTCTGACCTGTGCTTGAACCATGTGTGAGGAACTAAACCTTTTTATATAAGATTTTAAACACAAGGTGAGTAAAATTCAAAAGGTAATTCCATTAATTCTTTAAAAGTTTCCTCCTCAAGCTTTACATCAACTTCAGGGCTTGAGGATGATGATCCCAAAAAGAACTTCTTCTGGTTCATGTCACCGAAAGACTTAGCGACATCCTTAACTGCTAAACATTCAACTTTGTGAGATGTAAGTGAGGTAAGAGCTAAGGTTCCCAACTACTATCTAATAATTTAATATAAGGCAGATTCGAATACTTTGCTTTGCTTGGATGCTTGGTCTCCATCTCTATCTAGATCGAAAGTCACCTCCAATATAACCTGCTGAGAGGGGTTGGCTAGTATACTAATCACATTAGACTCATCCTCTAAGATGGATTCCAAGTCTATGTGAATAGTAGGGGTACTCCTGTGAACTGGAACATGACCTCTACTGATTGAAGGCCAACTAGGGGGTCTCCCACTTCTAGAACTACTTGTGTTTCTACCTCTGCCTCTGCCTGGTGGAGGTTGAGCCATCCTACCCACATGTCCATATGATGGAATGAACTGTGGGTGGAATGTGATATGTGGCTCTACTTCTTCTTCAATTCCCTTTCTTGTTCACTTGGACTTTCAGTTTTTTCTTTTCATTTTCTTTTTTCTTATCTTTATCTTCATTTTCTTTTTCTTTCATTTTTGCATTTGAATTTTGTCCAAGTTCAAGAGAAAAGGTATTTTGAGGAAGATAGTAGGTTGCATTCTCATAAATCTCAACCTCTCCAACTGAAAATAGTTTTTTATCTCCATTGACATGGTATTCAATTCCATCTTTTCTGAACTTGATGCACTGATGAAGGGAGGATGGCCTGATCTTGTTCTAATGTATCCAAGGCCTACCAAGCAAAGTAGTGAATGAAGTATTCAAATCAATGATGTAGAACTTAGCTTCAATATTTCAGTCACCTATCTCCAAAGGCAACATTATAGAACTTAAAGCTTGCTCGCCTTGGTCATTGAATTCTCTCAACATCATCTAATCGACTCAGAGTGTGGAGATGTTGATCTTCAAATAGGCAATGGTCTTTAGACTCATAATGTTCACCGATGCACCTGAATCCATGAGAACTCTGGCGAGTCTGAACCTATCCATGTCAACTGTGATGTAGAGGGGACTGTTGTGCTCCAAGTCCCCCAAAAAGAAGGTCTTCATTTGTGAAGGTGATCCATTAGGCTTCTTTTGCATAATGTGCTTCCTCACCTATAGCAGTCAACTGAGCTAAGCATATTTCAGGATCAAGGAGGGCCTTGATTAGTGATTCCCTATTTATATATGCTTAGCTTAGATAATAACTTTCTTAGATCAGAAAGGATGTTGTAGTCCACCTTTGGCTGGTCTTCCATAAGCATATCTAAGGGTGGAGCATCTTGTGGAAGGGCTTCTCGATCTTCAATACTAATGACTTATTTCCCTTTATCTTAAGGTGCTGCCCTAGGAGGTAGAACCTTGCCACTATGGAGGTTGACTTCGGTGATTTCTTATGACAGGGTAATGGAAAGTTCTACCTGCACATCATGCTCACCTATAGCTTCTCCTATAGGACTCTCAAAATTGAATGATTGCAAGTCTATTTCTAGAGGTCAACCCATAGTATTCAAAGTTGGAAAGTCTAACTCTAAATTAGAAAGAGAAAGATTAGAATTATTATAGTTATTTAGACTTAAAGAGTTAACATTAGGAATAGAAGAAGACAACCCATCAGAAGTGACACGTAATTCAAACTAGCTTTATTCTTCAATTTCATGGAATTGTTTTGAGGTACAATGTAAAGATCAAGTAAAGCGAGTGGAGTAAGGGATTTGATGCCCTTATCTGTTGATACAAGAGTTCTGCTAGTAGAAGAAATAGAAGTGCTAGCTGAAATGGAAGAAGTCACCAATGTGGAAGTTATAACTGAAGGCTGGAGGTTGGACACGATCGGTGGCTGTACTAAAGGGCTATCCCAGGTTGACACATACTGTTGTTGCTGTTGCTGTTGAGCTCCCCCTTCCCTAGAGTTGGCACTAGCAACTTGCAAACCTTCATTGGTGTTGGAGGTTTGAGTTGACTTAGGCACCTGCAAGGAAAGATTCTTGATCTTCTGAATGATTTTCTTAGAGGTTTTGGATAGAGAAATATCCCAACCTTTCTTTAATTTTGGTAGGATCACATGTATCCCCAAGGATTACCCTAATGGAACTGGAAGGTTATTCCATAAGGTATCCCATTGAGATAACTACAACATCAATCTTGAAACTGTATTCAAGCCAGTCCTTGAATGTGAAGCAATCCTCCAAAATGTGGCCTAGCATATGGTGGTAAGGACAAAAGTTTGAATCATGACTTTTGCCTACTTCCTCTGATCTCCTAGGCTCGGGTAGCTAGAAACTAGATTTTTTTAAGAGATTCTTAAAGATTTTTGATTACCTCCCTCTTAAAAGAATAAGGTTTGTTTAACTTATCTAAAATAGTAGGTGGACCATAGCTACTTGGCGGCGGGTACGCATGTCGCTACTGTTGCTGGTATGGTTGAGGTTGTGGTTGTGCTAGTTGTGGAGGCTGTAGTGGAGGCCGGTAGGGCTTCCTCAATGGTGGAAAAAGAGGTGGAGGCTGCTGAGGTTATGGTCTCTCAGACTGATCTCTAGCTTGCTACTTTCCCTTGTTAATTACTGCTACTACTCTTGGTTTCTTCTCGTAGACCTTTTGTGGCTTCTGCTTAGGCAACTGATCTTGAAAAGGAAACTATTTGGCCTCTCCTTATAGACTAGCCACCTTGTTGGTTAGCTTCTCAAATGTCTTGATAGTGAAGCCCTTAAGCATGAAGGTAATCAAGCAATGGATATTCTTCAAGAGAATTCAATGGCATGCTTGTTCAATACATTCACACTTCATACTCAGGTTATGCCATCGAAGAGTATAATCAATAAGGGACTCACTGGGGTGATGTTGTGCTACAATGAGATCACCTATAATAACCCTTTGCTGAGCTCCACCAAATCTCTTGATGAAGAGTTGCTCTAACTCACCAAATATCTTTATTAAATTGTTGGACAGTTCAACATACCAATTGAAAGCAATGCCCACTAGGCTACTAATGAACAAAAAAAAAGTAAAGCATCGTCGCCACCTGTGTTGCAACAACTAGCCCTGAAATATGCTATGTTCTGCCTTGGATTTTCACTACCATCAAAGTTTTTGAAGGAAGGAGGCACAAAACCCTTTGGATATTGGATATCATTGAATTCCTCTATGTAGGGTCTACCTTTGGAATTGATGATCCTCTCCAGGCTTGAGCTAAAGCTTCCTTCACCTGTTGCTCAACCATGGATTTTATGTATTTTTCTTGTATGGAGGTACTTTCCACTACCTTCTATACCGGCTAGTGCTACCTTGCTCTATGGTAGGTAGAGTCTTGGCTGGGACCAAGACATGCACTAACTCAGGCTGACTGATGTTAACTGTAGTAGGATGAACTAATGGGGCTTATTTCTGAAGCATTGAAACTACTTCTTATAAGTCCTATAACTATGGTGCCATTCTATCTATCGCATCCTCATATCAGCGATCGAGGTCGGGTGATTCTACAGTGTCTTCTTGATCAACCTCATCACCTTTCATAGCTTGTTGTTCTCTAAGAAGAGATCCTCTAGTGTCAACCATGCAGACTCCTGCTGAGTCTCCCAACAAGTCATCTTCGTTGGGATCGAAGATGACTTTCTCTTCATCTGACCAGTAGTACCCCAAGATCTCCTTCTTCTCCATGAAATAATGTGCAACTATCTCATCTAAAGAGTGATCCATCTGAGCAAGTACAAATAATTTTGGCTAACTACTGTGATCACTATCGTGTATTAAGAGGCATCAAACCACACCTATTATTGGAGAGTCAATCCTATGTGGACTGTACTCACTGGATGAATGACACTCCTGACTACAATTGGCTATGAGATGGGTAACAATCCTAGGATGTTCCACTATCATTGTGTATTTTGATTATCATCTGCAATATCTAAAATAACTATCACCATCACCATATCCTGTTGTATGAACGAAGTTGGTGAAGGGATGACCATGATGCTTTGGGATCTCCACTCCTTCTGCACCACCACTGGGGTAGAAGGTCAAGCAGGAGAGCTTGGCCTAGCCATAATGGATGGTGTAGAAGGGGTAGGATCCCTCAGCCATAGCCGGATCACCAACGGGGTGTGATTTTCCCTGGATATGGCTTTCATGGCCTTTATTAGAGTAGGAGATGTTATAACCTATACTGGTGATGGCAGATGAGGGGTAGAGAGATGGGGTGGAGACACCACCAACTCTCTATGCATAGGAACTACCCTCTGTGGTGACTAGTCTCGGTAAGAAGGATATTATTAGTATGGTTGGCACAGGTAGCAGCTGGAAAATTGATAAGAGCAAATGCTTCCGACTGACGGCTGAACCTCCACCTCTCCTTGCTAGTAATATGTGTTGTGTGGGCCTCTTGGGCCCTCTCCTAGTGGATGTGCTTCCCCACACTATGGGAGATAGATTAGAGATCAAACTATGTTCCAGACTCTGAGCATCCATATGCTCACCTACTAGCGTAAAGATGAGGCATGACCTCACTCTAAAATTCTGATAATGCACCTGGAGGTGATGAGCAAATCCTCCTAACAACTTCTCTATCTGATCCAGAGAGAGGATGAAACTAGTTTTCTATAATTAGTGGTGAAGTGACAATGGGGAACTCATCCACAACTAATCAAGCTACTGCCTCTAGCTCCCTAGCGATCTTGATGTGGTACCGCTTGATCATGTGGTTCTTATTCCTACATTATGTATGGGTAGGATGAGAGGAGTGTGAGCTAGACCCATACTCAAATGTAGGCGAGGCAAGCCCTGAGACTAGGGGAGCCTTACCCATAGAGGGTACATATGAGATGGTGCCCTCACTGGCGACATGAAAAAATCATGGGTGTCTGCGATGGGTCGGTACTGGAATATAATTGAAGCCTATGGTACTGCCACCACTTTCCTCTTTAGCAAGGAGATATCAGAGTCAGAGGGTAAGTCAATCCTGATGACCGGCTTCTACTTGGTCATTGTGGTCCTACTAACTGTAGTGAGGGGAGTGCCCTAATAAGTAACCTTGGCTCCCTCAAATCCCTGACCAAAGTGAATCAGATGCATATGGTCCAAACAGGGGAAGTCAGCTTGATCCAAAGGTAGATCCATACCATAGGAGGAAATAAAAATGAACTTCTGAGAATTGGCCATTTCAACAACTGAGAGACGAACTACCATTTATTTGTAAGAATGAGAAATGAAGTTGGTCGATTTTTTTGTCTTTATAGATTTTTGAATTTTGAATTTGAAAATTTGAACCCACATCCAACAACTTGGAAGTGTTAAGTGGGGTTCAAATAGGTTTAAGAAGATTGATTATAAGAGAAATTTTGAATATGAATCCAACTTCAACAAATTTAGGAACGTTAAAATATGGATTCAAAATTTTTGATAAGGATGCTTCCATAAGTTCATGTTTGTTTGAATTTTTGATTTGAGGACCCTTTCCTTTACCAAATTTGGGTATCTTAAAGTAAGGGTGAAATTGATTTTATTTTTGTTTGATGATTTTGGAATTTCACTTAGCAAATTTAGGTATGCCAAGTGAAGTGTTCGAAAGTGATTATTTCCTTTTGTGAATTTTTGCTTTCATTTTGGAAAATTTGGAATTCTCATTTAACAAATTTAGATGTGTTAAGTGAAGAATTCAAGTTTGTTTTGTTTGATTTTTGAAAATAGAATTCTTAGTAAATTTAGGTATGCTAAGAAAAATCCTAAGTGTTTCATTTTTGTTTTGATGTTTTGATTTTTGAAAAGAGGTAGGATCCTTAGCAAATTTAGGTATGCTAAGGGAGTTCTAAGGTGTTTCATTTTGTTTTTGATGTGATTGAAGGTGGATACTTTACTTTAGCAAATTTGATTTGCTAAGGATGAAGTCACACTTAATTTTGTGAAATGAAAATTTCACATAACAAGTTTGAGTATGCTAAATGAAATTCCAAAGGATGTGTTCAAAATTTTTTGATTTATTTTGGTTTTAAAAATGGAAACTTCTCTTTTACAAATTTGGTATGCTAAGGAAGGAAGTTCTGAAGGTGTTTAAGAATTTTGATTTTGGATTTGGAGACTTCACTTAACAAATTTTGGTATGCTAAATGAGGTTCCAAAAAGGTTGTTAAAATTTTTGAAATATGATTGTTGATTTTTGATTTTGGATTTGGAAACATCACTTAGCAAATTTGAGTATGTTAAATGAAGTTCAAAAATTTGTTTAGAAAAATTTGAAATATGATTGTTGATTTTTGATTTTGGATTTGGAAACTTCACTTAACAAATTTTAGTATATTAAGTGATGTTCCAAATGGTGTTTAAAAATTTTGATTTTAGATTTGGAGACTTCACTTAACTAATTTGGGTATGTTAAATGAAGTTCCAAAATGTATTTTTAAAATTTTTGGATTTTGAATTTGGAGACTTCACTTAACAAATTTGGGTATGTTAAATGAAGTTACAAAAAGATGTTTGAAAAATTTTGATTTAGGATTTGGAGACTCCACTTAACAAATTTGGGTATGTTAAGTGAAGTTCCAAATGTGTTTTGAAAATTTTGATTTTGGATTTAGAAAATTTACTTGCAAATTCGAGTATGTTAAATAAAGTTCCAAAAATGTGTTTATAATTTTGAAATATGATTGTTGTTTTTTTGATTTTGGATTTGGAAACTTCACTTTGCAAATTTGAGTGTGCTAAATGAAGTTCCAAATATGTATTTGAAAAAATTTTGGATTTTGGATTTGGAGACTTCACTTAACAAAAATGAAGTTCCAAAATGTATTTTTGAAAATTCGTGATTTTGGATTTGGAGACTTCACTTAACAAATTTTGGTATGTTGAGTGATGTTCCAAATGTGTTTTGAAAATTTTTATTTTGCAATTGGAGACTTCACTTAACAAATTTGGGTATGTTAAATGAAGTTCCAAATGTGTTTAGAAAATTTTGAAAATATGATTATTGATTTTTGATTTTGGAATTGGCCACTTCACTTAACAAAATTGGGTATGTTAAATGAAGTTCCAAATGTGTTTAGAAAATTTTGAAAGTATGATTGTTATTTTTTGATTTTGGATTTGAAAACTTCACTTAGCAAATTTGAGTATGCTAAAAGAACTTCCAAATATGTGTTTGAAAAATTTTTGGATTTTGGATTTGGAGACTTCACTTAACAAAAATGAAGTTCCAAAATATATTTTTCAAAATTTTTGATTTTGGATTTGGAGACTCCACTTAACAAATTTGGGTATGTTGAGTGAAGTTCCAACTGTGTTTTGAAAATTTTGATTTGGAATTGGAGACTTCACTTAACAAATTTGGGTATGTTAAATAAAGTTCCAAATGTGTTTTGAAAATTTTGAAAATATGATTATTTAAGTTTTAATTTTTGAAAATAGAATCTCCATTCAACAAATTTAGGTATGTAGAATGGAGATCAACCTTATTTTTGAAATGTGAGATTTTTATTTTGTGGTTATTGCTTTTTTGAAAGAGAGAATTTCTAACTTAATCATATGTGAGATATGTTTAAGTGGGATTTCCAAATAATATTTATTTTTAGTTGCGGAATGAAATCATCATTTAATAAATTTAAGTATATTAAATGAAGGTGTTTAAAAAGTTTAATTTTGTTTACAAATGAAACTTCCATTCAATAAGTGTGTGTGTGTATTGAAAATAAAGATTCATGTGTGCTTTTTGAAAACTTTATTTTTGTGATTTTTGGAAAGATGATTTACATTTTATTTTGAAAAAAAAATCTTCATCAAAGTGATTTGAAAGAAGATATTCATTTGAGCTTTTGAAAAAAATGTTGTTAGTTTTATTTTTGAAAATTCGTACATGCAACAATTATGAGAATTATTAAATGAGGGTGATAAAATTTAGTAAAATATTTTATTAAGTGCATTTTTGAATATGTGCTTTTTGAAAGCAAAGTCTTTATGGAAGATTTATTTTATCTTTATTATTTTAGGATGAACCTTTCCTTATCATGAAGATGATAAGGAGGAAGTCTTTAAAATGTTTTGTTTTTATTTAGATCTTTTTATTATCTTTACCCATTGGAGATCCTAACGGGGGTTTTAAGACCAACAAGGAATGCATTCCTAAAACCTAAAGATGTTGGCTAACTCAACTTAAGAATGAAATAAGCTAAGTTCCATGAAAAGAAGGATAGTCTCGAATTCATACCAAAGTACAAACCCACTATCGATACTCAAAGACAATGATCATTTACCAAAGATGGAGAGAGGAACCTTCCCCAACAGAGTCGCCAGAAAAATTTGTGGAAAAAATTTTCTATATAAAGGAGTCACCTTTCAAATCTATTAGGGAGAAATGAAAGAGGCAAGCCTATAGAAATTCATCTTTTTAGGATCCCACGTAGATCCGTAGATGTACTTATTTAGGTAATCGAGTACATCATCAAGGAATAGTGTACTATCTTGAAAGATAGAAGTCACTACCCTTTAATGGACCTAATCACATCAATAAAGACTCCTAAGGATGATGGATTTGCATATGTACCAGAGATTCTTCCCCTACTTTACATGAAAAAGTAAAGTTGGGTTTATTTTAAACTAGGTTCGTTAAGTTCGGGACAGGGGCAATCCCCCATAGTTAATTACATCCTAAGGAATGGAGATTCCTTAGGAAATCTCTCGATTAAGGTAAATGATCGTCGTCTTCAAATATTTCAATAAGAAAGGACTATCAATCGATTAGTTTATTTTTGAAGATCAATGGGATTGATCAAACAGAGGGTGTTATTATTAAAGCCAAAATGAAAGATAAGTAAGAGATGCCATGATGCTAAGAAACCAAGCGAGCATCTCAAATTATCCTATAGTTGGGCTTTATATTTTTGAAATTGGTTTAATTTGTTTGAGTTGCAATTTTCATTAGAAATTTAGGACTTATGGTTCCTTAACACAACATTAAGGAAATGCTTAAGAGGTGAGAAATTATGCTTATGGATCACAAAGGAGAGAAGCAATCAAACCTAAATCTAGAGGAGTTTTGGCAAGGGCTGAAAACACAACCTAAATCTAAGGCGAAAAAGAAAAATTGGTTTGCCTCTACAAGAGGACAAACCACCCGACAACTTGGACTTACAACTGCCTAGGGGTGGTAGCCAACTAAGTCTCCTACAATTTTAAATACATGTAGGCAAGTCTTCATGCTTATGCAAGATAGCTAAACTATTATTTATTTAGAAAGAGACTAAGTCCTTAAACTCACTCCCAAAAGAGACTAGATCAAGTAAAGGGCATGCTTCAAATGTCCTAAATCTAATGCAATTCAAATTTCATTTTATTTTTAATTTTGGATAATTATTTTTGACTCAGGCTAATAGGATTCATATAACTAATGCATGAGAAATAAAGTAATTGGCCAAAATCAGCGAGAAGGGAGGAGGTGTGGTTCCACCGTGGCTCTCAAAGGTCAAGCCAAGTTTCTCTGGAGAAGGTGGAAGCCGTCCAATCAAGAGTGAAATAAGATGTGGTTGTGTATGATATTATAAAAGAAATACTCATCCAACTAAGTGGTTGCTATTTCTTTTATCTTGATTTTAAACCTAAGCTTTAGGTTAGGTTATGAGTTATTTATTTTTAATTTGAGTAGTTAAGTTTGGTAAAAGATTTATTCTTTTAAAGATCCTAATCCATATCTAGGTCATACATAGAGTAAGAAAGAAACTAGAAAAAGGATGCCACTTAATGCATAAGCAAAATAAATAATAAATTAATTTTATAAATCTAATCGAAAAAAAAATAAAAGTCCGTTGGGGTAAAGCACCACCGCACAAACCCAAAAAATATCAATTTGGGTAGTCGAGCTCTACCCTTTACCACCCAGATTATAAATAAATTAAATTATAATTAAGCAAGGAATTCATTGTTATGGTGGTCTTCAAGCTTCATTTCTTCTTTCTTCTTTTCTTCTTTGTTCTTCTTCCATTCTTCTTTGGTTCCTTCTTTTGGATGGTTGGAAGGTCAATGCTCCAAGAACTCACATGGTGCATAAGATAAGATCTTATGACCAATGCTCATCCTAATCCCTATAACAATCATTCCAAAATCCTAATTGTAAAATTACATGAAAAGGGAAAAGTAAATCTAACTAACATCTACAAAATAAAGGTTAGCTAAACAAACCACCAAACCCCAAGCATGTATATTGGACTTATCACCCACACATGGGTAACTAAGTCCACCTAGCATATTAGATTATGTGTAGGGGTATAACCACCCAGACAACAAAAGCATTCATATTTTTATTTATTACAGCACCCCTTAAGCACGATCCCCAATAGAAGATAATGGTTAGACTAATTTTGCCCTACCATTCATTCTATGCACATATATCCTAACATCTAGTCTAAAACATATATCACAAAATAAAAGCAAGAATCAAACCATGCACTGACCTAACATAAAGCTAGAAGTGGTGACTTAGGCTAATGTGTTGTGCTTTGAAGGTTATCTGGTATGCTATGGCTTTAGGTTAAAATTTTCTAAGTGTGAAACATGATCAACTTAGAGGAGGGTTTCATTTAGGTTGTTTAATTATTTTGGGTTGATTTTATTTCATGTTTTTCTTTGGTTCAAATGAATCCTACAATTAATTACTAAGTTATGAAGAGAGGGAAAGAGAAGAGAACTTCTCTTTCCTTCCCTAACCTATGTAATTTCTAAAGTAGGTTCACTTGTTAGTTTTGTTTAGTCAATGTTTTGATTAAATATTTTAATTAATTCTAAGTTTAGATGAACTCTAAACAAACCTATTCAAAAAGAAAGGAATTTGAAGATCAAAGAAAATGAATTAAATATACATAACACACATTACTTCATTTCTTTCCCAACATGTATAACATGCATATGAATGAGTCCTAAGAACATCTATACACATAAATGAGAATATTTTACATACTTTATGATGCATGTCAAAGTAATCCATTTAATTATATTTGGAAGTTTAAGATGCATGATTTTCTATAAGTAAAATAGGGTTTCTTTATCCAATCTTTCACATACACACATGAAAGTAAGAAAGGCATAAGTGAGTACATAACCATTGTTAACCAGAGATGTAAGGTACAAGACCTACTTAGGGCTACTTAAAGCCTCACAACCTCGGGGTTGTCCAGACTAATATACCACTTTCCTTAATACAAACATGTGTATAAAAGAAATAAATGAAAGAAAGAATGCAAAAGTTGTATGAATTGATTCATTTTTGTTTATACAATTTATGTTGGTAAATATAAGTAAACCTTCTTAAGTGATAGCATAGGAATGAATAGGGTATGGGATTAGGTAAGTGTTAGGTTCTTTTCAAATGAACCATACATCTTACCAACTCATATTCAAAACTATGCTAACATAAAAGAGAAGAAAAATTTATGCTAAGCACACCCTTATATCCTTCACATGCAAGCTTATAATTAAGATATAAGTAGCAAACTTTTAGATTTGATAATTGATTTATTTGTTTTAAAAATAATTTAAATTTAGTAGTGATAATAGCCACTCATATTTCTACTTTAGCCAACATATGCAAATTTGACATATAGTAAACAATTTCATTTTTATATTTAAATTTGAAAAATATAAATGCATGAAACCACATGACATACAAATTTAACATGTTTGGGAAAGACTCAAAGTAATGAAAGCATGTAGGCAAATTTACTTTGATTAAATCCTAAAGACATTCTTATGGAATATGAAAGTTTAAAATAAATCAAAGTGTATTCAATGTGATTTTTGTTTAGTTTTAAGTTTGATTTAATTTTAAAAAGGTGAGTTGAGTTTGCTATTTCTAACCCATTCCCACATGTGTTTGTAATTTTTATTTAATTTTTAGATGATTAGATTCATTTTTATGTATTAATTAGGTTGAGATATGAATTAAGCAAATTAATTAAACCTTACTTACACCATCTTAGCATAGTTAACCAAATAATTAAGAGCCAATGAGATGACATAATAACTCACAAGAATTTAAACTTGCAATGCACCTAATAATAAAAAAGCCTAATGCAATTTGGCTAATAATTAATAGTTAATTAAGCTAAGAGGTTTAACTTAAGTAATTTCAAAACACCTTCACACATATGAATTGGGTTTTGATTTCCTTAATTGAACTTAGGCTATTAAATAGCCAAGCATCTACCCAAATTAGATTAATTAAGTCCTAGAAAATTTTAATATTTTTAGAAATTAATCAAGAGGATAATTAATGAATTAACCCTTAATTAAGAAAAGATTAAGGAAAGAAAAGGGGTTTAAGAAATAGCTTAAGGGAAATGTCCCATAATTATTTCCTAAACTCCTATCTACTATATTTGACTTAATCAACCCTAATAATGGATTAAAATCACCTTTAATTATCCTTAATTACATAAGGAGTAATTAGGAAACATTTGCAATCAATTAAGCCTCTCAATAAATCCAAGAAAATTAGGGGAGGTAGAAGTCATCCCCTAAAACATACTCAAGAAGTTTGGGATTAATCAGATGATTAATTAAGAGGTGATAAATAAAATTAAATTTTCAGTAAAATCCAAAATTAGAGAAAAGCATAATTCAGAACCCATTGGAATTATTTTTAAAATATTATAGGATGAATTATCTTTCCATAGTAATTTATTTCATATTATTTTAAATTTTATTGAGAGAGATATGAATTTTAGAAGATGAATAGATTAAATAGCATTAATTAAGAATCCTAACTAATCCCTCAGCTCACTATGGTGCTTGGTATGCTTTACACGCGTCAATGCTAGAGCCCGCTTACTTAAACATCACATCAAGTGGTAATGCAATGGTGGGACACACTTTGATCTCTATCGTTCGATCAAAGATTGGAAGGCCAGAGATCTCCCCATTATTTTAGAAAGGATAAATCATTTTCTAAACATGGGAATAATCTTGGCCGTCCATCAAAAATGTGTGGATGGATGGCCAAGATCTCCCCAGTTCTTCCCCTAGGCTCAATAGAGACTGTACATGATCGAGGAAAAGATCCTAGCTTGATTGAGCTTGGATTGAAATAAAACTTTATCCACACCATCTAAAGCCAATAAGGAACACATCTAATGGTGGATCTTGCATGAATTGAAAATTCCTTTCACTAAAGACCAACACCTCCTATGCTAGGTGATCAAAAAATTCCATACCTCGTTGAAGGTGATCACTGGTGCTCGAGATCGATGAGGTAGCTTCATCTAGTGAAGATGAAACCCTGTTGAAATTCTTAAGCCTTGGGGTTGAGTGGATTGCTCTATGGACCAAAACCACTTCAAATCTCCTACGACTTTGATCTAACAGCTCCTCTCCTTGCTATGGGAACTCAAATGAAAGCTTGAGTGTGCTTGGATTGGTCCAGGAAGTGTACAAGAGCAATTGGAGTGGTTTTTGGTGTGGAGAAAGTTGGAAGTTCAATTGAGCTCCCCTATTTTCCAATAGAGAAAATTGAGAAATCTCAAATTCAATTCCCTCTTAGAATGCTTAGGAAGGCTCTTTGATCTCTCCTAGCACTCTTTAGGGTTTGATCGAATTAAGGAATGATGGATTTGAATTGAAAGAGTATATCTCCCCTTCAAAGAATCGGATAGTCGCAAGCTTCTTTATCATTTTGATCTAATTGATCAAAATGGAGAGTTTGTTTGATCAGTTAGATCTTTGCACATGGTTGGTTTGAGGCCTTGATGGATTTCCAACATCCCATGTGCTTGAAATAGAGTGGAAGAGGCATTTTAAATGAGCCAATTTGACCCATGGGGTCAGGTTTGGCCTTGGGTCCATTTGGGATGACCCAAACCCATTGGGTTGGGTGCACCACTCTTCATTAGGTCCCCTTGAGGTACTAGAAAGGCATCAAGTGGATATGAAGAGGGTATGACCAAATTACGCATGGATTAGGCCAAACTTTGTTCTATGGGATTAGGGTAGAATGGTCATTTTGCTAATTTTTCAATTTGGATAAGTTGGGTATGTGGAGAAACTAGGTTTGACCAAGTTTCATGAGATTTGGAATTCATTTGATATGGTTTGGCTCATGTTGACTCATTTAGGTCAAAATGGGTCAACTTGGGTCAAGTTGACCAATTGGTCAAATTGGGCCAAACTAAGGTTGGGTCAAGTTCATATGACCATTTGAAATATTTTGGTGGCTTTGGTTTGGTTCAATTTGGATTAGTTTTGAATTTGGCTTATATGACTTCATTTAAGTCAAATGGGTTAAGTTGACCTATTTAACCCATTTGACCTATATGGGCTTGGTCATGGGTTGATTTAGGTTAGGTTAGTCATATGGAGTAGATTGGTATCTTTGTTTTCAATCAATTTTGGTTATGTTCAAATTTGTCTCAACATGACCCCTTTAGGTCAAGTTGGGTCTAAGGTCAGTTGAGCAAGGTTAGGTCTGGTTGGCCAATTGAGGCTTTGGTCAAGTTCCACAAGTGATTTGGAATGAACTTGACCCATTGGTTTCAATTAATTTGGCTTAGAATAAGTTTTGACACATTTTGATTTTTTAGGTCAAATTGGGTTAACTTGGGTCAAGTGGCCAATTGGGCTAGGTTAGGCTCATCTGTTGGCTTGGTCAAGTTCAAACATAGTTTATAAGTGAACTTAGATCAATGGTTTCAATCAATTTGGCCTATGGTGGAATTTGGCTATGTTAAATTTTAGTTTTTGCTAAGTGTTGACTTAGTCAACCCTTAGATTTGACTTGGTGTGACCAAATTTGGTTGATTGATCATCCCATGATGATTGTTGATCATGATGAGAGGCATAGATGAGTTTGGTTCAATCCAATTTAGTTAGGATTAGAATTTGGCTCATAAGGGTACTTTGGGTCAATTTGGTTCTAGTGAGCCTAAGTGGGTCAAATGGCTTGGTCAAAGCTTGATTTGAAGTTGATTGAACTTGTATATGGACTCATGATTGAAATATAAATCTAATTACAAATGGTTTGAAGTCGAATGGGTTTTGATCCATTTGACAATTTCATATTCAAAAGGAAGAATATGAAGAGGTTTTGGCTTTGATTTTTGACTTGAGCTTTGATTAAGTGATTGAAGTTTGTATTCATATATGGACTCATGATTGTAGGTTTGATTGAGTCATGAGAGGAAATCAAGAGTTTGGCTTGATTTGAAGTAGATTTGGCTAAATTCAAGATTTTGACTTGAAAGGCTTAGGTTTGAGTTTGATTTTTAGAATTGGTTTTGATTGTTTGAATTTATATTTCAATTATATATGTGAATATAAATGAGAATATAAATGGATCATGAGAAAATTTCAAGGATTTGAAGTGGTTTAATCATGATTTGGGCTAAGTCCATTAAGAAGGATTTACAAAAATTTTGGAGTAGTGATTAGAATTTTTTGCATTTGATTTGATTGACTTATAGGTATATTTAATTTATATATGTGAATATAATTGAGAATATAACTGAATTTTGAGAAAATCTCATGAATTTGAATTGATTTAGATCATGATTTTGGATAAGTCCTTTAAGGAAAATTTAAAGGACTCAGGAAAATTTCATGAATTGAGAATTTAATTTTTGCATTTGATTTGATTGATTTATATTTATATTTCATTTATATATGTGAACATAAATGAGAATATAAATGATTTTTTGAGAAAATCCCATGAATTTGAATTGATTTTGACGTGATTTTGGATAAGTCCTTTAAGGAAAATTTAAAGCACTTAGGAAAATTTCATGAATTGATTTGGAATTTTGGGTTTAGTTTGATTGGTTTGAATTTATATTTCATTTATATATATAAATATAAATGAGAATATAAATGAATTATGAGAAGATCTCAAAGATTTGATTTAGTTTAGATCATAATTTTGGCTAAGTCCTTAAGAGATGATTATGGACTAAGGCAAAATTTGAACTTAGGGATTTTGATCATGGGTTTCAATCATATATTTCAATCATGAATTTCAATCATATGGAGTTGATTTGATTTCAATCATATAGAGTTGATTTGAGTTTGGAGAAAATCATTGTGATTGATTTGGAGTTTGGTTTGAAAGAAGGAAAGTTAGGAATGGTTTGAGCTAAGGATAGTAAATTTTCCTAACCCCCCTAAGGCATGATGTATTTCTATGGCTAACTCTTTTAAGTCTCTAGGGCTAAGTTGAGTGTCCACCTAATCACTAGATGTGTCTTAAGACTAAGGAGCTCTTAAAGTCTAAGAGGAGTCCTATGTCTTAGATGGAGAGGTTGACAGCTCATTCTAAAAATGAGGTCAACAACCTTTATGAGCCATATTCTAATCTAACTAAATTGGATTGAATCAAACTCATCTATGCCTCTCATCATGATCATCAATCATCATGGGATGATCAATCAACCAAATTTGGTCACACCAAGTTAAATCTAAGGGTTAACTAAGTCAACACTTAGCCAAAAATGAAATCTAACATAGCCAAATTCTGGAGCTCAATTCAATCTGAGATCCATTATCCCCCACAGTGTGGGGAAGCATATCCATTAGGAGAGGGCCAGAGAAGCCCCATACAGCTCACATTACCAGTAGAGAGAGACGAAGGTTCACTTGCCAGTCAGTAGCTTCCACACTTCTTGATTTTCTATCTTGTCCCACTACCTGCACTGACCATACCAATAACATCTTACTTACTAGGACCAGTCATCACAGGAGGGCAGCTCTTATTATTAAAGTGTTAGTGGTGTCTCCACCACACCACTCTACCCCTTGTCCACCATCACCAGTCCAGCTCACAACATCTCTAGTTCCATCAAAGGCCATGAAGGCCATATCCAAGGAGAAGTGCACCCATTGGTGATCCGGCTATGGCCGAGGGATCCTACCCCATTTACACTTCCTATTGTGGTGAGGCTGAGCTCTCTTGCTTGACCTTTTGCCCAAGTTGTGGTGTGAAAGGAGTGGCGACCCCACAGCGTAGTGGTCATCCCTTCACTAACTCTGCCAGTACAGCAGGATGTGGAGATGGTACCAATTATTTCAAAGATGGCAGATGATAGCCCAGTTGCACCAAGGATAGTGGAACATCCTAGAAATATCACCCATTTCATACCTGGTGACAGTCAGAAGTTTCTTCCATCTAGTGAGTACAGTCCTCATAGGATTGACTCCCCAGCAATAAGCGAGGTTCGGTGCCTCTCATTGCATGACAGTGATCACACAAGTTAACCAAAGATATTTGTACATGAATAGATTGATCATTCTTTAGATGAGATAATGGCACATTATTTCATAGAAAAGAAGGGGATTTTAGGGTATGATTGGTCTGATGAGGAGAAGGTCTGCTTTGATCCCAATGAAGATGACTTGTTTGGAGACTCAGCTGGAGTCTGCATGGTTGATACCAGAGGATCTCTTATGAAGGACCGACAGGCCATGGAAGGTGATGAGGTTGATCAAGAAGACACCGCCCAATCAGCCCAACACCTTCAACATCTTGAGGTAGAAAGATGAGCATATAAATAGGATGGCATGGTAGTTAAAGGACTTGTTAG
Source organism: Cymbidium sinense (assembly GCA_021442155.1). Taxonomy (NCBI): domain Eukaryota; kingdom Viridiplantae; phylum Streptophyta; class Magnoliopsida; order Asparagales; family Orchidaceae; genus Cymbidium; species Cymbidium sinense. Next base: position 65,374,093 of record CM038215.1, read on the forward strand.
CAGTAGTTTTAGTACTCCAGAAGCAAGCCCTAGCAGTTCATCCTACTACATCTGACATTAGTCAGCATAAGTTAGTGCATGTCTTGGACCTAGCAAAGGCCTTACCTCTATTGAGTAAGGTAGCACTAGCATGTATAGGAAGGTAGTGGAAAGTACCTCCATACAAGAAAAAAGACAAAAAATCTATGGTTGAGCAGCAAGTGAAGGAAGCATTGGCTCAAGCTTGGGGAGGATCATCGGTTCCAAAGGGTAGACCTTACCTGGAGGAATTTGATGCTATTCAATATCCCAAGAGTTTTGTGTCACCTTCCTTCAAAAGGTTTGATGGCAGTGGAAACCCATAAACACATAGCACACTTTTGGGCCAATTATTGCAATGCCAGTGGCAGCGATGCTTTACTATTCTACCTTTTTGTTAGTAGCCTAGTATGGATTGCTTTCGATTGGTATGTTGAACTGCCCAATGGTTCAGTAAAAATATTTGTTGAGTTAGAGCAACTCTTCATCGAGAGGTTTACTGAAGCTCAACAAAGGGTTATTATAGGTGATCTCGTTGTAGCACAACAGCACCCAGGTGAGTCCCTTGTTGATTATATTCTCTGGTGGCATAACCTGAGTAAGAAATGTGAGCTGCAACTATCTGGACAACATGCCATTGAGATTCTTTTGAAGAATATCCATGGCTCGGTTGCCTTCATGCTTAAGGGCTTCACTATCAAGACATTTGAGAAGCTAATTAATAAGATGGCTAGTATACAATGAGAGGCCAAACAGTTGAATTTTCAAGATCAGTTTCCTAAAGCAAAGGCATAAAATGTTTATGAGAAGAAATTGGGAGTAGTGACAATAATAGATAATAGGAAGCAGCCAGCTAGAGATCAGTCCAAGAGACCACGACCTCAGTAGCCTCCACCTCCTTTTCCACCATTGAGGTAGGCCTACTGGCCTCCATAATGGCCTCCATGGCCAGTACCACCGCCTCACCCATACCACCACCAGCAGTGACACACATACCCAATGACAAGTAGCTATGGTTCACTTACTCTTTTAGATAAGCTTAACAAACCTTATTCATTTAAGAGGGAGGTAATCAGGTTGATCTTTAAGAATCTCTTAAAGAAGCCTAATTTTTAGCTACCGGAGCCTAGGAGATCGGAGGAAGTGGGCAAAAGTCATGATCCAAACTTTTGCCCTACCACCATATGCTAGGCCATGATTTGGAGGATTGATTCACATTCAAGGGCTGGCTTGAACATAGTTCCAAAACCGGTGCTATAGTTATCCCAAATGAATACCTTATGGAATAACCATCCTATTCTATCAGGGTAATCCTTGGGGGTACATGTGATCCATCCAAAACTAAAGAAGGTTGGAATATTTCTTTATCCAAAATCTCTAAGAAGATCGCCTAGAAGATCAAGATGCCTTTCTTGCAAGTGCCTGAGTCAGCTCAAATCTCCAAGATTAAGGAAGCTTTGCAAGTTGGCAGTGCCAACTCAAGGAAAGGGGGAGCTCAACCCCAACTACATCAGCAGTATGTGTTGGCCCGAGATAGTCCATTAGTGCAACCACCGACTTAGTCTAGCATCCGGCCTACAGTTACAACTTCCACACAGGTGACTTCTTCCATTTCAGCTAGCTCTACTCCTTCTACTAGTAGAACTCTTATATCGATGAATAAGAGCATCAAATCCCTTACTCCATTCACTTTACTTGACTTCTACTTTGTGCTTAATAATAATTCCAAGAAATTAAAGAATAAAGCTAGTTTGAATTATATCTGTGTCACTTCTGATGGGTTGTCTTCTTCAATTCCTAATGATAACTCTCCAAGTTAAAATAACTATAATAATTCTGACCTTTCTTTTTCTAATTTAGAGTTGGACTTTCCTACTTTGAATACCATGGATTCACCTCTTGAGATAGACTTAGAATCATCCAATTTTGAGGGTCCCATAGGAAAAGCTGTAGGTAAGCCTAATGTGCAGGTAGATCCTTCAATTATCCTACCATAAGAGATCACCGAACTCAACCTCCATAGTGGCAATGTTCTACCTCCTAAGGTAGCACCTCATGATAGAAGGAAATAAGTCAGTGGTACAGAAGATTGAGAAGCCCCTCCACAGGATGCTCCACCTTTGGAAATGCTTGTGGAGGACCAGCCCAAGGTGGACTAGAATGTTCTTTCTCATCTAAGAAAGTTGCCATCTAAGCTAAGTATATATGATGCCCTTATATTACCCAAAGAGATGAGGGAATCACTAATCAAGGCTCTCCTTGATCCTAAAATATGCTTAGCTCAGCTGACCACTATAGGTGAGGAGGCACATTATACAAAAGAAGCTCAAGAGATCACCTTCATAAATGAAGACCTTCTTCTAAGGGACTTGGAGCACAACCGCCCTCTACATCACAGTCGACATGGACAGGTTCAGACTTGCTAGACTTCTTGTGATTTAGGTGCATTGGTGAACATCATGAGTATAAAGACCCTTGCCTATTTAAGGATTGACATCTCCACACTCTGAGGAGATTAAATGATGTTGAGAGGATTCAATGAACAAGGTGAGCGGGCTTTATGTTCCATAGTGTTTCCTTTGGAGATAGGTGACTGGAAGACTGAAGCCAAGTTTTATGTCATTAATTTGAGTACTTCATTCACTGCTTTGTTTGGCAAGCCTTGGATACATCAGAATAAGATCATTCCATCCTCCTTTCATCAGTGTATCAAGTTCAAAAAAGATGGGATTGAATTTCGTGTCAATGGAGATAAAAAGCTATTTACAGTTAGAGAGGTTGAGATTTATGAGGATGTGACCTACTATCTTCCTTAAACACCCTTTCTCATGAACTTGGACAAAATTTAAATGCAAAAATAAATGAAAAAGAAAATTAAGGAAAAGAAAAGATAAAAGAAAATGAAAAGAAAAATGAAAGCCCAAGTGAACAAAAAAGGAGAAATGAGAAAGAAATAGATTCACATATCACATTCCACCCACTATTCATTCCATCATATGGACATGTGGGTAGGATGGCTCAACCTCCACCAGGTAGAGGTAGAGGCAGAATTAGAGGTAGTTCTAGTGGTGGAAGACCTCCTAATTGGCCATCAGCCAACCGAGGCCATGTTCCAGTTCACAAGAGTACTCCTACTATTCAAATAGACTTGGAATCTAGCTGGAAGTCTAATGTGATTAGTATACCATCCAACCCCTCTTAGCATGTTCCATTGGAGGTGACTTTCGATCCAAATAGAGACAAAGACCAGGCCTCCAGATAAAGCAAAGTATTTGAATCTGGCTTATGTGAAATTATTAGGTAGTAGCTAGGAATCTTAGCTCTAACCTCACTTACATCTCAAAAAATTGAAGTTTGGTAGTTAAGAAAATCCCTAAGTCTTCTAGTGATGTGAAGCAAAAGAGGTATTTTTGGGATCGTCATCCTCAAGTCCTGAAACTGATGTAGAACTTGAGGAGAATTCATTTAAAGAATTAATGGAATTATCATTTTACTTTTACTCGCCTTATGTTCATAATCTTATACATAAAGGTTTAGTCCCTCACACATGGTCCAAGCATAGGTTAGAGTATTTTGAAAAATTGTGGAACAATATAGGTAGGGAGCACAATCAAGAGCAGGACTACGATTCAGTATAGTGGATCCAGTCGATGATGATGATTACTACATAGTTGTTACCAATCATTTGGAGTCTGATATGTTCTTCATACACACCCCCAACTCTTATGAGAATGTGTGTTTAGAAACCTTAAATGATCCAAATGATCTCCAAATCAAAGAGGCACTGCCAGAGTTTGAAGAGGAGATTCATTCAATAATTGATAAGCTTAAAGAAATCAACCTCGAGATAGAAGAAAATCCACGACATACATCAGTTCATTACTGAATGAAGAAGATACAATGACTTAGTTAGGCTATTGATTGAGTTTAAAGATTGCTTCACATGGAGTTATGAAGAAATGCCTGAATTATCTCCTAATGTAGCAGTCCAAAAGCTAGCAATAGACCCACTACCCCTATTAAGCAAGCTCCTAGACACATGTGATTAAAAATTGAATAATAGGTCATTTCTAAAGTCAAGAAATTGATCAATGCTGGTTTCATCAGGGAAGAAAAATATCCTACTTGGTTAGCTAGTGTCATCCTAGTTAAGAAGAAGAATGGCCAAATTTGCATATGTGTCAATTTTAGGGACTTAAATAAGGCATGTCCTAAGGATGAGTTTCCTCTTCCTATATTAGAATTAATGGTGGACATCACCTCATCTCATGTAGTCTTCTCTTTCATGAATTGATCATTTGGCTATAACCAAATCAAGATGTCTCCTGAAGATGAAAGAAACATTATTTTTTGAATCTTCTATTATAGGGTCATGCCTTCCTTAAAATGTTGGTGCTACATGCCATTACTAACTTCAATGAACTCATCCACCATCGTTGAGTGCTATGTTGATGATCTAGTAGTCAAGAGAAGAAAAGGATGACCACCTCTTGACTTGAGAGTAGTTTTGAATGGTTATGATAATATAACCTCAAAATGAATCAAGTGTGCATTGAGTTTCGTGAAAAATTCCTTGGGTTTTTTCTCTGACATCGAGGAATAGAAGTAGATCCCAAAAAGATCAAAATAATCTTAGAAATGCCACCTCCTAAGAGTTTAACTCAACTCAAATCCTTTCAAGGATGGTTGGCATATCTAAGATGCTTTATCTCCAACCTATCAGGGAGATACAAGCCATTTTCAGCACTTGTCAAAAGGACACCAAGTTCAAGTGGGATGATAAGTGTCAGCATGCCTTCAAAGATATCATACATAGTATTTAATGAAGCTGCTAGTTCTAGCCCCTATCCTAGGCAAGCCACACATCCTCTACATTGCTGCATTGGATAACTCTCTTGACGCTTTGTTGGCCCAAGTTAATGATGAAGGGAAGGAGAATGCTCTCTACTACCTCAACCATTGTCTGATTCCTGCTGAATCAAACTATCCTCCCATTGAGAAATATTGCCTAACTTTAATCTTTGCTTCCCAAAAGCTATGATATTATATGCTTTCTCATAAGGTGAACTTGATCTCCAAAAGAAATCCACTGCAGTACCTCATGACATGGCCAATGCTAACCATGCATTTAGCATGCTGGTTTATGATTCTCTCATAGTTTGATATCACATTCATACCCCTATGTGCAGCAAAAGGATAGGCACTAGCAGATTTCTTAGTAGCAAACCCACTTCTTGCTAATTATACACTTAGTGACGGTCTCCATAATGAACAAATCATGAACTTAGGGGAGGTTGGCAACCTCGATGGGAGATGTATTTTGATGGTGCAGCTTCTATTCATAAAGGGGAAGCACCACAATCTACTCTTCTAGAAAGCAGGGGTAAGAATAGTTCTCCTAACTCTAGACTGCGATGTGATGAGATTCTCATACTATCTATCCAACTCTTGCACCAATAATGAAGCCAAGTATGAGGCTTTGATTGCCAGTCTGGAGTTAGCCATCACTATCAGTGTCAAGAGCATCAACATCTTTGGGGATTCTCAATTGGTCATCATCCAGATTGCCGGGTCCTACTAGGTCCTCAAACACAAGCTTCATCATTATGAGTATATGATGAAGCTATTAGACCAAATTCTTGAAGTCACCATCTACAAGGTTCCCCGAGCAGAGAATGCAGTAGCAGATTCTTTGTCCAAACATGTCAAAGAATTGACATATCTGGAAGATGAGTCCATTTCAATAAGGGTCCAAAATAGACAAGTCCTATCCCTTATTGATGTTGAACTCATCAAGAGACTTTCTCTTGAAGGGGAGGTTATCGTTGCCAAAATGGACAAGGAGTTAGATTTGAGTCAACCATTCATAGATTACTTGAACACAGGCAAACTACCTCAAGAAAAGTCACAAACTCCTTTGCTCTTGTTGATGGCACCCTGTACCGTCAGTTCTTTGATGAAATGTGGTTACACTATTTAGACAAACATGAAGCCCATGGCATTATAACCAAGGTACATTCAGGTCTATGTGGAGCACATCATTCCAGTCCAAAGATGAAGATGAAGATCAAGTGACTTGGATACTATTGACCTTCGATGATTACAGACTGCATGGATGTAACTAAGAGATGCCATTACTGTCAGGTACACAGTGTGATCCTCCACCAACCACCCAACAGTCTACGCCCTACATTGGCTTCATGGCCATTTGAGTGTTGGGGTACAGACATTGTGAGTCTGATCGATCCTCCTTCTTCCAAGGGGCATCAATTCATCTTAGTTACCATATACTACTTTTCTAAATGGGCAGAAACCATCCCACTCAGAGATGTCATAGCTCATCATGTGCTTTAGTTTCTCAGGAATCATATTGTATATAGGTTCAGGGTGCCTTCACGAATTATATATGATAATGATACTGCATTCAAAAGCATGAAGATCAATATTTTCACCAAAAGATGCGGTATAGATTGGAGATACTCCACCATCTACAACCTTAGAGCGAATGGCTTAGCAGAAGCATTTAAAAAAACTCTCATTTAGATACTAAATAAGACTTATGATGATAATAAACAATTGTGGAATGAGCTGTTGGTTGAAGCCCTGTGGGCCTACCGTACCATATACCAAACTCCAACTTAGTCTACCCTATTTTCCTTAGTCTATAGATCTAAAGCTATTATACCTTTAGAAGTTCAACTCCTATCACTAAGGATAGCATTGGGTAGAAAGATCACTACAGGGCAGAATGCAAAGTTATCATTAGAAGAGCTCAAAGGTTTGGAGGAAAGTCGCCTATGGGCTTGCCAGAACCTCAAGTTATACAAGGAAAAAACTATTCAATCTCACAACAAGATGGTCCGCCCTAGGTCTTTTCGAGTAAGAGAACCTGTGTTAGTCCTAAGAAGACCAATTGTTGCCCATCGAAAGATGGGAGGCAAGTTTGAACCCACTTGGGAAGGCCCCTATATCATAGAGAAGGCCTACCAAGGAGGATCTTATCAACTTATTGATTGTAAAGGGGAACGCCCGATGCTTCCAATTAATGGGCTCCATCTAAATATTATCCATGACATAAATCATGTTTGAAAATAATCATTAATAAAAAGATCAAAAATCTAATTCCATTCATCAAATCTTCTCTTCTTCCGAAGTGTTGTTTGCTTGTTTTATGAATCTATTGTGATGTGTCTAGATAGGAGTAATAGTCCTCCAGTGGCATCCTATCCCCTTTTCACAACACAAACATAATCTCCTGACACTATTAAAATATGTGTAGAGAACCCGAGGGGCATCCTATTTTGATTATCACAACTAAGTTAAGTGTAATATAGCTTGAGCGTTATCCTTTCTTAGTGGGAAATCATTTTTTTGCCATCTGTGGCACCACTTCACCAAAACCCCTAGTGTGTTTAAGTTAGGTGTAAAAGTCCCCAAGAGGCATCCTATTCCTTTTGACACATACACAAAAATAAAACAAATCTTTTGCCATGAGCTACTTTGATGTGAGCCTATGGCACTCACTCATTTCTTTGCTCTACAAGGTTACATCTTACCTGCTAGTATATCACTCCAGTGGTCACTTGTTTGTAAGTTGTGAGTCCCCAGCTTTCTTCCTAACTTGACCATTGAAAATAATGAGTGCCTTGTTAGTATGGTAGTCCTCACTGCCCATCTAGCAAGCTACCTCATGTTGACTTTGCTTAAGAAGATGTGAGTCCCCCGTGCTTTCTTCTTAAACTTGTCATCATGCACTAACTAGGTCGAGTATATTTGAGGTCTAGGATAAGTCGCCCAGAGGCTCCTTTTCTCTTAACTATGTTTGAGTTGATATAAGTCCCCCTAGTGTAATTCACAGTCACCCTATGACACCTATCAAAGCGAGCACTATCTACCATCATTCTATAGGAGGGCGTGAGTCCCAGAGCTTTCTTCCAAGACTGATTGTGTAAATCAATGGGCACCTTAGGTTGGTTGATGTTCGCTATGTTGACAGTGACTCACCCGGTAGATACACCACTCTTTGTAGATATGAGTCCCCGAGCTTTCTCCTTGAGTTGGACCTCGAATACCTATTGAATATTGATTAGCCATGTAATTTTCTCCGGTGTTGGATTAAACCCTTAGCAGCCCCATTCTTTGTGGGCACTCTATTTAGATCACATCATTTGTGACCCCATTTAGACACTACATGGGTTACTTTTGGATTGGACAGTCCCCTTTCCTAGTAACCACCCTTGTGGTTGGAGAATTTGTTCAACGGATGCCCATATTCTCCTTTGGTTTGTAAATCTGAGATAGGTCTTGGCTAATATAAGCTCCTTCTCAGTTTGATCTCTTGCAAACTAATAGGGTCCATGATAAAATAAACTAAATAAACAAATAAAATTAATTTGCTTATGGATTAAGAATTCAAACCCCCAAAGGTCCCCTTTTCCCAATCAAGCATCCTATCTTTAAGACAGTGTCAGCAGAACTCCCTATAGGAATTTCTTAACTACCTGAGTTGAGATAAGTCTCAGTGTCACTCTTAGGTCAGGTTCAATCTATTTTAATTAAAAGTAGATTACCCGATAGTCATTTCACTTTGGAAGATGTAAGACTATGATGCATTCTTTTTTGGCATGATCTGGTAGACAGCCCAGGGCAGTTTGATTTGTTGCCCAAAGCAACTGATCACCTTAGTGGTCTTTTTTAGTGGAAGATGTGAGTCCCTAAGCTTTCTTCCCTTCAATTGATCATTGTAAACTGAAAGGCACTCCTTTTGTTGGATAGTTCTCCCATCGGTCGGGAAGCTACTTCATTTGGTTTGATAAATTTGAGATAGGTCTAGGCTGATATAAGCTCTTTCTTAATGTGATCCATCGCAAACTGATGGAATTCATCAAAATAAACAAATCTAAAATTAAAATTAATCTTGACTATGTTTGAGTTGATCTACCCCTAGTGGAATTTACTTAATAGTCAGCCCTAGGTTGGGCTTAATTTGTTGTCTTGCCAATAGATTACCCCAGCAACTGGTCCCTACTTTGGAGGATGTAAGTCCACTACACTTTCTTCCTAGTATAGTTGTTACATACTGAAAGGCATCCTGTTTGGTTGACTAGTCCTACTACATGTTTAGTAGACTACCCCTTTGAATTGGTAAATCTAAGTTAGGTCTAGGCCTCCATGGCTCCTACTTAATATGATTCATTGTAAACTGATGGGATCCATCATAATAAAAAATAAACAAATCTAACAAATGCAATTATTCTTGACTATCTTTGAGCTGATCTAAGTCCCCCAGCGGCATTCACTCAATAGTCATCCCTAGGTTAGGTTCAATCTGTTGTTTTGCCAATAGATTAGCCCCAATAACCGATCTATACTTTGGAGGATGTAAGTCTACTATACTTTCTTTCTAGTACTGATGTTGCATATCAAAAGCCATCCCTTTGGTTGGCTTGTCCTACCATGTGTTTAGTAGACAAACCCCTTTGGATTAGTAAATCTGAGTTAGGTCTTTACCTCTGTGACTTCTGCTTAGTGCAGTCCATCGCAAACTAACAAGGTCCATCTCAAAAATCCAAACTTAAAAATTGAAACAAATTCAACCCTTTTCCCTAGTAGAATTTTCTCCTCAGTGAGACCTAAATCAAATCAAACCTCTCATCCCCTTGTGGATGACTTGAACCAGCTATCCTAGTGGAAGGTTCACACCCTATCCCCTAGTGGATTCTTCCCTCTCTCTTATGTCTTGGACATAAGTAGAGCCACATTGCATTAAGTTCTGGAGTCTTTTACCTTGAGTTAGGGATAAATTGTTTTGGTTAGTGCTTATGATCTTTCAGTGTTGTTGATCATTTCGGTCAACACCAATACGTGTCGTGTTCCTTGTCAGTCACACCACACCTATTGGGCACCCTTTGTAGAACTCATTTTTAGAATGAGCTATCAACCCCTACATCTTAGACATAGGTCTTCTCTTAGACTTTAAGAGTTCCTTAGTCTTAAAACACACCTAATGATTAGGTGGACTCTCAACCTAGCCCTAAAGACATAGAATAGTTAGTCATAGGAATAAGTCTTGCCTTAGGGGTGTTAGGAACATTTGCCTACCCTTAGCCTGAACCATTCCTCACCTTCCTTCCTTCAAGTCAAACTCCAAATCAATCTTATTTGATTTTCTCCAAACTCCAATCAATTCCATGTGATTGAAATCCATGATTGAAATCCATTAATGAAATTCCTAAGTCAAAATCCTTCTTAAGTCCTTAATTTCCCTCTTAAGGACTTATCCAAAATCATGATCAAACCAAATCAAATCCTTCAAATTTTTCTCATAACTCATTTATATTTCCATTTATATTCACATATATAAATGAAATATAAATTCAAACCAACCAAACTAAATTCAAAATTCAAATCCCTACTCAAAAATTTCTCAAGTCCTTTAAAATCTTGTTAAAGGATTTGTCTAAATCATTATCAAACTAATTCAAATTCATGAGATTTTTTCATAATTCATTTATATTTGCATTTATATTCACATATAAAAATAAAATATAAATTCAAACCAATTAAACTATACTCAAAATTCAAAATCAATTCATAAAACATCCTTAGTCCAAATCTTCCTTAAGTTCTTAATCTTCCTTAAAGGACTTAACCTAAATCATGATCAAATCACTTCAAATCCATGAAATTTTCTCATGGATCATTAATATTCACATATATAAATGAAATATAAATTCAAACAATCAAAACCAATTCCAAAAATCAAACTCAAATCCATTCAAAATCTAACCTATGCCTTTCAAGTCAAAATCTTGAACTTAGCCAAATCAATTTTAAATCAAGCCAAACTCTTGATTTTCCTTCATGATTCAATCAACCCTACAATCATGAATTCAAATATAAATGCAAAATTTGTTCACTTAACCAAAACTCAATTCAAAAATCAAACCCCAAATTCTTTCATATTCTTCCTTTGAATACAAAATTATCAAATGGATCAAAACCTATTTGACTTCAAACCTCTTGCAAATGGATTTATATTTCAAACATAAGTCCATATACAAGTTCAATCAAACTCAAATCAAGCTATGACCAAGCAATTTGACCCACTTAGGCTCACTTGACCCAAAGTGACCAAAAGTACCCTTATGTGCAAAAGTCTAATCCTAACTAAATTGGATTGAATCAAACTCACCTATGCCTCTCATCATGATCAACAATCATCATGGGATGACCAATCAATCAAATTGGGTCAAGTCAAACCTAAGAGTTGACCAAACCAACACTTAGCCAAAATGAAACCTAACATAGCCAAAGTCCACCATTGATCTAAGTTCATTCAGGAACTATGTTTGAACTTGACCAAAGTGAGCTAACTTTCTTGACCTAAATTGTAAAGGTCCGAACATGATCTAAGCCAAATTGATTGAAACCAATGGGTCAAGTTTGTTCTAAATTACTTGTTGAACTTGACCAAAGCCTCAATTGGCTAACTAGACCTAACCTAGCCCAATTGACCTTGAACCCAACTTGACCTAAAGGGGGCATATTGAGCCAAATTCAAACTTAACCAAAATTGATTAGAATTAAAGAAACCTATCCACTTCATATGACTAACCAAACTTAAACCTACCCATGACCTAGCTCAAATGTCAAATGGGTCAAATTATTCAACTTGACCCATTTGACCTAAATGAAATCATATGGGCCAAACTCAAAATTAAACCAAATTGAATCAAACCAAAGCCACCAAAACATTTCAAATGGTCATATGAACTTGACCCAACCCTTGGTTTGACTTAATTTGACCAATTGGTCAACTTGACCCAAGTTGACCTATTTTGACCTAAATGGGTCAACGTGAGCCAAACTATACCAAGTGAACTCCAAATCAAATGAAACTTGGCCAAACCTTTTTTTCTCAACATACCCAACATATTCAAATTTAAAATCACCAAATGACTATTCTACCCCCAGGCCATAGAATAAATTTTGGTTAAATTCATGGGGAATTTGGTCAAGCTCTCTTTATATCAACTTGATACATTCCTAATAGGTCAAGTGAACCCTATGGATGGTGGTGCACCCAATGGTTTGGGTTTGGACCCAAGCCCATACATAGCTCAAATTGGCCAATTTGAAAACCTCCCTCCACTCAATTTGAAGCACATTGGTGGTTACCAATCCACTCCTAAGCTTAAGACAACCATGTGCCAACTCCAAATAGCTCAAACAACCCTTTCCATATGGTCAATTGGATTAAGACAACCATAGCTTCAGCCATCTAATTTGCCATAGGGGGAGATATACTCCCACTAATTCAATTCAATTAACACATCCTCATTATCAATTAAGTGTTAGAGAGTGTTAGGAACCATCAGAGAGAAATCTTAAGCTTTCTAATAGGGAATTGAAAGCGTGCATTCTCAGCTTTCTTCAAGAGAAAATCGAGGAGCTTCACTCATTTCCAAATTTTCTCTATACTAATTCACTTCAATTGTCTGGACAACCCTGATGTTACGAAGCTTTAAGTAGACCTAAGTAAGTCTTGTATCTTACACCACTGGTTAACAATGACACTGTACTCACTTATGCCTTTCTTACTTTCGTATGTGCATGTGAAAATTGGATAAGAAATCCCTTTTCTACTTAATGAAAATCATGCATCATAAGCTTTCAATTTTTCTTAAATAAATTACTTAGCATGCATCATAAAGTGTGTTAAATAGTCTCATTTGTATGTATAGATATTCTTTGGACTCATTCATATGAATGTTATACATGTTGGGAAAGAAATGAAGTGATGTATGTTTTGTGAATTTTGTTCATTTTATTTAATCTTAAAATGCCTTCTTTTTTGAATGGGTTTGTTTATAGTTCATTTAAACTTAGGATTAATTAAAATCCTTTATTAAAACATTCACTAAACAAAACTAAAATGTGAATCTACTTTAGAAATTACTTAGGTTAGGGAAGGAAAGAGAAGTTCCCTTCTCTTTACCTCTCTTTATAACTTAGTAATTAATTATAGGATTCATTTGAACCTAATCAAAACATGAAATAAAACCAACCTAAAATAATTAAATCACTTAAATGAAATCCTCCTCTAAGTTGAACATGCTTCACACATAGAAAACTCTAACTTAAAGCCATAGCTAAGCATACCACATAAACCTCCAAAGCACATACATTAAGCTAAGTCACCACTTCTAGCTTTAGGTTAGGACGGAGCATGGTTTGATGCTTGCTTTAGTTTGTGATATATATTTTAGATTGGATGTTAGGGTGTATGCTCGTAGAATGAATGGTAGGGCAATCTTACTCTAACCATTATTTTTTGCAGGGGATTGTGCTTAAGGGGCGCTATAATAAAAAAAATATAAATGCATTTCACTGCGGTGCTTATACACCTAAGCATAATCCAATAGGCCAGGTGGACTTTGTCACCCATGTGTGGGGTGATAACTCCAATATATATGCTTGGGATTTGGTGATTTATTTAGCTAACCTTTCTTTTGTCGGTATTAGCTAGATTTACTTTTTGCTTTTCATGTAAACTTAGCAATTAGGATTTTGGAATAATTCTTATGGGGATTAGGATGAGCATTGGTCATAAAATCCTATGTTATGCACCATGTGAATATTTTGGAGCATCCACCTTCCAACCATCCAAAAGAAGGAACCAAAGAAGAAAGAAGAGAAGAAGAAGAAAGAAGAAAAGATGAATGAAATGAAGCTTGAGGACCCCCATAATAATGAATTCCTTGCTTAATTATAATTTAATTCATTTGTAATCTAGGTTGTATAAGGGTAGAGCTCAGCCACCCAATTTATTTTTGGATTTGTGTGGTGATACCTCACCACAATGACCTCCTATTCTTTTTATTTTCAATTAGCTTTATGAATTGATTGATGAGTTGTTTAGCTTGTGCAATAAGTGGCATCCTTTCCTAGTTTCTTCCTTGCTTTATGTGTGGCCTGGATATAGGTTCTTAGGGATAAATAAATCTTTTATCAAGTCTAACAACTCAAAACTAAAAATAAAGAATTCATAATCTCACATAAAGCTTAAGTTTAAAATCAAGATAAAAGAATTAGCAACCCCTTGGATGAGTATTTCTTTTATAACATCATGCATAAATGCATCTTGCATCACACTTGCTTAGAGGGCTTCCAACTTTGCCAAAGAAACTTGTCTTGACCATTGAGAGCCATGGTGGAAACACACCTCCTCCTTTCTCGTTGATTTTAGCCAATAACTTTATTTCTAATGTATTAGGCATGTGAATCCTATTAGCCTGAGTCAAAATAGTTGTCCAAAAATGAAAATAAAATGAAATATGAATTGCATTAGATTTAGGTCATTTGAAGCATACCCTTACATGATCTAGTCTCTTTATGGAGTGAGTTTAAGGACTTAGTCTCTTTCTAAACAAATAATAACCTAGCTATCTCGCATAAAGCATGTGACTTGCCTACATGTATTTAAAATCATAGGAGGAGTTAGTTGGCGGCCACCCCAGAAGTTGTAAGTTCAAGTAGTCATGTGGTTTGTCCTCTCTTGTGGAGGCAACCAAATACCCATTTTCACCTTAGATTTATGTTGTGCTTTCAACTCTCACCAAAGCTCCCTAGATTTATGTTCTAAGATTGCTTCTCCCCTTTTGTGGGCCATAAGCTTAATTCCTTACCTCTTAAGCATTTCCATAATCTTTGTGTGAAATCAAGTCCCCTCAAGGATAGTTTAGATGCTTTGTTTCCTAGCATCATGGGCATCTCCTATTTATCTTTCTTTTAGCTTTAATAATAAGTCCCTCTCTTTGATCAATCCCATTTGATCTTCAAAAATGAACCAATTGATTCCTAGTCCTTTCCTATTGAAATCTTTGAAGAAAATGATCATTTACCATAATTTAAGGTATTCCTAAGGGATCTCATCCTTAGGATGTAATTAACTATGGGGGCTTACCCCTGTAGTGATCTTAATGAACCAGTTTAAAATAAACCCTACTTTATATTTTCATGTAAAGTAGGAGAAGAATTTTTAGTACATATGTAAACCTATTGTCCTTAGGAGTCCTTATTGAGGTGATTAGGTCCATTAATGGGTAGTGACTTCTATCACTCAAGAAAGTACACTATTCCTTGATGATGAACATGATCATCTGAATAAGTACATCTACAGATTTATGTGGTGTCCCAAATTGATGAATTTTTGTATTCTTGCATTTCACCATAATGATGGGACTATATAGAATTTTTTCTCCACAGGTGCTTACTAGGTTTCTAGTATCTTAAGCATCCCCTACTTATTTTTATTTGGCTTTGATAAGGACTCCCTCCTCTTGATCAATCCCACTTAACTTTCTAAAAATAAACCAATCGATTGATAGTCTGACTTTTTGAAATCTTTAGAGACAATAAACATTTACCTTAATCAAGAGTATTCATAAGGAATCCTGTTTCATAGGATGTAATTAACTATGGGGGCTTGCCCTTATTGAGAACTTAACAAACCCGATTTAAAATAAACCCTACTTTACTTTTCCATGTAAAGTAGGGGAAGAATCTCTAATAAATTTTGAAGACCTATAGTCCTTAGGAGTCCTTATTGAGGTGATTAGGTCCATTGTAGGGTGGTGACTTCTATCTTTCAAGAAAGTACAACTCTCCTCAATGTCATACCCGATCAACTTAATAAGAACATCTACGGATCTGCATGGCATCATAACAAGGTGTATTATGTATATTTCTATTTATTATCCTCTTTTCTGAAAGGGAGATAGATGAAGGTAGCAATATATACAATATTTTACCACAGATTTTTCTGGCGACTCTACTAGGGATGGTTCCTCTCTCTATCATTGGTAAATGATCATTGTCTCCAAGTATCAATAGTGGGTTAGTACTTTTGTATGAATCCAAGACTATATTTGTTTCTATTGGGACTTAGCTTATTTCATCCTTAAGTTAAGCTAGCCAACATCTTTAAGTTTTTAGGACCTCAACATGTGTTGGTCTTAAAACCCCCGTTGGGTTCCCCAATGGGTGAAAATAAAAATTGAAAAAAAAATGATTAAAAACTTCCTCCTTACCATTTTTTATGGTAAGAAGAGGTTCATTCTAAAAGAATGACAAAATAAAACTTCATAAAAGTCTTGCTTTTCAAAAGCACTTTTTCAAAATACACTTAATAAAATATTTACACTACATCTAACAATTTTTATAATTCTTACATGTAGAAACATTTCAAAATAAAACAAACAATCATAACTTTCAAAAGCACAAATGAACTTCTTCACTCATATCATTTTGATAAAGACTTCATTTTCAAAAATAAAATTCCAACAATCCTAAACTTTTAAAAAGCACAAAATTTGAAGATGGGCCATTCCATTCAATACATCAAAATGTGTTGGATGGATGTTACATCTTCAAGCCAAAATCAAAACTTTGAAATTCCACTCAACACACTCCACATGTGTTAAGTTTGAATTTCCACCCTTTCAAAAAGCACATATGAAACCTCTCCATTCAATATACTCACATTTATTGAATGGAAGTTTCTTTTTCAACCAAAATAAAAAAATAAATTTTCAAAAAGCACATATGAAACCTCTCCATTCAATATACCCACATCTATTGAATGGAGTTTTCATTTCCAATCAAAATCAAAAATAGACTTTCAAATAGCACATATGAACATCTCCATTCAATATGCCCAAATTTATTGAATGAAAATTCCATTTCCAAATAAAATGACATTATTTTGAAATGCCACTTAACATATTCCATATATGATTAGGTTGGAATTTCCACTTTCAAAAAGCAATAATCACACACAAAAATACATTTTGAAAAAAATGAAACATAATTGATTTCCATCTTACGTACCCAAATTTGTTAAATAGAAATCTCTCTTTGCAAATTCAATAAAAACAAAATTTTTCAAAATACATTTGCAACTTCATTCTAGCATACCCCATTTGTTAAAGCGAAGTCACCCTTTTCAAAAGCAAAATTTGAAACACATTTTTGGAATTTCATTTAGCATACTCAAATTTGCTAAGTGAGATGTCCATTTCACAAAATTTTCAGAACACATTTGGAACTTCATTTTAGCATACCATATTTGCTAAAGTGAAGTCTCCATTTTCAAAAAACAAAATTTGCAACACATTTTTGGAATTTCATTTAGCATAGTCAAATTTGCTAAGTGAAATCTCCATTTCACAAAATTTTAAAACACATTGGAACTTCATTGTAGCTTACCACATTTGCTAAAGTGAAGTCTCCATTTTACAAAACAAAACCTAAAACAAAATTTGAAACACATTTTTAGAATTTTATTTAGTATACTCAAATTTTCTCAGTGAAATCTCCATTTCACAAAATTTTAAAACACATTTGGAACTTCATTTTAGCATACCATATTTGCTAAAGTGAAGTCTACATTTTCAAAAACAAAAATTCCAACACATTTTTGGAATTTTATTTAGCATACTCAAATTTGCTAAGTGAAATATCCATTTCACAAAATTTTAAAACACATTGGAACTTCATTCTAGCATACCACATTTGCTAAAGTGAAGTCTCCATTTTTCAAAACAAAATTTGAAACACATTTTTTGAAACTCATTTAGCATACTCAAATTTGATAACTGAAATCTCCATTTCACAAAATTTTAAAACACATTTAGAACTTCATTCTAGCATACCACATTTGCTACAGTAAAGTCTCCAAGTTCAAAAAAAAAAAAATCCAAAACAAAAGAAACACTTTTGGAACTTCATTTTAGCATACCATATTTGCTAAAGTGAAGTCTCCATTTTCAAAACAAAATCAAAAACAAAAAGAAACACAATTGGATTTTCTTTGCATACCTAAATTTTCTAAAGATCCTATTTTTCAATATCAAAATCTCTAAAAATAAAAGAAACACATTAGAATTTTCTTAGCATACTTAGATTTGCTAAGAATCCTTTTTTTAATTCTTCAAAAATAAAATACGCTTGGATTATTCATTTTAGCATACCTAACTTTGCTAAATAAAGATTCCATTTTTCAAAATTACAAATTATTCATAAAATAATGCAAACAAAGAAAAAGGAAAAATTATTTTCAACACCTCACTTAGCATACCCAAATTTGCTAAGTGAGTGAATTCCAAAGATCACAAATCTAAAACAAAATCAATTGACCATTTACTTTAACATACCCAAATTTGTTAAATAAATGGTCCTCAAAAACAAAAATCAAAATTCAAATATGAACCTATGAAAACATCTCTTCAAAAATATTTAAGGCCATTTTTCAACATACCCAAATTTGTTGAAAATGAATTCTAAATTCAAAAAATCCTCTTTTTAATCAAATCTCAAAATATCTTCTAAATCTATTTGAGCTCGACTTAACACATTCAAGATATTGAGTGTGGGTTCAAATTTTAAATTCAAATTCAAAATCAACAAAGAAAGAAAATTTGATTCAAGTTTGTTTTCAACAATGCAGTTTCAGCCAACTTCAGTCAATTTTTTCAATCTCAGTTCAGTACAGTTTGATTCAATGGTAGCACCCAAGTATGTGTTCACCTTTCCCCATGGGATGGATCTGGCCTTGGATCAGCCAACCTCCCATGCTCTGACTATGCCCACCTCATCCACTTTGGTCAATGTTTTGAGGGGGCCTAGATTATATGTGAGGGGACCTCCCAAACGACTATTAGTAGGAGCAAAGTGGCTGGGTAGTAGCCAGTCATTCGGGTTGGCATGCCTTCAGATTTTGAGATTCCCTCGATGAAGAGGAAGTTATGGCGGTTCCCATAGTAGTAGTGTCAGTGCTAGCACCTGTGCGCCCCATGATTTCCCATGCTTTTAGGGCTAGCACCCACTCACTATCACCCTCCAATCATAAGGCTCCCCTGATCTTAGGGATTGTCTCCCTTACTTTTGAGGTTGGGTCTAGCTCTTACTCTGTTCGCCCTACCATGACCTAAATGAGAAACAAGAATAGCATGATAAAATCACACCACACTCGCATTGCTAGGGAGATGGAGGCAACCATCTATTATTGAGGAGTTGCCTATGATGGTTTCCCTAATTGTTACATCAAACCAGTTCCACCCCCTTTCTAGTTTTGATAGAGAGGATGTCAGGAGGATTTTTTGCTTTGCCTCCATCAGTAGTGCATTTCTATGCTCCTATTGCCGAGAGGAGGAGGTCATACACTAGCCTGAGAACAGTTCTTCACCAAGTTGGTAGAGCCTACAGACGATCAGAGTCTGGGGCTTAATTTGATTTGAGATCCATTATCCCCCATAGTGTGGGGAAGCATATTAGATAGAAAAAGGCCAGAGAGGCCCATACTTCAGTTCATATTACTAGGCAGGAGAGGTGGAGGTTTAGTTGATAGTCAGTGACCTCTACACTTATTAATTTTCTTGATCGATGTGCAACGCGCATTGATCATACCGACAGCATTCTAGTCATTGGGACTACCCATCATAGGAGGAGAGCTTCTATTCAGAGAGAGTCTATGGTGCCTCCACCACACCACTTTACCCCCCATCCACCATCTCAGATCCATGTTCCAGCATCTCCAATTCCACCAAAGGCCATGAAGGCTACATCAAGGGAGAAGAGGACCCCACAAGTGATCGGGCTAAGAGCAAGGGATCTCGTTCCATCTACACCGCCTATTGTGGTGAGGTCAAGCTCTCTTGCTCAACCTTTTGCCCGAGTCATGGTGAGGAAGGAATGCAACCTTGAAGTATCATAGTCATCTCATCACCATTGCCACCATAGCATACAATAAAGATAGCAGTTTCTGAGGAAGAAGGTGACAGCTCAGTTGCACCTATGATGATAGATCCTCCTAGGAGTGTCACCCCATGCAGATTCAGTGATAGTTAGGAGCATATTTCTTCCAGTGAGTATATCCCTCACAGGGTTAACTCTCCAGCAGCAGGGGAGATTCGGTGCCTCATAGTACATGATAGTGACCCACCACTGGTCAGCCAAAGTCATTTATGCCAGTTCAAACAGATTGTTCTCTAGAAGATATAGTAGCCCATTATCTCATGGAGAAGAAAGAGATCCTAGGATATGACTGGTTTGATGAGGAGAAGATTAGCTTTGATTCTAACAAAGATGATTTATTGGGAGATTCAGCATGAGTTTGCGTGGTAGACACCAGGGGATCCCTCCTTAGAGAGTAGTAGACTATGGAAGGTGTTGAGGCCGAGCAGAAGACACAGCTTCCTCAACCCAACACCTCCTTCAATAAATAAAGTAAAAGGATGAAAAAATAGATAGGATGGAGAAGAGGCTCGAAGATCTACTAGTAGCTATCTTAGAACTTCAAAACCAAGCCCCGACTGCTCATCCTACTATAGCTGAGACCAATCAGCCAGAGTTGGTGCATGTCTTGGATCCAACCAAGACTTTACCTTAAGTAGAGCAAGCTAGCAGCATATATAGGAAGGTAGTGGATAGTACCTCCATACTAGAAAAAGATATCAATAGCATGGTTGAGAAACAGGTGAGAAAAATGTTGGCTTAAGCCTGAGGAGGTTCATTAGCTCCAAAAGGTAGACCTTACCTAGAGGAATTTGATGAAATCTAATATCATAAGGGTTTCATGCAACCTTATTTCAAGAGTTTTGATGGCAATGGGAACCCGAGGCAGTACATTGCACATTTTAGGACTAGTTGTTGCAATGCCGATGGGAGTGACGCCTTACTCTTCCATCTCTTCATCAATAGTTTAGCGGGTATAGCATTTGACTGATACACTAAACTTCTCAATAGTTCATTCAAGACTTTTGTTGAGTTGGAGTAACTCTTTATCGAGAGGTTTGTTAGAGCTCATTGAAGGGTCACTATTAGTGATCTTGTTATGGCTCAACAAAACCATAGTAAGTCCCTCATTGATTACATTCTCAAATGGCATATTTTGAGTATAAAATATGAACCTCAATTGTCTGAACAGTATGCCATCGAGATTCTACTTAAGAATATCCATGGCCTGGTCGCCTTCATACTCAAAGATTTCACCTTCAAAACTTTTAAGAAATTAATCAATAAGGCAGCTAGCTTGCAAGGAGAAACCAAACAATTACCTTCTCCAGATCTACCACTAAAACCGCAGTTGTAGAAGGTATATGAGAATAAGCACAGGCATGATAGCGATGAGCAAGCGAAATACCAGTAGTTTGAGGCCTTGCTCCCTGACCATCACTTCCACCTCTTCTACCACCAAGAGGTAGCCCTACCATAGTAGCCTCCATGGCACGCACCACCTCCTCCTCATATCATCAGCGTGGGTACATACATGGCCGGTAGCTATGGTCCATCTACTCTTTAGATAAACTTAACAACCCTTATTCATTTAAGAGGGAGGTAATTAGGAAGATCTTTAAGAATCTCATAAAAAAGATAGAATTTTAGCTACTTGAACCTAGGAGACTTGAGGAAGTAGACAAAAGTAATGAGCCTAACTTTTGCCCATACCACTGTATGCTAGGTCATGTTTTGGAAGATTGCTTCACATTTAAGGACTACTTGAACATAGCTTTAAAAACAATGCTATAGTCATCTTGAAGGAATACCATGTAGAACAAACATCCAGTTCTATTAGGGTAATCCTTGGGATACCTACAATCTTCCAAAACTAAAGAAGGTTGGGATATCTCCTTATCCAAAACCTCTAAGAAAATTGTCTCAAAGATCAAGAAAATTTCTTTGCAGGTGCCTGAGTTAGCTCAAACCTCCAACATCAAGGATGGTTTGCAAGTTGCTAGAGCCAACTCAGTGAAATGGGGGCTCAGCGGTGATAAAAGTGATATGCCCATTTCGGGATAAAGAGTGCAACCACGATCTAACCCAATCCACATTTGAGCTACTACATTAGTGACCTCCTCTACTTCAGCTAGCTCTTCTTCTTCTAGTAGACATCTTGTATCAGTGGATGAGTGCATCAAATCCATCACCTCTCTTACTTTACTTGATTTCTACTATATATTTCCTATCAAATCAATAAATTGAAGAATAAATCTAGTTTGAATTACATTTGTGACACTTCTGATGGGTTTACTGAATCTATTCCTGATGATAACTCTTCAAGCCTAAGAAAAACTATAATAATTCTGATCTTCCTCTTTTTGATTCAGAGTTAGACTTTCCTACTCTAAATACTGTAGGTTTGCCTCTTGAGATAGACTTGAAATCATCCTATTCTGGGGTTCCCATAGGAGAAGTTGTAGGTGAGCCTGACGTGTAGGTAGAATCTTCCATTACCCTTTCACAACATCATCAAGTCAACCTATGGTGGTGGTTCTACCTCCTAGGCGACCTCAAGATGAGAAAACAAGTCATTAGTTTAGAGGATCATGCCTCCAGGATGCTCCACCCTTGGATATGCTTGTGGAGGACCAGCCCAAGGTGGACTACAATGACCTCTCTCACCTAAGATAGTTTCCATCTAAACTAAGCATATACGATGCCCTTATCTTATCTAAAGAGTTGAGGGAATCATTAATCAAGCCTCTCCTTAATCTTGAGATATGCTTAGCTATTGGAGAGGAGGCACATTATTCTAAAGAAGCTTTGGGGATCACCTTCACAGATGAAGACCTACTTCTAGGGGACATGGAGCACAACGTCCCTCATTGTGGACATGGGTAGATTGGACTTGGAGTTCTCATCAATCCAGTGCATTGGTGAACATTATGAGTCTAAGACCCATTTGAGGATCGACATCTCCACACTGAGGAGATGATGATGTTGAAGATTCAAGAACAAGCGGGATTTGGGTAGTGTTACCTATGGAGATATAGGTGAGGAAGTAAAGCCAAGTTTTATATCATTGATTCTAAATGCTCGCTTTCGGTAGGCCTTGGATACACCAGAACAAGATGATTCCATCTCCCTTCATCAGTGCATCAAGTTCAGGAAAGATGGGATTAAGTACTATGTCAAAGGAGATGAAAATCCATTTTTTAATTAGAGAGGTTGAGATATATGATAATGTGACTTATTATCTTCCTCAAAACACCCTTTCTCATGAACTTGGACAAAATTCAAATTCAAAAGCAAAAGAACAAGAAAAAGAAGAAAAAAAATAAAAAATGAAAATCCAAGTGAACAAGAAAGGAAAATTGAAGAAGAAATAGAGCTACATATCACATTCCACCCATAATTCACTCCATCATAGACTTGGAAGACCCCCTGGTTGGCCATCAGCCAACAAGGGTTATGTTCTAGTTCACAGGAGTACCCCTACTATTCACATAGACGGAATCCAGCTCAGAGGATGAGTCTAATGTGATTAGCATACCATCCAACCCCTATCAGCGGGTTTCATTGGAGGTGACACTCAAGCTGGACAACGATGAAGATTGGGTTTCTTTGGGCATCACATTTGTACCCCTCTGTACGGTAAAAGGTCAAGCACCAGTGAATGTTTTAGCAGCATACCCACTTCCTGCTGATTCTCCGCTTAGTGACAATCTCCCTGATGAAGAAATCATGAACTTAGGGGAGGTTGACAATCGTTGATAGGAGATGTATTTTGATGGTGTAGCTTCATTTCATAAAGGGGAAGCACCACGATTCACTCTTCCTAGAAAGGCAGAGGTAGGAATAGCTCTCTTAACTCTAGGTCATAATGTAATGAGATTCGTATACTATCTATCCAGTCCCTACACCAACAATGAAGTTGGGTATGAGGCTTTGATTATCGATCTGGAGTTAGTTATTACAGTGTGTGTTAACAGCATCAACATCTTTAGAGATTCTCAGTTGGTCATCAATCAGATTATCGGGTCCTGCAAGGTTCTCAAACCCAAGATTCATCATTACCATAAGTATATCATGAAGCTATTGGCCCAAATCCCTGAAGCCACCATCTACAAGTTTTTTAGAGCAGAGAATGCAGTAGCAAATGCTTTGGTCAAACTTGGCAAAGAATTTGCATGTCCAGAAGATGAGTCCATTCCAATAAGGGTCCAAAATAGACAAGTCCTATTACATATTGATGGTGAACTCATCGAAAGACTTTCTCTTGAAGGAGAGGTTGTCGTTGCTTATGAGGACAAAGAGTTGGATTGGAGGCAACCATTCATAGACTATTTGAACTCCAGTAAACTACCTCAAGAAAAGTCATAAGCCCATCAAGTGAAAAAAGAGCTCTCTTTTATGCTCTCATTGATGACACCCTGTACTGACTATCCTTTGATCAAATGTGGTTATGTTGCTTAGATAAACATGAAGCCCATGGCATTGTATTCGAGGTACATTCAGGTCTATGCGGAGCACATCAATCCAGTCCAAAGATGAAGATGAAGATCAAGAGACTAGGATACTACTGGCCTTTGAAGATTACTGACTGCATGGATGTAGCTAAGAGATGCCATCGGTGTCAGATACACAGTGTGGTCCTACATCAATCACCTAACATTCTACACCCTACATTAGCCTCATGGCCATTTGAGTGTTGGGGTACCGACATTGTGGCTCCAATCGATCCTCTTTCTTCAAAGGGCCATTAATTCATCTTAGCTACCATCGACTACTTTTCCAAGTTGGCGGAGGCAATCCCACTCAGAGAGGTCACAACTTAGCATGTGCTTCAATTTTTCAAGAACCATATCATATATAGGTTCGGGGTGCCTCAATGAATTATATCTAATAATGGTACTGCATTCAAAAGTACCAAGATCAACAGCTTTGTCAGAAGACACGGTATAGATTGGAGATTCTCCACCATCTACTGCCCTAAAGTAAATGGCTTAGTAGAAGCATTGAACAAAAATATCATCCAAATACTAAAGAAGACTCTTGATGATAAAAATGTGTAGTTGAATGAACAGTTGGTTGAAGTCTTGTGGGCTTACCGCACACATACTAAACTCCAACTCAATCTACCATGTTTTACTTAGTGTATGGGTTTGAAGCCATTCTACCTTAAGAAGTTCAACTCCCATCACTAAGGATAGCATTGGGTAGTAAGATCTATAGAGCAGAATGCAATGTTGTGGTCAGAAGAGCTCGAAGGTTTGGAGGAGAGTCGCTTATAGGTGTGTCAAAACCTCAAGTTGTACAAGAACAAAATGATTCAAGCTCACAATAAGCTAGTCCTCGTTAGGTCTTTCCAAGTAGGAGAACTTGTGTTAGTCCTAAGAAAACCAATTATTGCCCATCGAAAGATGGGAGGCAAGTTTGAACTCACTTGGGAAGACCCTTATGTCATATAGAAGGCCTACCAAGGAGGATCTTATGAGCTTATTGATTGTAAATGGGAACACCTGATGCTTCCAATTAATGGGCTCTATTTGAAGAAATATTACCCATAAAACATGTTTGAAATAATTATCAACAAAGAATAAAATTTTGATTCCATTTCATCAAAATCCTCTCTACTTTTGAAGTGTTGTTTGCTTGTCTTGCAAATCCACCATGACATGTTTAGGATATGTATAAGAGTCCCTCAATGGCATCCAATCTCTCTTTCATAATACAAACACAATCAGACACAATCTCCCGACGCTATTAGAATAAGTATGAGAGAACCTAAGATGCATCTTATTTTGATTAGTATAACTGAGTTAGCTGTAAGACAACCCGAGCGACATCCTTTCTTAGTGGGAAATCCCAGTTGCCATCTGTGGCACCATTTCTTCAAAATCCCCAATGTGTTTAAGGTAAGTGTATGTGAACCTAAGAGGCATCCAATTCTCTTTAACATAAGCACCAAAATGAACACATATCTTTTATCTTGGGCTACTTTGATGTGAGAGCAAGCCTCCTGTGGCACTCACTTATTAGCTACTCTAGGTCGGGTCTACATGCTACCTCACTAGTATGTCATCCCAGTGGTCCCTTGTTTGGAAGATGTGAGTCTCTGCTTTCTTCCAAACTTGACTATTGCAAACTGATGAGTGCCTTGTTTGTACGGTAGAATTCACTTGCCCAGTAAGTAAGCAACCTCATGTTGATTTTATTTAAGAAGATGTGAGTCCTCGAGCTTTCTTCTTGAACTAATTATCATGATCTAACTAGGTCAAGTATATTTGAGTTTTAGAGTAAGTCCCCGAGAGACTCCTTTCCTCTTGGCTACATTTGAGTTGGTATAAGTCCCCTAGTGGCATTCACTTAGTAGTTGCTCTAGGTCAGATGGCACTTATCGACCCGAAGACAGATTATCCCATCAATCAGTTCTTCTTTAGGAGGATGTGAATCCCCGAGCTTTCTTCCTAAGCTGATAGTGACTCACCCAGTAGATACACCACTCTTAGTAGATATGAGTTACCATACTTTCTACTTGAGTTGCCCGAATACCTATTTGATATATGACTATCCATCATCTTCTAGGGTTTTGGATTATTAGTGGCCCCTCTCCCTATGAGAATTCTATTTGGATCACATCCTTTGATGTATGTTACACTTGAATTGGACAATTCTCCTTTCCTAGTAGCCACCCTTATGGTTGGAGAATTTGTTTAGTAGATGCATAGATTCTCCTTTGATTCAGTAATCTGAGATAGATCTAGGCTGAAATAAGCTCTTTCTCAGTTTGATCCCTCATAAATCATAGGGTCCATGATAAATAAACTAAACAAATAAATTAATTAATTTACTTATGGATTAGGAATTAAAGCCCCCCAAAGGGCCCATTTTTCCAAGCAGGCATCCTATATTTAGGGCAGCGTTAGTAAAACTCCCTATAGAAATTGACTACCTGAGTTAAGATAAATCCCTAGGTCAGTACTCACTCCGTAGTCACCCTTAGGTCAGGTTCAATATATTTTTCCATAAGCCGGTTACCCTGGTAGTCATTTGACCTTGGAATATGTAAGACTATGATGCATTCTTTCTAGCATGACTATCTTAAACTGATGGGCAACCATAGGTCGGGTTTAATTTATTGCCCAAAGCAACTGATCACCCAGTGATCTTTTATAGTGGAAGATGTGAGTCCCAATATTTCTTCCCTTGAATTAATCATTGCAAACTAAAAGGCACTCCTTTGGTTGGATAGTTCTCCTATCAGTCAAGAAGCTACTCCCTTTGGTTTAGTAAATCTGAGACAGGTCTAGGCTAATATAAGCTCCTTCTCAGTATAATCCATCATAAATAATGGAATCCATCAAAATAAACTAAAAAAAGAAATTAATCTTGACTATCTTTGAGCTGATTTAAGTCCCCCAGCAGCATTCACTCAATAGTCAGCCCTAGGTCGGGTTTGATTTGTTGCCCAAAGAAATCGATCACCCCAGTGGTTCCTTATACACCTCTTTGGTTGGATAGTCCTACCTTGTGGTTGGTAGACTACTCCCTTTGGATTGGTAAGTTTGAGTTAGGTCTAGGCCTCCATGGCCCCTACTCAATGCAATCCATCGCAAATCAATGGGATCCATCATAATCAAAATAAATTAAAGAATGAAATTAATTTTGACTCCCTTTGAGCTAATTTAAGTCCCCTAGAAACATTCACTTAATAATCAACCCTAGGTTAGGTTCAATCTTTTACCTTACTAATAGATCACCCCAGCAACTGGTCCCTACTTTGGAGGATGTAAGTCTACTACACTTTCATCCTACTACAGCTGCTGCACACCGAAAGACATCCCCTTTGGTTGGCTAGTCCTACTATGTGTTTAGTAGACTACCCCTTTCGATTGGTAAATTTGAGTTAGGTCTAGGCCTCCATGGCTCTACTTAGTGTGATCCATCATAAACCAATAAGGCCCATCTCAAAATCCAAAATTAAAAAAAAAAAAATCTGAAATGAATTCAACCCTCCTCCCTCAGTGGAGCTAAACAAAACAAATTCAACAAAACAAATCCTATAAATCCTCCTCCAGTGGAGTCATTCAAATCACAAAAATCAAAACAAATTAAACAAATAAATCAATTTCTCCCTAATGAGATTCAAATCAAACCTCTCATCCCCTTGTGGACGATTTGAACTTATTTTCCTAGTGGAAGGTTCACATACTCTATCCCTAATGAATTCTTCCTTCCCTCTCTTATATTGTTAGGATAAGTACAGTCACATTGCATTATACTCTGGATTCATGCTACACCGTGGGTTAGGAGTAGATCATCTCTATTAGTGCTTGTGATCGTTCGGTGTCATTGAATATTTTGGTCAACACCAATACGTGCAGTGTACCTTGTCAGTCACACCATACCTATTGGGCGCCCTTTATTGATCTTATTTTTAGGTTGAGCTCTCAACCCCTCTATCTTAGACATAGGACTTCTCTTAGAATTTAAGAGTTCCCTGGTCTTAAGACACATCTAGTAATTAGGTGGACACTCAGCCTAGCCCTAGAGACTTAAAAGGGTTAGCCATAGGAATAGGTTATGCCTTAAGGGTGTTAGAAAATTTGCCTACCCTATAGCTTGAACCAAATTCTCACTTCCTCCCTTCAAGCCAAACTCATATCAACTCCAACTCTAGCTCAAACGTTGAACCAATTAAATGGATTTCCTCAAATCATGAATCAATTCTAAATATTTGAACTTATGATTGAAGCCCTTGATTAGATTCTAAACTCTAATATATTTCCTAAGTCCTTTGATTCCCTCTCATGGACTTAGCACAAATCAAATCTAAATCAATTCAAATTCAAGAAATTTTCTCACCATTTAAATTCTCATTTATATTTACATGTATAAATGAAATATAAACTCAAATCAATCAAACTAAATTCAAAATTCAAATCCAAATCAAAAATCTTTCCTAAGTCACTTTGATTCTCTCTTATGAACTTAGCCTAAATCAAATCTAAATCAATTCAAATTCAAGGAATTTTCTCATAACCCATTTATATTCTCATTTATACTCATAAATATAAATGAAATACAAATTCAAATTTCCAAAGATAAATTAAAAATTCAAATCCAAATTCAACCAAAATCCAACCTAAGCCTTCAAGTCAAAATCTTAAACTTAGCCAAATCAATTTCAAATCAAGCCAAACCCTTGATTTTTATTTATGATTCAATCAATCCTATAATCATGAATACAAATATAAACATAAACTCCAACCATCAAACAAAAACTAAATTTAAAATTCAAACCCAAGTCAAACTCATGTTCACCCTTTTGAACCTAAAATTGTCAAATGAATCAAAACCCATTTGACTTAAAATCACTTGAAAATGGATTTATATTTCAATCATAAGTCTAGATGTGAGTTCAATCAAACTCAAATCAAGCTTTGGCCAAGCCATCTGACCTAATTAGGCTCACTTCACCCAAAGTGACCTAAAGTACATCTTTTGAGCCAAATTCTAATCCAACCCAAATTGGATTGAACTAAACCCAACTAAGCCTCACATTGTGAGCAACAATCATCATGAGATGATAAATCACTCAAATTGGGTCAAACCAAGTCAAACCTAAGGGTTGACCAAGTCAATACTTAGCCAACACTTAGCCAAAATGAAACCTAAACTAGCTAAAATCCACCATAGGCCAAATTAATTGAAACCATTGATCAAAATTCATTCATGATCAATGTTTAAACTTAACCAAGTCATCATTTGAACCTAACCTAGGCCAATTGGCCACTTGACCCAGGTTGACCCAACTTAACCTAAAAAGTTAAAATGTGTCAAAACTTGATCTAAGTCAAATTGATTGAAACTAATGGGTCAAGTTCATTCCAAATCACTTGTTGAACTTTACCAAAACCCCAATGGCCATCTAGACAAAACCTAGCCCAATTGATCATGAACCCAACTTGACCTAAAAGGTCAAATTGAGCTAAATCCAAATATAAACAAAATTGATTTGAAACAAAGATATCAATCCATTTCAAATGATTAACCAAACATAAACCAACCCATGACCTAACCCAAATAGGTCAAATAGGACAAATTAGTCAACTTGACCCATTTGACCTAAATGAAATCAAATGAACCAAATCCAAATATGAACCAAACTGAACCAAACCAATGATGCTAAAACATTTCAAGTGTTCATATGAACTTCCCTCGGTTTGACCCAATTTGACCAATTGGTCAACTTGACCCAAGTTGACCCATTTTGACCTAAATGGGTCAACATGAGCCAAATTATATCAAACCAACTCCAAATTCAATGAAACTTAGCCTAACTAATTTTTCAATTATACTGAACATATTCAAATTGAAATCCAAGCCAAATGACCATTTTACACTTAGGCCATAGGTAACCTAAAGTCAAAACTACTTGGAAATTGGTCACTAATGGACATGGTGCACATGACCCATTGGGTTTGGGTCAGCCAAACCCAACTCAAGGTCAAAATCAACCACCTCACTTGACTTGGGCATATGGGAATCCTTCCTCCACTCATTTCAAGCACATGGGAGCTTTGCTACTCCACTCCACACCTAAAACTAAATGTCATGCCACTCTTAACAGCCTAACAAACCTATTGAATAGGGTGTATTGGATTAAAATGGCATGTAAGCTTGCAGCCATTTGATTCACCTAGCGGGAGATATACTCCCCATAATTCCACTTGAATCAAAAAATACACACTCGATTGACTGAGAGATAGCTCCCTCAATACTCCCAAGATCCCTCAAGAAATCCCCAAGCATTTAGAATTCTCCATTTTCAGTTTCTCTTAAATCAAAAATAGGGGAGCTCAAGTGAAATTCCATCTCTTGCAATACACAAAATCAAGCCAATTCCTCTTACAAGCTTTTAAGAGGACTCAATCAAACTGACTCCAAGCTTCATCCAAGTTATCAAGGAAAGTGGGAGGGGACTTTGATCAAGGCTGGGCCCAATTGAAGGAGGGCTTGGTCCATAGAAGATCCACTCAACCAAATCACCTTAAATCTTCAACAGGGCTTCGTGTCTACTAGACAAAGCTACCTCAATCGATTTGAGTGCCGGTGATAGCTTCCGATAAGGTATGCCCTCAACTCGAGCTTAACTAGCCATAGTGTGGCCTTTTGTGAAAGAAATTCTCACCTCATGAAAATTTGACTGTTAAATCTTCTCCCCTTTACTCATAGATGGTGTGGGTTGAATTTGAGTTCAATCCAAGCTCAATCGAGCTCAGATCATGCCATGGAAGGTGGATGACTCCCCTTTCCCATAGAAGGACTCAGTGATGAAACATGGGTCATCCATCCAAGCATTTTGGATGCACGACCATAATCAAGATGCGTAGGATCCTTTAATTTCCCCTTAAGAACTATGAGCTTGATCTCATCCATCCAATCTTTGATCAACAGATGGGGAGAAAGTGCGGAGCACCACCACTAATGTGGCACTATGATGTGATAACTTAAGTGGCCTCTCTCGTCGTGCCATGTGGAAAGCACGCATTGCATCAGCCTCCACGTGGTGCCTATGAGATTAACCACTTAATTAGGCTATTTAATTATGGAATAATCATTGAATTTTCAAAATAACATAAATAATTTTTAAAAAAATCATCTAAATAAAAGGTAAAATTCATTGTAAAGATAATTCAGAGGAGAATATTTTATATTTATTTTCAATGGGTTTTGAATGGTGTATTTTCTTTAATTAGGGTTCTTTTTGAAAACTTAATAACCCTAATTACCCCACAAATTAATTCAAACTTCTCATGTCCATTAGGGTGATGACTCTACCTCCCCAAATTTTCTTGGGATTTTTTGATGGGTTTAATTAGGGAGATCAATTAATGAATCCTTAATTACTCTCTTTATGTAATTAAGGGTAATTAATCATATGAATAATGGTTTAATCCCTTTATTAAGTTAATAAAGCCTTATTTAAGTAGATAAGAGGTTTATAGAATGGATTTGGGGAATTTTTCTTAAGCCATTCACTAAACCCCTTTCTTTTCTTAATCTAAACTTAATTAAGGGCTAATCCCCTAATCACTTGCTTAATTACTTTGATAAAATTTTCAAAACATTCTAGAACTCAATCAATTCATCTTGGGTAGGTGCATATGTGTTCAATCACCTAGGTAGCTTAAGGAAATCAAAATCCAACCCACATGTGTAGGATTCATTTGTATGCATGTTACACATGTTGGGAAAAAAATGAAGTGATGCGTGTATTGTGATATTAATTCACTCTACCTAATCTTAAAATGCCTTTCTTTTTTAAATAGGTTTGTTTAGGCAAAATCTAAACTTAGGATTAATTAAAATACATAATAAAACATTCACTAAACAAAAATCAAATATGAATCTACTTTAAAAATTACTTTAGCAATGGAAGGAAAGAGAAGTTCTTTTCTTTTTTCTCTCTCTTTACAACTTAGTAATTAATTGTAGGTCCATTCAAACCTAAACAAATCATCAAATAAAAATCAACTAAATCAATTAAATAACTTAAATGAAACCATCCTCTAAGCTAAACTTTTCACACTTAGAGAACTTCAACCTTAAAGCCTAGCTAAGCATGCCACACAAATATTTTAAAGCACACACATTAGGCTAAGTCACCATTTCTAGCTTTAGGTTAGGACAGTGCATGGTTTGATGCTTTGCTTTTATTTTGTAATATTCTATTTTAGTCTGGATGTTAGGTCATATGTGCATAGACTGAATGGTTGGAGGATTTAGTCTAATCATTATCTTCTACAAGGGATTGTGCCTAAGGGACGCTATAATAAAAATATAAAATTACTTTTGCTATGCAGGTGCTTATACCGCTAAGCATATTCCTAAAATAGGCCAGGTGGACTTAGTTAACCTTGTGTGGGGTGCTAAGTCCAATTTATACATATACAAGCTTGGGATTGTGTGGTTTATTTGGCTAATCTTTGTTTTGCAAGTGTTAGTTAGATTTCATTTTTTTCTATTTTCATGTACTTTTGCAATTAAGATTTTGGAATGATTATTATGGGGAAGTAGGATGAACATTGGTCATAAGATCATCTCTTTGTACCATGTGAAGCTTTTGGAGCATCCACACTCCAACCATCCAAAAGAAGGAATCATAGAAGAAAGAAGAAGATAAGAAGAAAGAATAAATGAAGAATGAAGACCCCCATAACATGAATTCCTTGCTTAATTGTAATTAATTCATTTCTAATATGGGTTGTATAAGTGTAGAGCTTAGCTACCCAATTTGTTTATGGGTTTGTGCGGTGGAGCCTGACCTTAAATGACTTTTATTCTTTTGTGCTAGTTTTATAAATTGATTGATGTTTGTTTAACTTGTGTATTAAAATGGCATCTTTTCCTAGTTTCTTCCTTGCTTTGATGTATGGCCTGGGTGACAATTAGGCTCTTAGAAAAATAAATCTTCTACCAAATTAATCAACTCAAAACTAAAAATAAATAACTCTTAACCTCACCTAAAGCTTAGGCTATAAATCAAGATAAAAGAATTAGCAACCCCTTTGTTGGATGTTGTCTTACTTTTATAACATCATGCATAAAAATAATATTATCTCACTCTTGATTGGAGGGCTTCCACCTTTGCTAGAGAACTTGGCTTGACCTGTGAGAGCCATGGTGGAAACACACCTCCTTATCTTGCTAATTTTGGCCCATAATCTAATTTCTCATGCATTAAGCATATGAATCCTAAAGCCCACATCAAATTGATTGTCCAAAATGAAAATAAAATATATGAAAATTTTGCATTAGATTTAAGTCATTAAAAGCATGCCCTACATGATCTAGTCTCTTTGGGAGTGTGTTTAAAGACTTAGTCTCTTTCTAAATAAATAATAACTTTGATATCTTGCAAAAGTGTTTGACTTGCCTACATATTTTAAAATCATAGAAGGAGTTAGTTGGCGGCCACCCCCACACCGTTGTAAGTCCAACAGTCTGGTGGTTTATCCTCTCTTATGGAGGTAAACCAAATACCCATTTTTGCCTTTAATTTAGAACGTGCTTTTTGGCCCTTGCCAAAGCTCCCTAGATTTAGGTTCAAAGATTACTACTTTTCTTTGCAAGCTATGAGCATAAATCCTCACCACTTAGGTATTTTTGTGACCTTGTTTCATGGAATTATAAGCCCTACCGTTCTAATAAAAAATTCAACTCAAATAAATTAATTCAATTTCAAAAATGTAAAGCTCAACCATAGGGCAGTTTGGGATGCTTACTAGGTTTCCTAGTATCTTAAGCATCCCAACTTATTTTCATTTGGCTTCGATAAGAACTCCCTCTTCTTGATCGATCCCACTTGACTTTCTAAAAATAAACCAATCAATTGATAGTCCTACCTTTTAAAATCTTTGGAGACAATCGGTTACCTTAATCGAGAGTATTCCTAAGGAATCATGTTCCTTAAGATGTAATTAACAATGGAGGCTTGCACCTGTGGGGAACTTAACGAACCCAATTTAAAATTAACATTGCTTTACTTTTTCATGTAAAGTAGGGAAAGAATCTCTAGCACATTTTGAAGACCCATAGTCCTTAGGAGTCCTTATTGAGGTGATTAGGCCCATTATAGGGTGGTGACTTCTATCTTTCGAGATAGTACACCTCTTCTCAATGTAAAGAACATCTAGATCATGGCATCCCAACAAAGGTGTATTATGTATATTTATGTTTTCATTTATCCTCTTTTCTAAAGGATAGATGAAGAAGGCAAGAATATATATAATATTTCACCACAATCTTTAACTTCCATTTGATCTGCATTTATCTTTGCTCTCTTGTTAGTGCCATGACATCAATAAGTACAGGCTCTTCTTCTTCTTATATTTCTTGTTATTGTTCTGCTCCTTACTCATCTTCAGGGGAAGAACTTGACTATCCTTCTCCTTGTGCATTTGTAGGGACAGTTGTTGCTTGGGCTGAATGATGATGATCATAAAAGCATGTACCAAGTGATCATTTCCTGGTTCAACCATATAACAACTTCTACACCCATGATCTCTTTTTCATTTTGATCTTCTTCTCCTTCATCTTCAACAAAGATTGAAGATCCATCTTCTACTTGCTTCTGTGAAGACTCTCCTTCATAAACATCAAATTTAGGTTCAAGCTCCCTAGATTCATGTTATTGATGATGATGAGCAGAATGTTCATCTATATCTCTAACCATATAGATGACTTCCACTTCCATAGTGTCCTCTTCATCGCCTTCTTTTGCACATGAATTTTTTATCAACGTTTCCAGTGGATCTCTGGTTTAGTGTATGGAACAAACACTTCTTCCATTAAAGGATTGTGATCAAAGTCAACCTTCTCTTATGCGGGTGAATTTGATCGATGATGGGATCCCCTAGAGGATTCTTTAGGGTGTCAGCCATCATGTCTTTCATCAGTGATATCACTTTTTTTTGGTATCCACTTCTGATAAGTTATTTTTGAGGTGGATTTATGAATGTGTGTATCAAGTGTCACACCTCTTTCTTTCTTCAGAGTTTCATTATGGGGCCTTCGCCTCCATACCTGCTTATCCTTTCACCGAGACCTTCGGTGGATTCTTGGCATGTGGTTGAGTGTCACTCGATGCTCATCACAAAGTACTTGGCTCGATGTCTGGTTACCATAAGAGATAGCAACTTCCTTGGTGGAGCTTCAGTATTTTCAATCACCACAAGCCATTAAAATTTTCTTTTCATCAAGCCTCTTTCCTTAGCTACTTTAAGAATTTTTTGTATTCTATAGACAATGTTTCAGGTTTTCTTCTCTGTGTGGTGGAGATTGATGTTGTTGAGTCCAGAAAGTCTGCTTTATCTCACCAATAGAGTTATTCATTTTTACCCATTTTAGATTATCAAAGTCATTATGGGTAGAAATACCACTTCTGCTGGCAGTATTGCTTGTTCACTATATCATTTGAGTGGGATCTGCTAAGCCCTCAGCTCAACATGTCTTCTTCTTCTCTGCCTTCTAATTAATTTGCTTCTTGATGAGGAAGCTTCATGATCATGCTTTCCATGTACGAAAGGTTCAATCGGTGAAGTAATTATACCATGAGGCATTAAAGACATAGTTAGCCCATTGATAGTTCTTTTCATCACGGGTGCTTCAGATTGACCCAATCTTTTAAAACTAAAGTTCTCTATTGGGAGAACTCCTTAACATCGATTGGCTGCTGAATTGATTGGTGAACATGGCTAGTAAAAGGTTTAGTAATGGCCTTGGATGACCATGGGTGGGTACCAGTTTACTATAATAGTTGGAAATTCAAGCTATCAAATTGAATGGTAGCTCCAACATCTCTGTGTTGATGATGGTTGGCTAGCGGATGTTTGATGCCTAGATAGTGAAAGGAGTGCTCATAGATCCATTCCTTAAAGTGAAAGATGGGGATTAATTAGTAATTATTATTTTCACCCCATACTTTCAAAATGTAGGTACTATAGAACAAAAATAATAGTATAATAAAAATATGCTCTACAAAATAATTCATTCAACATAGAGTCTTATACATTAGTAACTTGAATTTATTACACATTTAAATCACCATTTTTCTTTATTTTGAATTTTCAAATATTTTGTTGCTACTATAGCACATATATGACTAGCCAGAGATGGAAAGAGAATCTTGTCCCCAGCAGAGTCACTAGAAATCAGGCTCCAAAATTTGACATACCGGCCTCTCGTAAATGAAGAGAGTGTGATTTAGAATGTCAGTGTAATTTTTAGAAAGCAGATGGGATAGTAGATAATACACTACACAGAGATTTGGCCCTCATTTTGTGAGGACTTTAGATCTGGTTACAGGTTTCTTATAGCCACAAGCTCTTATAGTTAATTACCCTTCCCAATAAGTGAGAGAGAACTTTCAATTAAGGCTAATCATTAGATTGCTTAATGTGTAGCGTATAGTAGCAGTAATGTGGAGTTTTTAGAAATTTGGGGTTTAGAATTTATGAAATTCACCATTATTAGCTTAAAGTGGATGGTTGGGAATGATGATGTGCCTGATCTAGATCTCGTGGTTCTGTCATCCCAAGCTATCATGGTCCCTAGTCTACTTAGTTAGAGGAGGTAGTCAATCCAATCTAATTGAAGAATCCTTATCAGTAACACATAGGTTACGTCATCCAAAAATCCTTGTAGACCCAAGTTGGTGTTTTAAGATAATTTACCTTAACCGAGAGCTTTTTTGCCCTATCAAATGTATCCTATGATTCACAACTCAAAGAGAGAGTATGGGAGCATACGATGATCATCATAATATAATGGAGCCTTACTAGCCAAACCACCTGATCAGAGGACTTTGGTCATAACTACATCATCTATGGAGCCTATCAACCAAGCCATGTAGTCACAGGACACAAGCCATGTCCTTACTAGCATGAGATTTATTGAGAGTGAACATAGTAGAACACTTGATTTGACATTGGCTCCTTCATGAGCTAGAGTTTTTTTAATTTATCACCTCTGACAAATAATTATGGAAAGTGGATAGATGGAGTTTTTCTTTAAGCTTTTAATGATTGAATTTCATTTAAGTAGTTTTTAGATTGATATTTGATTTAAGTTAATTTGATTTGAAATTAGAATCACATTTTGATGGAAGTATCCCCTCCGGTTGAAATAACCATTGAACATTGCCATCATTGGGGTAGTTACTTGATTAATATTTAAATATTTTTTAGATCACTTTCTTTGTTTAGCTCTAATGAGATCGGATCTATCACATGACAAATTAGCTTCTTAGATATTTCTAATTTTATAATAGATTTTTAGGTTTTGTTAAATTTGAACCTCTAAGACTAACTAAAGAACATCATCTCAACGAATTTAAGCATGATTGTTTAGGGCCCATGCGTTTTTAAGAATACTTGCATAATCTTAAGGTATTGAATTTGAGTTTTAATTCTACTTCATAATATGTACAAGAGTTTAATTGAAGCCTTAATTAACGTCTTCTATTTGCTTGTATGATGTGTTGTGAATCCGGTGGCATTAGAAGGTGTTGTAAATTAATCTAATATCTTATTAGATTTTTTGTATTAATATTTAATTGATTCTAAGTTGATTGGTATTTGAATATTCAATAGACTCTCGCTTATGATGATTATCAAATTCATCAACTCAATTTCTCATCTAATTGAGTATTTAATTAGGCTGAATATACTTCAAAATTTTCCAAGGATTCGCTATGCTTATTAGCAATCATATCTCATGGAAAATCTCGATGAATTCTTTAAGTTTCTTCAATTTATTTGAGTATATTTAAAGAGTATATCTTAATTCAAGAGGTTCTCTTATGCTTTGATTTGATGTTCAATCAAGATTCCTACTTCTTTTGATATCATCTAATTTTAAAATTTTCAATTAGTCTTATGATCACTTTTTTTTTATGAATTTAATACTTTGAGTATTCAATAAGAGGCTCTATTCACATAAACATCAATATCCCTAACTCCACATTAGGTTTCATATTTAAGGGAACTTGACTTCAAGTTTTGTTATAATTCCTTTATTAATTTAACATTTAACTTCCCTATCTCGCTTAAAACTTGTTTAGTTCTCCTCACTTTTTTTGAGAAATTTGAACATGGACTCACTTAATTTTTTTTTTGTTAGAATGGGTCCTTCATTACTCTCTCCAATCTCTATAAATAAGGCTAAGAGGGGGTCTTATATTTTATTCCATTTGTTTGAGGAGTTGGAGTGCTTGAAAGAAAGGATAATAATTTTTTAGTGGG
Organism: Cymbidium sinense; assembly: GCA_021442155.1. Taxonomy (NCBI): domain Eukaryota; kingdom Viridiplantae; phylum Streptophyta; class Magnoliopsida; order Asparagales; family Orchidaceae; genus Cymbidium; species Cymbidium sinense. The sequence goes on from CM038215.1 coordinate 65,412,705, forward strand.
CTTTCAACTTTACTGATAAATCTTTAATGTTTTTACCTCTTTTCTCTTTGATTTAATGTTTTACCTTTGTATTCATTATATGTTCTTTTCTTTCCCCTTTTTTTCTTATTTGATTTTTTTAATTTGAATTTAGCTTTAGATTTCTTTTTTTAGCACTCTTAAGCTAGTTTCTTGATTCCTCCAATTTTTTTCTAAGTCCAAAGATTTAACAAAATTTTGGCAACATTTCTGGGTAGCGACAATTTATTTGGGTAATGGGTGTCTTGTAAAACCACAGTTGATTTTCATCTCATCATGTGCTAATGAGCGTGATGAAGCCTTTAAACCTGCAAAGAGACAAGCCTATACATATGCACATTCACATATTTATTTACACATCCACCATCAACCACAATGATAAACTTGAATTTTAACATTTGAATCCAATATTTCTCTTACCCTAGAATGAGGGGAAGAAAAAAGTAAACGGGGAATTATTGCAAGCAAGAGGAACCCACCTAATAATGGAATTGCCTCTCGGCTGCCGTCATTAATGAAGAGGTGAGGCAAAGGAAGGCTTCAACTAGGAGAAATTTGGCCAGGAGGAGTTTTGGTGGAAGAAGAGAAAGAAGAGTGGAAGAAGAGGAAGAAAGCTTACTGGTTGTTGAGATTCATCTGATTGGAAGGGAGAAATAGAGGGGAAGGCTCAATTTTGAAAAGATGAGGAAAAAGTAAAGGTTTTGAAAGATTAGAAAAGAATGGGAAGATGAAGAAGGAAGGAAGATTTAGTTTTGAAGAAGGAGTGGAAGAAAAAAATGGATGAGGAAGTAGGAGAAAGAGGAGGAAGTTGGAGGAGGAAGGAAGAAGGATTGAAGCTTGATCTGAAGAAAGATGGCGATCATGAAGCGTTGTGAAGGAAGAGAGGAGAATGTCTGGGAAGAGTTGAGGGATGAGAGTGTTTGCATGCATTTGAAGGAGGAGGGCTCGAGCTTGAAGAGGAGGGTTCAGGTTTTAAGGATTTAGGTTAGATTTAGGATTAGATTAGGGCTTTTAAATAGTATTTTTTATTACTTAATCGACTTTAATATGAACTTTACGCTGACCTCAATATAGGGTTGATATATATATATATATATTATATATATATTATATTTCCGATGATTTTGGTTAGTTGATCAAATTGGGTTAATTTCAACAAAATGTGTTATCACTTCCAACCACTTCATTTTTAGAATTGTGGGTGAGATCTTACTTGATAGATTTTGATATTTTGAAACTAAACACAATCAATTTCATGAGCGGAGGTCATTTAATTTAAGTCATCTCACCTTCGATGCATGTGTAAATTTATTGATCACTTTAATTGATCATTAGATTATACAATATTTATATTTTGACTAATTTCTATGTTTGAACATGATGGCAAAGTCTGTTTGTCGATCGAAGGTCATTTTGGATTGATTTCGGTGATATTTAGTGCATCTCAGCTCCGATTTGTGCTTTAAAGCCTCCAAGTTTATCGAATTCACCTTATAAGCTTGATTCGACTTGTGTAGCATATGTGAAGGTCAACATAAGTGAAGAACATTCATATATAAAAGGTTGATTTCACTTGAAGTTGTTTAATTAATTTAAGAATTTTAATTTATGTTTTCTTTTGTTTCATATGATATACACTTAACACCTAAGTGTTATAATGAGAAGAGGATCACCCTCTTCCATCTTTACCTTAAGTCATATCTAAAATATGTTAATTTGGTTTAGTTTTATTTATTGAATAGCTTATTATACATTTTTTAAGTTAATCCTAAGTTTAGGTTCACTTTAAATAACTCTATTTAATATGAAATGCATCTTAAGATTAATCCAATTGAATTACTTATCATATGACACATATCAAATCATTCCTTTCTATCATAAATATCATGCATATGATTTAATCCTAAGTATATCTATACATACAATATATTTTAGCACTTAAATGATGAACACATATATATTTTAAGTTTATCTTTTCATTTGATTTAATTAATTAGTATATGTAATTTAAAGCTCTATCTAGTTTCTTATACAAAATTATATAAGAGTGAAATTAAATAGATATATGTCATTATTAAACCAGGGAAGTAAGGTAATCAAATGACTTCTTTGGAGCTACTTAAAGCCTCGTATTCCTAGGATGTCCAAACTATATACCCATTACAATCAAACATATGTAAATTTGCATACATGAATATAAGAAGGAGAGCTCTCAATCACATGATTAAATAATTCAACCATCTAAAAAATTATGAATGTATGTGTTTCTTAAATAAAAAAGAGGATTATCATTCTCTAATTAAATATACACTTGCATGTATAAAAGACATAAACAAGTACGTGCCTTTATTAATTAGGAAAGTGGGTAATGATGACCTCCTTACTTAAAGCCTCATATTCTCGAAATGTCCATATTATATACCTATTTTTCTTGAATAGATACACATGTACTTATAATTAAGAAGACAAAAATCATGCAAAGATTGTATTTTCTTTAATGGAATTATTAAATATATGATTTAAATCTCTATCTAAATTCTAATGTTAAAGATACATAAGAATGAAATCAAATGGGTACGTGCCATTGTTAAACTAGAGAAGTGAGACAATCAAATGACCTCCTTTGGGCTACTTAGCTTCGTATTCCTGGGATGTTCAGGCTATATACTCATTACCATTCAAACTTATTTAAATCAACATGTGAATAAAGGAAAGAGACTTCACTTCATACACTTAAACTATAAGCACATACACTTCTTTTGTATTTATAACTATAATCACTACACATATTATTATTCATTTGTAAATTTTTAGAAAATATATTTGGATTTAATAGTGATAATAGCCACACATATATTAAGTTAAGTCAACACATGCAAGCTTACATAAATGAAATCTCATTTAATTCATTTTTGGAAGAGATGGATGTATGAAATCAAATGACATACAATACTTAGCATGATTGAAAGGGAATAATCAAATACAAGTATGTGATTCATTCAATCTAATTAATTTCTAAAGACAAACATACCAAATAAAATCATTTAATGTAAACCAAGGCTTCTTTATTAATTTAGTTTTTAGAATTTGATTTGATTTAAAGAGGAGGAGAGTACTCATTTGTTATCTATTCCCATTTCCACATTGGTAATATTATTTGGTTTAAAAAAAAGTAATTAAGCATATTTTATGAATTGATTGAGTTAGATCCTTAATCAAATCAATTAATTACCTTTACCTATGTCACGTTAAAGTAATTATCCAAATAATTATGAGCCAACATGATATGCAAGGAAAATAAACTTGTAATGATCCTAAGAAATAAAAATACCTAATGCAATTGGCTCATGATTAATAATTAATTAGATTAATTGTCATAATTAATTAGTCTTATGGTTTCCCCATGCATATGGGTTAACCATAATTTCATTAAACTCCTTTAGATTATTAAACACCTAAAGGTCTACCTATGATTTAATTAATTAGGATTTGATGTTATTATGATTTGAATTTTGTTAATTAAACTATTTACTTAATTAATTAAAATTTTAATTGATTTAATCTTCAAAATGAAATATACTTAGGGAAACAGGCTAGGAAAGAGATACCAACCCTATTACATTAGTCCATTCACAGTTCAACAGTGAATAACAAGCCCAATTAGTTAATTTGTTTGCTGATTAGGGGTTAATTATTCACTTAATTAGTTAAGAGAGTAATTATGGCTAGAATGAGCAATTTCTCTAATTACCTAATCAATAAATCCCAAGAAAATTATGAGAAACATAGGTCATCCTATTAAACAATCTCAAAAAGTTTGGAATTAATTACTTGATAAATTAAGGAGTAATTAAGTTAATTAGGTTTTTAATTAAATTCAAACTAATCCTTAATTATTGTTCAAAATCAATTTAGAATAATTTCAAATAATTCTCCTCTTAAATACCTTTAAAATAAGTATTTATTTACATTTTTATGATTTTTCTATGATTTGTTATAAATATTTGACGTTTGAGCTATTAAAAATAGATAATTTGGCCTATTTAAAGCTTAATCCTATCAATGCCTAGTGATGCAGTGCGCTTTCCATGTGGCGCCATGAGATTGGATATTAACCTGCATCCGATAAAGCCCCTACATGGCAAGGTGGACATGTTCAATCCCACACCATCGATCTATGATCGATGGTGATAAACCCATGGCTCTTAAGGGAATAAATCAAATAATCTAACGAGATCTAATTACAACCATCCATTCCAATCATAAGGAATGGACGGTGCGTGATTTTTCATCCCACGAGCAAAGACAGATGTGAGATGGAGTCCCTCCACCATTGGTCACACAATCTAAGCTCACCAGAGTTTGGATTAACTCCAAAAGGATCCCACACCTTCGCACAAAGGATCTGAAGGGATCCAACAACTAAGATCATGAACATTCCACTTTCCTTGAAAAGCTCAAACAAATATTTGAAAATTCTCAGTTTTAATGGAATTACCTCACCAGTGATTAAGACTGGCAGTGAATTTGATTGAGGAAGCTTCATCTAGTAGAGTAGCACACAAGCCAATTTTCCCTCATTTGGTCGGTGGACCAAGTTCTATCACTATGGAGCTCGACTTTGATCAAAGTAACAAGTATGATGATCATAGAGCTTGAGAAATGATTTGTTCTTACTCGATGAGGTGTGTGCAAGAGGAATTTCAATTTGATTGAGTATTGGTGGAGTTGGGATAGAGAAATGGATGCCCTATTTCATAACACTGAAATCCGAGCTTTGGATGGCTTGGGATGCTCTAAGAAAGCTTAGGGAGTCTCGTTTTGAGCTCTTGGGTAATTTTGAGAGTGTGTGTCATGATTTGAGCTTCTTAGTTTCAATCGATCAGCTACTATTAAGGCATTGGAGGGGTCTGTCACCTTCACATGGCTCGTTTGGGTTGGTAGAAGAATTGGGATTTGGCTCAAGGCAGACCCTCAAGTTTGGATCTAATGATTTTCAGTTTATGAGGGAGGTGAGTTAACTCATCTCCCTTTGGTCGAATATTGACCTAGCCCACATGGATCAGGCTAGGTAGCTAGGTCAGACCCATTTGGGGTATGTGAGGACTACCACATGGAAAGGGAGAGTGGACTTTGCTATATTAGGCTAAAAAAACATGTGGAAGGAGAATCAAAGGGAGATTTGCATTGGGTTTAGCTCAAAGTGGGTTTCGGTTGGTTTTTGGCTAACCCAAGAAGGGCTTAGGTTAAGTTGGATCAGATTCCAAGTGGTGATGGCTTGGTTCAAAGGGGTTTGGCTTAATTTGACCCTTATAAGTCAAATTGCTAGGTTGAATTAGGTTGACCAATTGGCAAATCAGGTCAAACCAAAGCTTGGGTTAAGTTCAAATGATGATTTGAAGTATTTTAGTTCAATTAGTTTCAATCAATTTGGCTTAGGTTTGATTTTGTCATTTGGACTCATATAGGTCAAATGGGTCATATTGGCTTGGGTTAGGTGTAGATTCAAGTTCAATTGGTTAATTGAAGATGATTGTAGGCTTTGATTTGAGTTGATTTGGATTTGATTTGGTTTTATGCCAATTTGACCCTTTAGGTCAATTTGGGATAAGTTGGTCAAATTGGGCTCAATTATGGCTTTGGTCAAGTTCAATAATCAAATTGGAATGAACTTGAGCCATTGATGCAATCAATTTGGGTTGGATCATGATTTGACCTATTTTAGTCTTTTAGATCAATTGAGGTCAACTTGGAAAGGGCCAATTAGGTTGGGTTTAGCCTAATTGATGGTCAAGTCTTGTTCGATTGTTGATCATAGGTTGGTATGAATCAATGGTTCCATTTAATTTGATTTAGGATAAATTTGGCTAGTTTGGGTATATGGGTTAAGGGGTTGACTTGGTCAAATGACCAAGTTGACTTGGTTTGAACCAATTAATGATAATTGATCATCCTAAGGTGATCATCAATCATGGTGGGAGGTTTTGGTGGGCTTGGTTCAATCCAATTTGGGTAGGATTTGAACTTGGCTCAAATAGGTCAAATTAGTCAATTTGGGTCAAGTGGACCAATTGGGCTTAGTTGGTTTGATTTTGGGATGGGTTTTATTTAGTTGAGTTTATATATAAATTTGGGATTGATATATAAATTTGATTGCAATTGGTTTGGGTTCAAATGGGTTCTAGTTCATTTGAGAATTTCAAGTCAAATGAGTTAGGTTAAGTTTGACTTGGGTTGGTTTTGGTCTGGCTTGATGATTATAGATTCCATTTATATCTGTGATGATGTGTGATGGTATGATTGATTCATGACAAAATCAATTAAATTTGGGTTTTGGAATGAAGGAATTTGGCTTAGTCCATGGATTTGTTTCAAACAGCTTAGGCTTGGATTTTAATTTAGTTTGATTTGGTTTTGATGATTTAAATATATATTTGATTTACATTTGGGAAGATGCTTGAAGATATGATTGATTTATAAAAAAATCAAATGAGTTTGAACTGATTTGAAGGAAAATTTGGCTAAGTTCATGTGATGGGCTCATAAGGCTTAGATTTAGATTCCATTTGGTTTGATTTAGTTTTGATGATTTAAATTTATATTTGATTTATATTTGGGAAGATGATTGAAGATGATTGATTGAGAAAAAAATGAATTTGGGTTGAATTGGATGGGATTTTGGCTAAGTTCATGAAATTGATTCAAAGGACTTAAGAAGGATTTCAAGTTTGGATTGATCATGGGCTTCAATCATTTGGTTTTGAAATTTGGGTTTGGATTTGGATTTGAATTTTATGTTTGAATTGACTTGAGGATTAGTTTGAGAAGGTGAACATGGTTTGGATTTGGGTTATAGGGTAGGTGAATCTCTAATCCCTAAGGCATAACCTAATCCTCTGGTTAACCCTTCTAAGTCTCTAGGCTTAGGTTAAGTTTTCACCTAATTACTAGAAGTCTCTTATGACTAAGAAAATCTTAATATCTAAAAGATTCCTAAGTCTAAGAGGAATTTGAATCCTCACTCCAAAAGAGAGGTCAACATGTGTGTGCTAAGATTTAGTGTGGTATGTCTTAGTTAGGCTTTGGAAGTATGATTATTTAATGTTTAGAATTATTTAAGTTAAATATTATGGGAGGTTCCACTTTAAATCTTTGAATTAATTGATTATTATGACCCACTTCATCCCTATCCTAAGGGTATATTATTATGACTTTGGTTCCTTTAGTGAATTATTTATTAAGTATTTTTTTTAAACTAGGTTTTGGTTAGTCTCAAGGGATCTTATTCAGACATAAAAGGCAACTCAAGATTAATAAATCTGAATGACCATTATATGGATAACATCCACCACTTCTTTCCATCATCAATAACATGCACATTTCTTCTTTTTTGTTATTTATGATATTTGATTTAATACATATATTTAAACATATAGTACATTTTGATATTTCATTACACTTGAATGATCATTTATGCATATATTTTGGTAGAAATGAAAGATTCCATTCCTTAATTAAGCATATGTAGACATGTATTAAAGATTTAGGCAATTACATGTCGTTGTTTAACTAGGAAAGTGAGGTTATCTAAGACCTCATTGGGGCTACTTAAAGTCTCATATTCTCAGGATGTTCAAACTATATACTTGTCAAATTAAATACATGTAAATATATACATAAGCTTAGGGATGAAAATCATGCAAAGATTTTATAATAGTAAATCCTTTTATTCATGCAAAACTTAGTGACACAAAGTGCAAAGTTTTATCTCCAATTCTGGCACATAAATACATATAAATGAAATAAGTACGTGTAATTGTTAAATTAGGGAATTAAGGTTATCTAAGACCTCCATGGGGCTATTTAAAGCGTCATATTTTTGGGATGTCCATACTATATACATACCAATTCAAATATATATAAACATGTACATGAAATTTAAAGAAAAAAAATAAATATTTTACTATTTTTGAAATTAAAAATTAAATATAAACTTTATTAAATATTTATAACCAAAATTAACTTATATTTTTCATCATTAGCTTATAGTTTTGAAAATAATTTAGGATTTATTAGTGATAATAGCCACACTTTATAATAATATTTATCCAACACATGCAACTTAGATATAACCATGTTCTATTAATTCTCTTACTTTTTTTTTTGAAGACATGAACATATGTCACAAATTGCATGCACATTTATGATGCTAAAAAAGAAGTAATTAAACATTGTCACATAATATATTCAATTACATTAAGTCCTACGGACAATTAAGCCAAATAAATATTCCTTAAGACTAAAAAAAATTCTTATGAAATGTGATTTTGGTGTTTGAATTATTAAAACCTAAAGAGGAGAGTTGATACTTAGTATTTACCCCATCCCATGTTGATTACTTAATATATTTAAGGAAAATATTTAAATAGATTTTTATGACTTGATTAGGTTTAAACCATTAAGCACATTGATTTGATTACCCTAAGCTTCTTGAGTTTAATTAACTACTTGATCATGAGCCATCAATGATTTGCTTTTAGAAAAGTAAAATTTTCAATGCACCTAAATTGTTCTAATGCAATTAGGCTCATGCTTAAGAGTTAATTGGATTAAAGAAAAAAAAATCTATTTTAAGTACTCATATAATTTTTCCACACCAATGAGTCAACCATAATTTTTTTAATAACTTTATATTATTAAACACATAAAGGAAAACTAATGAGCTATATTTGAATTATCTGAATCAATCATTAATTTTGTTTGACTCTAATTTTTATCATTAATTTTCTTGATTAATCTCTAATTATCACATATGTTAATTAACTTTCTTGATGAGATACATTTGAAAAAATAATTAGGGAGAGGGCTTTAATTACTTCTCCTCACTATTTCTCTATTCATAATGATTAATTATTATTAATTAGTTAATTTTAACTATTTATAAATCTTAATAATTATTAAATTAATTAATAAAAGTGATTAAGATTGAAATTCCAAATCCCTTAAATTTCATGGAAAATAATTCCAAGAAAATTATGGGAGGCAGAGGACATCCCATGAAATCATCCCACAAAATTTGAAATTAATTAGCCAAGTAATTAGTCCTTAATTTAGGTAATTAACCTAGGCTTTAAATCTTCATTAAAACTATTCACTAAATATAAATCAAATATTTTTTTAAAATCTTCTTTAACTAACCATTACAAAATTGGTTTATTTATTTATTTATTTTTGGATTTTTCAATAATTAGTTATAATTTTTTGAAATTTTGATCATTTAATTATATTTTTAAGGCCTGATTAATCCCTTAAATAGTCAACGGCCAGCGGATGCTGACGTGACGCTTTCCACATGGCACTACAGTATTGGTTACTTAAATCATCCAATGCGGTAGCTAACTTAACGGCGATGAATGAGATTTTATCCTAACCATCAGATCTCAAATTGGATGGTCAAGATTAATCCCATGATTTCAAAGAGATTAAATCAGGATTTCTAGCATGATCAATCATGGAAGTCCGTTGTAATCATGAGGAATGAACGACCGATGATTCATCATCCCAGGAGTGTTGAAAGATGACACCATCATCCATCTACCGCTCCATTCGAGCTTGTTCAAAGGTGAAATTGACTCCAAAACTATCAGGAAATGAATCTAAAAGTATCCTATGGTAGAAATGGCATGAAAACACAATTTAATTAAAAAAAATACCAACGCCTAGGAGGAAACAACGGTTGCCAGATTTTTTTTCTTGTTGGAGCTATAGACCGGTGGTCCATCAATAGAGGTAGCTTTGTCTTGAAAAGACAAAGCCCTATTGAGAAGATCTTAAGCCGCCTCCCCATCGATTGCTCTGTGGACCAAGCACCACCAGAAAGCTCATCGGAGTTGGTCTAGGGACATCTTCTGGTGGTCGAATCTCTCTAGATACAATTCATTTTGGCTCGTTGGATTTAGGTGAAGGTGTAGGAAGAGTTAATTTGGGTTTGATGAAGATTTTAAAAACTTGGATGGACATAGCTCTCGAATTTGATCGGGGGCTGGTCTCGCCAGTGGTGGAGCGCACGAAGAGCTTAGGAGAGGGTATGTGACTGTGCGAAATGCCCTGGGGAAGGTGTATGTTGAGTTTGAATCCACGGAGAGGAGTATACTCTCCTCCCTAGCTGAACTAAGGGTTGAGATTGGTTCAGCCTTTGGCAGCTATCATGCTAGGGTAGGTAGTTGAGGTAGGTGGTCGGAGATAACAGGTGACTACTGAGGTGGTGGAGGGTGAAAGGCGAGAGTGTAATGGTCTGGCATGAGGTGTACAACCTTTCTTAGGTGGACCAGTGGGTTGCCATGGGTGAACTCACCCTCTCATGGTTAAAGGTTAAATCTAACAGCCTTAGGTTATGTTGGGTTAGTGGTCCTCTTATCCAAGAAGAGTCAAAGGTGGATGTCATGGGGTAAAGGGTGGAGAATCAATTTGACCCATATGGCTCAAATGGGTTTAATTGGGTTAAGTTGACCCATTTGACCAAATTGGGTAAAATTAATGGTTTGGATGAGTTCAATTGGTCATTTGGAATGCATTGGTACAATTGGTTTGACTCAATTTAGAGTGGATTTATGTTTGGTTCAAATGGGTTCATTTAGGCCAAATGGGTCAAGTTGATCGATTTAGTCAAATTGGTTGAATTGGCTTGAATGAAGTGTTGGTCTATGTTTGATTGATCATTTTGGAATGATTGTGGTTATTGGTTTGAATTGATTTGGATTAGAATGAGTTTTGATTTAATTTGATCTTTTAGGTCAATTTGGGCAAAGTAGGTCAATTGGGTTGGCTTAGTCAAATTAGCTTCAATTAATGATTGTAGACTGTTAATCAATTTATGATTAATTAGAGAAATTGGTTGCAAATATTTTGGATTGAAATGGGATTTGGCCTAATTTGGCCCTTTAGGTCAGTTGGGTCAACTTGGGTTAAGTGGTCAAATTGGATTGACTTAACCCAATTGATTTCAACTGGGTAATCAAAGATGATTATGAAAGGGATTAGATGAGTTGATTCAATCTAATTTGGATTGGATTCAAGTTTAAATCAAATTGATCATTTTGGTCTCACTGGTTGAAGTGGAGGAATGCATCTAGCCTATTATGTCATAGAAAAGTTCCACTTAAACTTAAGGGGAACTTTTATAAGATGGTGGTAAGACCTGCAATGACTTATGGTGCAAAATGTTGGCCAATAAAAGAAGCATAAGACTGTTAAGTGTTACAAGATGAGGATGCTAGGTGGATGAGTGGCTTTACTCTTAGAGATAGAATGCAAAATAGTATGTTGGAAAAGTTGGAGTAGCTCCAATGGTAGATAAGATTAGAGTTGCCTTAGATGGTTTGGCCACAAAGCGTCGATTGGTCAGATGACGTTAGAGTAGATGCATTAGCTTTTCTTGTGTTAGAAAGGTAGAGGTAGACCTAAAAGACTTGGTTAAGATGTATAAAAAAATTATCTTAATTTACTTGAATTAAATGAGAATTTGACATAATAGGACAGAGCGAAGGATTCATGTAGCCGACCCCACCTAGTGGGATTAAGGCTTGTTGTTGTTGTTGTTGTTGTTGTTGGGTGAAGTGAACCAATTGGGTTGATTCGGTTGAGTTAGTGTCAATTAATGTTGAGAGGGGTTCAATGATGAATTTAGAGTTGATTAGTGGCTTTAATTGTAATTGATTTGGGCTCAGTTATGTTTTGGCTCGTATGAACCCTTTAGGTCAAATGGGCTAACTTAGGTTGGTCACTTTTCTTTGGTTCAATAAGCTTGATTGCAAGTATTTGCATGGCTTGAAATAATCCAATGAATAATTTGAGAGATTAAGATAATTAAGTTGGATTTAGTTTACTTGAGAATTGAGTTATGGGATGATGGGGTTATCTTTACCAAGTTAACGGCTTAGAGCTTGGAATAAAATGAAATTCAAGTAAGATCAATTGAATAGATTTAAGCTGTGTTTCATTTATATGAGCTTAAATTTGAATGAGTGAATGTGTATGAGTTTTGATTTAATATAGAATAACATAACCTATTTATCTTGATACATCCCTATTGGGTTATATTCTCTAAGTCTCTAAACTTGGGTTTAGTGTTTCTTTAATTACTAGAAGTGTCTTAGCACTAAAGAAATTCAAGTGTCTAGAAGGTTCCTAAGTTTAAGATATGAAATATTAAGTCTCACTCCAAAGTGAGGTGCAGAACTAATAAATGCTCAAATTTAATTTGAATTATGCTTAAATTGAAATCAAATCAAGTCCAATTCAGAACTAATGAGTTATAACTATAATGAGTCTATAACATGAGTGAATGTAAAAATTAAAGGAATATGTTTATGTGATCTAAGTAAAGTTAAGATCAACCTAGGAAATTGTTAAGGAACCTAAAAAATTTCTCCTTAAAATGAATAAAATAATAAAATTTTACTTTTTAGTTTCTAATCCCATATTTTTTTTATTTTCTTGTTAATTTTATATATAAAGGAGTTCTTATTGATATATCATCTTTAACATAAAATTTTATTAGAGTATTATTCTAAATTCTAGTATTACTAATACCATCACAACCTACATATTAATATTAATTTAGTTCTAATTAGATTTTCAATCATTATCGTACTTTAACATTATATAAGTAAACTCTATTGAGCAAATTAACCACATACAAAAATAATTAAATTCTAGCATAAATTTTTTTTTTGACCATATTAATCGAGCTTCGATCTACAATAATTCTGACTGACATATTCTATATATATATAATGTATAAAGTTATTTTTTAATAATAGAATTTTGTCAACAATATTTTATTTTTTTTATTTATTTTTAAAAATATTTTGGATTGTTTTATATTTTAATAATATATTATATTATAACAATAAAATTATAAAACTAATAAAGAAAATTTTAGTTGAATATAACTATAATTAATGTATAAAAAGTAAAATTATGAAAACATTATGCCAACTAGATTATAAGTGAAATCCAAAAAATTATAAAAAATAATTTTTAAATAAAGAATTGATATTTAAACAATTAGTGGAATAACTGTATATATCTTAATGGTCTACACTTGGACAATCTTACTATTGATGTCTAGATTATTTTGGTGGAGGCCAATGACATATCTTGATTCACTATATGTTTTGCCCTCTTATATGCAACAATCAATTCCCAAGTGCCATGTACCGACACTATATTATTATACCTCCGATGTAAAGCTATATTCGGAGCCCACATGATTAGCTGCTAAATTATGAAGGGCTTGACACAATCCGATTTTTTTTTATTAGTTGATGTTTTAATTTTTTTTTTCTTTTTTTGATAACAAAATTTATTGGAGAATTAGTAAAGTTTTATGTCATATATTAATCATTAAATATTTTTTAAAATTATAATTTTCATATTTGAACAATTTGTGGAATGACTATATGTATCTTAGTGGTCTTCTATCTTCTTGGAGGCAATGATGACAATGACCAAGAGCATTGCAATTAATCAAGAAAACTCAAGAAAGAGAGATGATGCTAGAAATGCTAGGATGGGGATGATGATGGATGCGAAATGAAATAGCTCCATGCAAGAGAAAAGATGTGGAGGTTTGATTTAAGAGCTAGCGTTTATGGCGACAGTAGAAGAAACCATCTATCTCATTAGATAAAATTATTACATGCAGAGTCCAAAGGTAGCTTCTATGTTCGAACCCTAATAGTATAGTGATATGTGAGACTCATTAATACACCGTTGGTATGTACTAGCTATGAATTTATGTGTATTTATCATGTATCGGTATGTATTTAGATGATATGTATTTGTGTATTATCGTGTAGTTAATATTACACCAACACACAATAGCTCACAACCAATATAAAATAGTTGTGTATTGACTAAGTATCATGATGCTATGCTGTTAGAGTTCATAAGTAAAATTATATTCAGACTCTACACGTAATAATCTCTTGAGTCTTCATTCTAGTCATGTGGAAGACATAGATGTGGAACTTCTTATAGCCATCCAAAACTATTTAATGATAAGAAGATTTTTTTTTGAGTGGTGGTAGATGTCGTCCATAGAAGAGTTGGAATCTTGATTAAGCAATGAACAAGAATTGAACCACTTGGAGAATAATTGAGAAATAATTTTCTAATTCATCATTTTAATGTAAAGCTATTTAGCTTTCATTGACTTCAAATCCAAGTGGACACTAGTAAATGTGAAAATCTAACTTAAATTATGCTTAAATTGAAATCAAATCATGTTCAAATCAAAATTAATGAGTCTAGAACTAGAATAAGTTTCAAAATTAATTGAATAATTATTTATGATCTTAGTCAAATTAAAGCCAACTAGGGATCTAATTGTTAAAGAACTTAAAAAATTTCTCCTTAAAATGTTTAAAAGAATAAAAACTTACTTTTTATTTTTTTAATCCAATAACTTTGATTTTATTTTCTTATTCATAGTATATATATACATACATATAATCTATAAAGTTAAACTTTAGTACTAGAGTTATTGAATTTTAAACAAAATTATAGCAAATTATTGCTGGAGTTGTACACTCATCTTAAAGAAATGATTACGAACAACAATAATAAGCTTTTATTCCACTATAGGGTCGGTTACATCAATCCTTTTTCTCCTTCATGTCCCATTAGGTGTCGAAATCTCATTTAATTCTAATAAACTAAGGTCATTTTTTATACATCATAATCAAGTATTTTTAGGTCTACAACTACCTTTCTTAACATATGATATAATATCTACTCTCTAATGTCATCAAAACTAACGTCTTGAGTGGTTAAACCATCTAAGAAAATTTCTCTAATCTTATCTACTATTGAGATTATCACACACACACACATCCTACACACACACACACACACACACACACACACACATATATGTATATATATATGTATATATATATATATATATATATATATATATATATATATATATATTATATTATCTCATTATCTCTAAGAGTAAAGTCACTAATCTACGAACACCTCGTCTCTGCATCACTTAATTTTATGCTCTCTGTTATTGGTGCATCATAAATTATTTGAAGTATTATCACAATCTTATAAAATTTTCCCTTAAGAATAAGTAGTACTTTTCTATCACATAATAGGCCAAATGCATTCCTCCACTTCAGCCATCCAACCGAATTCTACTAATAACATAAATGATTAAAGAAGATTTTTTTTTTTCAAATTGAAAAACTTCTAATTAAAATAATCACAGGGCATAATAGAGGTATTAAATCTAACGAAATATTTTGAATGCTTTTAACGTATATAAGAAATAAATGCTATAAAATATTTAAGGTACAAAACTTTCATGATAGCTAAACTAATAACCACAAATTCAGCCTTTCATTATAAATTGAATTTTTTGTTTTTAAAAATAAAAACTTAGAAGGAAGAGCAATTGAGGTGCAACCTTTTAGGATGATGAACAACATTTGCATTAGATTAATGATGCACGATAAATAAATATGGACTATATATTCTTTTATATTTTAGGGGCGTTTATAAATATACCATATAAAAATTTCAATTTACATATTTAATACAAAATTTCATTATTTATTTATATAACACTTAAATTTTAGATATAAAAAATATAATTTATCTTTTATGTTGTCCAAATCTTGTTGTGACTTTGCATATCGTTGATTCCATCACTACCTCTGTATGCCGTCCATCCCTTCGCCAACCTCGCATGTTGTTGGTCCTATTTTCAACTTTGAATATCATTGTAATTCCATATTCTTTATTCTTAAAACCCTCCTCGATAAAACATAAAGAAATCACAATGGAGCTCACTAGGGCTACACATCAAAATGACAAGCATAGCTAAAAGGAAGTCACAACTGAGCTTGCTAGGGCAATACATTGATGGGATTGGTGTAGGGAGAAAGAACTCATATCAGAATTCGCTAGGGCATAATCGTGAAAGATTATGTAAATATTAAATATTTAAGTTTTAAATATGTAAATTTAAATTTCTTACTATCATATAAATAAATCTTTAGATATTTAATGTAAAGGATTAGTTGAAAATTTTATTATATTTATAATAGAAATAAGACAATTTATATAAAATTTTAAAAAAAATAAAATATTTTTAATATAAGTTATGTAAATGTAATTTTCAAAGTCATCCTTTTATAAATTGCTAGAGGTGCTAACATAAGCTTGTATGTATTAAATATAAAGAAGAATAAGTTAGGAAATTATTTATATTCATTAAATAATATATTTAAGAATTAGTATAATGTAATATAAAACTATTTGTTTTTACTTACTAGATAATATCAAATTTTATTAACCTTGTTAAATTTATAATAGAATTAAAATAATATAGTTTGTGTATAATTTTAAGTTAGATATTTTTATATATGTTTAGATACTCTTCTTTCAATATTTTTAATATAAATTTATACACAAATTAGAGACAGCTCATATAAATGTAATTTATTTTTAGGTTAAATATTTTTAATAAATGATTTAAATACTCATGAATTTTAAACATAAAATTATGTTAGTCTATCATACTTTTAAAATATAAAAAATTTTAAGCAAAATTATTCTCATAAGTTTATATATCTATTTATATATAATGATTATTATAACAATCTATCAACTAAAAATTAATAAAAAAAAACATCATAACTTGTTGTCAATCAATATAAAGTTTAACTTTAACTTCTAGTTCACATAAGACATAAGAGTTTTTTTTTAATGGGGAAAAATAGATCATTGTAGGGCCAAAGGCATTTTTTTAATCAAACAAATCAAATGGAAGATAACAAAGGCAGCGAAAGATTGGCCATTGCCATCATAGCATTACGTTTGATTCTATTTAATTTTTTTAAAGTACTTTTCCTTTAAAAGCAATTAATTACAAAAGCTTATCAAGCAAACTATGAACAACATACTGCAATATACATATTTAAAACTAAACTCATCGACTACTAAAAGAAAAAAATAGACTTACCTAAAATCGTTATTTTAGTACACTCCTTCTATTAGTGGTATCATTCAACATATAAACATCCATGCTTGTCATCCATGAATAGCTCTCCAGTTTCTCCTCTTCCTATTTTTGTCACACTAGATGACATCAATCAAAATAACAATCTCCATTGATACTCCAAATCCCACACCAAATAAAATTCCCAGTACTATTATGTAACTTCCATTCTTCGAAGCTGATGCCATTGTATTGTTCATTGCTGGAACTAATGTAGTGCAAGGAAACCTAAATAGTCCCTTGTTTCCTTCAAATGAAGTGTCTGGGAAAGTGGAGAATTGGCCTCTTGATGGAATTTGTCCTTCCAACTTATTGTAGGACGATTTAAATATGATAAAAAAGATAAAGAGATAATTTCCTGAGGGATCTTACCAACAAGACTGCTCATTGAGAGATCCAAGGACTTGAGGTGTGATAATTTTCCTAGTTGTGGAGGAATTTCTCCTATCAAATAGTTCTGTGACAAGCTGAGCACTTGGAGAGATACAAGTTGGCTAAGGGATACATGGATCTATCCTTCAAAATGATTGTTGGAAAAATCTATTTATTTTACCATCATTCATAACTTTTGTAGCTTCATTTCTTGTCCCTTATTTATGATGGTGAGTGCATCCAAACCATAGTTATAGTCCATCCAAAAATATAAGAGATTGTACATTCTATCTGCTCCATTTCCCATCATTAATTTAAAATTATTGAAGTACTCTTCATGTAAATTTTCGCTAAAGTAATTGGATGAGATGTCCAAGATATGCAGCATAGGAAAAGTATGATTTATTTAATGCTTTCCACGAGGTGATTGAACTAGTCCATAGAACTTATTAGATCTTAAGACAAAGACCCTAATGATGACATGTCTTCCAACCAATAAGAACATATGTCCTTTAAGTTATTGTTCCCTAAGTCCAGAATATCAAGTAATAGATAGTTTGATAGAGATTGAGGAAGCAATCCTCCCAATTGGTTGTCACTGAGAATTATAGTATGCAGCATGCATTTTGGACTAATTCGATGAGGGATGGCTCCATCCAGTTGATTTCCCCATAGATTTAATATATTGAGATGAATTTTTTCTTCTAATAAACATGATGGGATAGGACTAGTTGGTCTATTGTTAGATAAATCGTTGAGTTTGGTTAGGTTGCATATTGATGTTGGGATATCTCCTGTTAGGTTGTTATTTGCAAAAATAACATAAGTTAAACTTGAGTATGAAGAGATGTTAGAGGGGATGAAAGATGTGAAGCAGTTGTTCAACAAATCTAAAATTATAAAGTTAACTTTTGTGAAAAGAGGCAAATGGCCTTCAAGCAAGCTAGAATTGAGATCAATAAAAAATTCGTTATTAGAAGAAAAACTAAAAGGAGGCTCTGCAACATGTATGAAAAAGTTGTGAGAGAGATTCAAAAATTGAATACTCCAAATCAAACTCAGTATTTCTCCATGAATTGTATTTTTTAAGGTATCTAAATATTGTATAAACATTAGGTGATATTGACATTTTAGGAATCCGAGGATCTTAATTAGATTACAACGATCCATCATTTGCATCCCATGGAATCAAAGAAAACCCACTATTTGAGAGTTCCAATTCTATTAGATTCTTGAAATTCTTGATAAACTCTAACTTCACTACATCATTAAAATTGTTAAAAGATAAATCTAATAGTAGTCCCTGTGAATTGACATCCTGAGAGATCTAAAGCTATCAAAAACTTTAGGTTGCCAATTGTATTAGGTATATGTCCAGAGAAATTAGTAAAAGAAAGAAGCAAATTTTATAAATCATTGTCTTCTGAGAAACCAAAAAGAGAACTAGAAAGCATTGGGTTATCTAAGATATCAAAGAATTTCAAAATTTTTAACTGCATGATTTTTTGGGAAAAACTCCTTTGAATTCATTTTTGGCAACTTGAAGATCAGATAGTGAAGTAAAATTGAGAAATGAATTAAGGATGCTAGAGTCCAAATTACTGCCACTAAGCTGAAGAAAGGATAAGAAAGGGAGCCTCGAGAGATAAGAGCAACTGGCCCCAAACAGAGAACAATAAGACATACTTAATGTCTCAAGTGTGGGGGTGGAATTGACTAAAGAACTACAACATTTATCCCTAGAGAGAGACTTACATAGTCAAGATAAAGTACCCTCAAACTGCTCATGTTTTGCAAAAATGTTCAATATGCACTAAGATAAAGCCCTGAGTTGAAGGAGATGTTGAGGGAGGTCAACTTCATCAAACGAGAGATACCAGCAAGAACTTTCCTAGTAAATCCAACTTATGAAAACATGACTAGATCATGATTGGTATGAAAACATGACTTAGATCATGATTGGCAACATACCAAATTTTACAACTTTATAAACCATTTTGACACATTCATTTTGTACCAAAGGCTTAGGACAACTATGCCTATATACATGATGAAATTAAATCATGGGATAATTCAATTAGAAGAAGTGTTCTCCACTACAAGGGATCGCCTTCAAAGGTCAAGCATATCCCCTATCATGCAAGAGTGGAGAACCTCTTTATTCAAGATTGGCACAAAATGATATCATGGTGTGATAACATTCAACTAAGGGGTTTCTAAATATTTTCTTTAACTTTATTATAGACCTAAGCTTTAAAATAAGGGTGTGAATTATATTTAAATTTAATTATGAATTTTTAGTGTGGATAGAAAATTTAATTTTTTATTCTGAGAAGCTTACTGCATTTAGACCACACATCAAATCATCATACTTTAAGAAATCTATGAAAAGCATGTCAATTCTTTTACACAATCAAAACACAACAATCAAACATATGAATTTCATAAAAGAATAAAAGGTTGGTGCAACCAAGTACCGTCGTACACTATGAGAAAGAAAAGAATTTGGGTAGGCGAGCTCTACCCTTATACAACTTGAATTATAATAGAATATTACAATTATAATGAATATTATGGGGTTCTTCAATCTTGTCTTTCTTTTCTTCTTTTGGATTGGTACACAGTCCATTTCATGATCAAAGGCATTTGGTTCAAGTTGGCATCAATTTTAGCTCAAAATACACATTATCACTTCCGACCGCTTGACTTTCATGTAGACTTGTTTGAATTTAGTATGAATAATCTTACTTGAAAGACTTCAATGTTTCAAAACTAACGACGCAATCAATTTTATGAATGGATGTCATTTGGTTTAAGTCAGTGCCTCCTGGCCTTGATATACATATAGACGTGTTGATGACTCGATGGGTTGATCACTTGATCATTAGGTTATGTAATATTTATATTTTGACCAATTTTGATATTTTGAATGCAATGATGAAGTTCATTCATCGATCAGAGTCATTTGGACTAATTTTGATGATATTTGGTGCATCTTAGCTCTAATTTGTGTTTTAAAGTATCCAAAGTCGATCGAATTCACCTTATAAGCTCGATTCAGCTTGTGTAGCATATGTGAAGGTCAACAAATGCCCCCCATCAAATCCTGAGTCACATCCTACTATGTCGAATTTGATAACCCCTCTACTTGTGGGGATTAATACTTTACTGGCTTTAGAACTCGTCGCATAAATATTCTGATCATG
Organism: Cymbidium sinense; assembly: GCA_021442155.1. Classification (NCBI taxonomy): domain Eukaryota; kingdom Viridiplantae; phylum Streptophyta; class Magnoliopsida; order Asparagales; family Orchidaceae; genus Cymbidium; species Cymbidium sinense. Next base: position 65,433,378 of record CM038215.1, read on the forward strand.
ATATAATCACCATTCATACTTTCCATTTCTTTAGCTAATTTTGCCAAGCAATCTGGTTTGCTATTCTCGGATCGAGAGACTCGAGTTAATGTAATATTTGGTATTTACTTCATAAGCGAGAACTTGCTTGATGACAGAAAGCTATCTCAAGCTTATTGATTTTATAGATGCAAAATACTTAATTTATAATAAGCTGAGAATCATCAAAAACATAAAAGTTTTGAATGCCTATAAAATAGCTTCTTCAAGACCTACTACCAATGCTTCATACTCAGCTTCATTATTAATTCTTGGCTCGGTCAACCCATATGATTGTCTCATTATCCCTCTTTTTGGTGTTATGAAGACGATGTTGATTCCTACTCTTGCCCTTGGGAAATTTAGAGGTTAGACTTATTTGATCGATGAGGCTCCATCAAAGTACATTTTCCAAATTTGTGATTTTTTTTCTTTCATGAATGAGAATAATTTGCTCATCAGGTAAATCATCATTAAGAGAAGAGTCCATAATGATTGGATGGGTAGCAAGAAAATCTACTGAGATTTGTCCCTTCACTGCTTTCTGTGGAACATATGTTATATCAAATTTTAAAAGTAATACTGCCCATCTTGCCAAGTGACCTATCAATGTTGGTCTTATCATCAAGTACTTCAATGAATCGGTCCTTGAGATGAAGGTAATCTTGTGAGATAATATATAGTGATGGAGCTTTTGGATTATAAAGATTAATGCCAAACAATATTTCTCTATCGGAGAATATCTCATTTCTGCTCCTATCAATCTTTAACTGATATAATAAAGGACATTCTCTTTGCTTTCTTCATTGTGTTGTGCCATTAATGCTCCAAGGGACTCTTCTAATGCAACTATGTATAGAATGAGGAGCTTCCTAGGAGTAAGCAGTATAAGGATTGGTGGATTTAACAGGTACCTTTTAATGCTATTGAAGGCATCTTGGCACTCCTTATCCCATTTGAATGAAGCATCCTTCTTCATCAACTTTGCAAATAGTTAACAACATCTTGATAGGTTTGATATAAATCGACGGATGAATCCAAGCTGTCCTTGTAAAGAATGGAGCTAATGCAAACTCTTCGGTGGAGGCATCTCCATAATTGCCTTGATTTTAGCAGGATCAATTTCAATTCGTTTGTGATGTATAATATACCCAATGAATTACCTAGAAGATACCCAGAATGCACATTTTAGAAGATTTATCTTGAGATCATTTTTTTTATTCTCTTCAATACAATTCTTAGGTCTTCAAAAGGATTTTCATGATTTAAGCTCTTCACCACCAAATTGTCAAAATAATATTCTACTTTATGGTGAATCAACTCATCAAAAATATGCGTCATGGCTCTTTGGTATGTAGCTCCAGCATTTTTCAATTCAAAAGGTATGACTGTGTAGTAATATATACCAATTGGCATCCTAAATGATGTGTCTTCTCATCTTCAGGAGCCATCTTGATTTGATTGTATCTGAATGAGAACATATCATAATATTAAGTATTACTAGTAGTTCTAATATTGGAAGCAAAAAGCTATCTTTTGTGCATGCCTTATTTAGGTCCCAGACATTAATGTAGACACGGATTTGGCTATTATTCTTCCTAACTGGGATAATGTTGGCTATCTAATCTACATACTTCTCTTCTCAGATGAAGCCTGCTTTGATTAGCTTCTTAGTTTTTGTAATTACCTATTCTTCAATTTCTAATCTCATTCGTCTAGGAGCTTGCTTAATAGGTGTCACACATGGTTTAATAGCCAGCTTATGAACTACTACATCAGGGGATAGACCTGGCATTTTAGAATATGGCCAGGCAAAGTAATTCTTGAATTCACAAAGTAGCATTTTTAGCTCTTCAACTTTCTCATCAGGTAGAAGGGCATTGATGAAAGTTGGACGGGGATCATCTTCAGCTCCTAGGTTGATTTTTTGTGTTCATCCATAGTAACTGTTTGTCCAACATCTTCAAGTTCTTTAGGTGTAGGCTTGGCTTCTACTTTTTCATCATTGGTAAGAAGAATTTCATGGAGATCATCTTCTTCATCACTATTAGCTTCGATCTCAGCTTCTATTATATTATAATTAACTTTATTTTCATGAAATTTGTGGATGTACCCAAGACCTTTAGTGATAAACTTATCACTTCTTCGTGATGCTTTAGGACTTCTTTGGCTTCACATCTTGTTAAAGATTTGAGTTCTATGATTAATAGTTCTAATATGAATTCCAAGCTTATGCATCATTCTTCACAATTTTTATGAAGAGTACATTGGTTTTCTTATTGGCACTATCCCATCAGAATCTCCATGTTGAGTAGGCTGGTCAAAATTGTGAGGCTGAGACTCTTCAAATTTGTAGAATAGAGTTCCTATTCTGCCACTCTCAATTAACAGTGGCATATATAATGTTATCAATTCTTTAATAATGTGAACATCCAGTGGAGTTATTTCTTTGAAGTATTGCAGAGGGATGGGTATAATTTTGATGGAGTCCTTTGACACTACCAAATGAGCTATCCTTTTTGATGCGACCATCTAAACTCTATTTCCATAAGTAGATTTGAAATCATAGTCTTAATCAGAATCACTTATTTCATAATTTATCTTTATTAAAAGCTTATAAGTTCTCTTAGGTTTGACAAAAATATTTTCTCCTTCTTGTTGTCGCTTCACAAATGAGGAACTAATCTTCTTGATTTAGGTATAAAATCAAATGCTTTTGGGAGAGTCGTCATTACCTTCTTTCTTTCTCTTTGCTTCTACTCTTTCACCTTATGAAGTTGCTTTTTAGTTCTTGAACTAAATGGAGGTTTTGTTGGCTTTTAGGGATGAAATATTTTGCATCTTCATAGATTTTTTCTTCATAGATAAAGAATGGTTGTAGATTGTCAGGAATTCTGAATTCCTCTCCATCTTTCACGTACTTCATACACTGATGCATAGTTGACAAGACCATGCCATACTCATGTAGCCATGGCCAACCCAAGAGAGCTCTAAATGATGTATCAGCATCAATTACATGAAACTTGGCTTTTGTATATAAATGTCAAGACTTAAGTGGGAGAATAAAAGAACCTAGGATTTTTTTCCTTCTCATTGAAACCATGAACCATCAATTTATCTCTCCTTGTTGAGTCATAAAACAAAATTCAGATGTTAACTCTTCAGGCTCTTCTTGCTTTCTAGATAAGAATTTTGATGGGTTGGTCGAGTCTATCTGACTACCCTTGTCATTTTGGAGTAACTGATGCAGAAGAACATCTGATATCATATAAATGATTCGGCATGTCTCTACTAGACAAGATTCATCATTATCTTCTTCATTCGATTCAAGAATATGAAGTTTATGCATAAAGTATGCAAGCCTAAATGGTTGTCTTATCGGCTGGTGACACTCCTATAAATTGCTAATAATCTTTTGAGTTGTAGTTCTCTTCTTGATCTTCTTTTCATGACTTCTTTGATTTATGAGGTCTGCATTTAGTAGATTGCTCCTAAAGCTGTAATGAATTAGCCTTATCAAAATGCTGCTAAGCCCAAATACTTGGTTAAGGCATCTCTTTTAAGTCCAATATAGGTGGTGATTTCCACTTAACACTAGGGACACCTTTTAACTGCTTCAACATTTTACAATTTTTTTAGAGACTATTTTTCCCCATTCTTCAATCTAAATTGATTTCTCCTTCTTTATCATTGATGGATGATATGGAAAAGGACTTAATAATCCTTGTAGAATCTCTTTTTAAGTTGACTAGAATACTATCAGATAATGTAAATTCACTCCATCCATACTTCCTTTTCCAGCCAATCTTTGAAGACATAACAATCTTCAATAGGATGGCTGATCATCCGATGATAGAGATAGTAATTTGAATTACTGACTTGATCAGCTTCTTCAGGCCTTTTAATTTTTAGTAATTATAGACTAACTTTAACTGCTTGCCGAAATAATTTAGCCACATTGTCCCTTCTAAATGAATAATCTTTTTTCATCTTATCCTTAAGAGATAGCCACATTTTCTCATCATCTCTTGTTGTTTGTTATGGATGCTCTCCACCACTTGGAAATGTTTGAGGTTTATCATTACCTCATAATACTAATTTTGGCTATGGATTAGAATAAACAAACTTCTTTCCCTTATCATCATTGTACGTTATGTTTTCCTTTATCTACATTATATATCACCCGCTTTTCACCATTTGAGCTATAGGAAGTGGCATGAGCTTTGTTTCTTCTTGAGTTTGATGGTTTATTTCTCTTTGCCTTATCTATATAGATTACAAGACTTAGGGCGATTCAACTTTTCAAAATTGGCCACCCTATCAAGTAGGTCTTGGAATGTTGTAATTATCTCCATACATAAAAACGGTGTCATTTTATCATCCATATTGTACATTAGCAATTGGATCACATGTCCTTCTTCTAATTGTTGCTCACATTTCATACTTAGGTTATGCCAACGACATATAAATTTTATCACTAACTCATATTTTCTACTCTTCAACAAGGCAAGGTCAGCGATCGTTATCTTCTCGAGGAAAACTTTTTCATGAACATTATCTCTAGCTTAGCAAAGGTTTTTACTGAATCATTCGACAATTTTGCATACCACTCAAAAGCAACTGAGGTAAGGCTGCTGACAAACTGATGGAAATGTAGCACATCATTCCCTCCTATGTTATCACAAGTAGCCTTAAATTGGACTAGATGTTGCTTTGGATTATCAAGCCCACTGAAAGTATTAAATTTCAGCACTGAGTAACCTTTCGTGTATGACACTTGATAATATTCAGCTCGATAAGGCCGACCCTTACTCACCAACTTTTCAGCCTGCTCTGAAGTTATAACTACCTTTATTTTTTCATTAATTATTATTTTTAGCTGAGCAGTTGTTACCATTCCAGATATGCTAGCCATATTTTGAATTATCGGCTGAAGAAGTAGTTGGTTAAATTCATTCCTCACTTTATGTGTAGCATATAGTATAAGAGCTTGAGGTACTAGAGCTACTAGTGGTATAGAAGTTATATTATTAGCTGTCTATTGATTAGTAGGCAAAATATGTGCCATAGTTGATGTGATATTCTTCTACAACATATCCATCATGATATTCATTTGTATTATCATGTCATTCATCTTGGTACCTATTGACTTCATTTTTAGGATAAGCTCTCAACCCCTCCATCTTAGACATAGGACTTCTCTTAGACTTTAAGAGTTCCTAGTCTTAAGACACATATAGTGATTAGGTGGACACTCAACCTAGCCTTAGAGACTTAGAAGAGTTAGCCATAGGAATAGGTCATGCCTTAGGGGTGTTAGGAAAATTTGCCTATCCTATAGCTTGAACTAAATTCCTCACTTCCTCCCTTCAAGCCAAACACATATCAACTCCAACTCTAACTCAAACCTTGAACCAATTCAATGGATTTCCTCAAATCATAAACCAATTCCAAATAATTGAAACTTATGATTGAAGCCTATGATTGGATTCCAAACTCCAAAATCATTCCTAAGTCCTTTAGTTCCCTCTCATGGACTTAGCTCAAATCAAATCTAAATCAATTCAAATTCAAGAAATTTTCTCACAACTCATTTATATTCTCATTTATATTCACATGTATAAACGAAATATAAATTCAAATCAATCAAACTAAATTCAAAATTCAAATCCAAATCAAAAGTCTTTCCTAAGTCACTTTGATTATATCTTATGGACTTAAATCAAATCAAATCTAAATCAATTCAAATTCAAGGAATTTTTCATATTTATATTATCATTTATTCATAAATATAAATGAAATAAAATTCAAATATCCAAAAATAACTTCAAAATTCAAATCTAAATTCAACCAAAATCCAACCTAAGCCTTCAAGTTAAAATCTTGAACTTAGCCAAATCAATTACATATCAAGCCAAACCTTTGATTTTTCTTTATGATTCAATCAATCCTACAATCATGAATCCAAAAATAAACATAAACTCCAACCATCATACCAAAACTAAATTCAAAAATCAAACCCAAGTCAAACTCATGTTCACCCTTTTAACCTAAAATTGTCAAATGAACTTCAAATCACTTGAAAATGGATTTATATTTCAATCATAAGTCCATATGTGAGTTCAATCAAACACAAATCAAATTCTGACCAAGCCATTTGACCTACTTAGGCTCACTTGACCCAAAGTGACCTAATGTACCCCTTTTGAGCTAAATTCTAATCTTACTAAAATTGGATTGAACTAAGCCTAAGTAAGCATCACATTGTGAGCAACAATCATCATGACATGATCAATCACTCAAATTAACACTTAGCCAAAATGAAACCTAAACTAGCCAAAATCCATCATAAGCCAAATTGATTGAAACCATAAATCAAAACTCATTCATGATCAATGTTTGAACCTGACCAAGTCATCATTTGAGCCTAACCTAGCCCAATTGGCAACTTAACCCAACTTGACCCAACTTGACCTAAAAAGTCAAAATATGTCAAAACTTGATCTAAGCAAAATTGATTGAAACTAATGGGTCAAGTTCATTTTAAATCACTTGCTGAACTTGACCAAAGCTCTAATTGGCCAACTAGACCCAACTTAGCCCAATTGACCATGAACTTAACTTGACCTAAAAAGTCAAATTGAGCGAAATCCAAAAATAAATCAAATTCATTGGATACAAAGATACAAATCCATTTCAAATGATCAACCAAACATGAACCAACCCATGACCTAACCCAAATAGGTCAAATTTGTTAAATTGGTCAACTTGACCCATTTGACCTAAATGAAATCAAATGAACCAAATCCAAATGTGAATCAAACTGAACCAAACCAATGATGCCAAAATATTTCAAATGGTCATATGAACTTGACCCAACCATTGGATTGACCCAATTTGACCAATTTGTCAACTTGACCTAAGTTGACCCATTTTGACCTAAATGGGTAAACATGAGCCAAATCATATCAAACTAAATCCAAATTCAATGAAACTTGGCCTAACCCATTTTTCAATCATACTTAACATATTTAAATTGAAATCCAATCCAAATGACCATTTTACCCTTAGGCCATAAGATAACCTAAAATCAAAACTACTTGGAATTTGGTAAATTCCTTTTCATTGACACTTGGCACCCTCTTAGTGGATCAAATGGTCACTAATGGACATGGTGCACATGACCCATTGGGTTTGTATCAGGTAATATCTGACCTAGTGCTACTACTTAATGAATTCCACTAGGGATGTAGATCAACTCAAAAGTAGTCAAGAGAAAAGGAGCCACTGGGGGACTTATCCTAAGCCTCAAATATACTCGACCTAGTTAGAACATGATGGCTAGTTCAAGAAGAAAGCACAGGAACTCGAATCTTCTTAAACAAAGTTAATATGAGTTAGCATACTGATTGGGCAGTGAAGCTTACCATAATAACAAGGCGCTCATTGGTTTGTAATGGTTAAGTTAAAAAGAAAGCTCGGCGACTCACATCCTCCAACAAATGACCACTATGGTGACATACTAGCGAGGTAGCATGTAGACTCAACCTAGAGCAGCTAGTGAGTGAGTGCCATAGGGGGATTGCTCCCACATCAAATAGCTCGAGAAAAAAGACTTATGTTTATTTTGTGCATGTGTTAAAAGGAATAGGATACCTCTGAGGGACTCTTACACCTACCTTAAACACATTATGGGTGCTAAAATGGTGCCACGGACGACAAACAGGATTCCCACTAAGAAAGGATGCCACTTGGGTTCTCTCACACCTATCTTAGTTATGCAAATCAAAATAGGATGTCTCTTAGGTTCTCTTACACATATTTTAAAAGCACAGAGAGATTGTGTTTGTGTTGTGAAAGAGGGATAGGATGCCACTGGGCGACTCTTACACCTACCTTAAACACATCACGACATATTCGCAAGATAAGAAAATAATGCTTCAAAAGAAGAGAATATTTGATGAATGGAGAGAGCTCTCTGTTCACCTGATGGTCTTGTGACTTTTCTTGAGGTAATTTGTCGATGTTCTAGTAAGCTATGAACATTTTCCTCCAATCTAGCTCCTTGTTCATTTTGGCAATAGCAACCTCCCCTTCAAGAGAAAGTCTCTCGATGAGTTCAAAATCAATAGGAGATAGGACTTATCTATTTTGGACCCTTATTGAAATAGACTCATCTTCCGGATATGCCAATTCTTAGGGAAGTTTGGCCAAGACATCTGCTACTACATTCTCTGCTCGGGGAACCTTGTAGATGGTGACTTCAAGAATTTGGGCAAACAACTTCATGGTATACTTGAAGTAATGATGAAGCTTGGGTTTGAGGACCAATAGGACCCGACAATCTGGTTGATGACCAACTGGAAATCCCCAAAGATGTTGATGCTCTTGACACTGATAGTGATGGCTAACTCCAAATCATAATCAAAGCATCATACTCAGCTTCATTATTGGTACAGGGGTTGGATAAATAGTATGAGAATCTCATCACATTGTGATTTAGAGTTAGAAGAACTATTCATACCCTACTTTTCCTGGGAGAATAGATCGTTGTGCTTCACCTTTAAGAAAATAAGTAGCACCATCAAAATACATCTCCCATCTGGGTTGCAAGCCTCCCCTAAGTTCATGATTTGTTCATCGAGGAGATCATCTCTAAACAGAGAATCAACAGGAAATGTGTGTGCTGCTAAGAAATCCGCTCGTACCTGTCCTTTTACCGCATGGAGGGGTACAAATGTGATATCAAATCATGAGAGAATCATGGACCAATGAGCCAAATGTTCGGATAGCATTGGCCATGTCATGAGATACTGCAGTGGATTTGTTCGAGAGATTAAGTTCACTTTATGAGAAAGTATGTAGTACCATAGCTTCTGAGATGCAATGATCAAAGCTAGGCAATGTTTCTCAATAGGTGGATAGTTTGCTTTAGCAAGGATTAGATGATGGCTGAGGTAGTAGAGAGCACTCTCCTTCTCTTCATCATTGGCTTGGGCCAACAAAGTCAGCCAATATGTATAAAGGTAGAGAATGAGTGGCTTGCTTGGGATAGAGGCTGCAAGAACTGGCGACTTCAGCAAGTACTCTTTGATATTTTTAAAAGCATACTGACACTTGTCACCCCACTTGAACTTGGTGTCCTTTTTCATAATTTTTGAGATTGTATTGCATCTCCCTGATAGGTTTGAGATAAAGCATCTTAGATACGCCAGTCATTCTTGAAAGGATCTGAGTTGAGTTAAACTCTCAGGAGGTGCCACTTCTAAGATAGCTTTAACATTTTTAGGATTTATTTCTATTCTGTGGTGTCAAACAATAATCCCAAGAAATTTCCCTGAAGCTACTCCGAATGCACACTTCAAGGGATTCATTTTGAGGTTATATTATCTTAACCATTCAAAAATTACTCTCAAGTCAAAGAGGTTGTCTTCCTTTCCTCTATTCTTGACTATTAGATCATCAACATAGAACTCAACCTGATGATGGATGAGTTCGTTAAAGATCTGAGTCATGGCCTGTTGGTATATAACACCAATATTTTTGAGGCTGAAAGGCATGACCCTATAACAAAAGATTCCAATCAAGGTTTGAAAAGCAGTGTTTCTTTCATCTTCAGGAGACATCTTGATTTGGTTATAGCCAGATGACCCATTCATGAAAGAGAAAACTAAATGAGATGAGGCAATGTCCACCATTAATTTTGGTATAGGAAGAGGATACTCATCCTTAGACATGGCTTATTTAATTCCCTGAAATTGACGCAAATGCAAATTTGGCCATTCTCCTGCTTAACTGGGATGACACTAGCTAACTGGTAGGATGTTTTTCACCCCTGATGAAACCAGCATCGATCAATTTCTTGACTTCAGAAATGACCTATTGTTAAATTTCTAATCACATGCATCTAGGAGCTTGCTTAATAGGGGTGCCATTAAGATCTATTGCTAGCTTGTGGACTACTACATTAGGAGATAATTTGGGCATTTCTTTATAACTCCATGCAAAGTAATCTATAAACTCAGTCAATAGCCTAACTAAGTCATTAGTTTCTCCTTCATTCAGCAACAAATTGATGTATGTCGAGCGTGGATTTTCTTCTGTCCCAAGATTGACTTCTTTAAGCTTGTCTATTATTGAATGAATCTATTCTTCAATCTTTGGCGGTGCCTTTTTGACTTAGAGTTCATCTGGATCATTTGAGATTTCTAAACACACATTCTCATAAGAGTTAGGGATGTGTGAGAAGAACCTATCAGATTCCAAATGGTTGGTAACAACCAGGCAATAATCTTCATCATCAACTGGACCAACTGTACCGAATCCTAATCCTGCCCTTGATTGTGCTTCCATGCTTGTATTATATTGTAGCTTTTTGAAGTATTCTGACCTGTTCTTGGACCATGTGTGAGGAACTAAACCTTTCTATATAAGATTTTGAACAGAAGGAGATTAAAAGTCAAAATATAATTTCATTAATTCTTTAAAAGATCCCCCTCAAGCTCTACATCAACTTCAGGGCTTGAGGATGATGATCCCAAAAAGAATTTTTTCTGGTTCATGTCACCGGGAGACTTAGGGACTTCCTTAATTACTAAACCTTCAACTTTGTGAGATGTAAGTGAGGTAAGAGATAAGGTTCCCAACTGCTGCCTAATATTTTTATATAAGCCAGATTTGAATACGTTTCTTCGCTTGGAGGCCTGGTCTTCATCTTTATCTAGATCGAAAGTCACCTCTAATGTAACCTGCTGAGAGGGGTTGGCTAGTATACTAATCACATTAGACTTGTCCTTCGAGCTAGATTCCAAGTCTATGTGAATAGTAGGGGTACTCCTGTGAACTAGAACATGACCTCTATTGGCTGATGGCCAACTAGGGGGTCTCCCACTTCTAGAACTATTTGTGTTTCTGCCTCTGCCTAGTGGAGGTTGAGCCATCCTACCCACATGTCCATATGATGGAATGAATAGTGGGTGGAATGTGATATGCGGCTCTACTTCTTCTTCAATTCCACTTTCTTGTTCACTTGGACTTTCATTTTTTTTTACATTTTATTTTATCTTTTCTTTTTATTCATTTTCTTTCTCTTTTGTTTTTGCATTCGAATTTTGTCCAAGTTTATGAGGAAGGGTATTTGAGGAAGATAGTAGGTCACATCCTCATAAATATCAATCTCTCTAATTGAAAATAGCTTTTCATCTCTGTTGATACGATATTCAATTCCATCTTTTCTGAACTTGATGCATGATGAAGGGAGGATGGAACAATCCTGTTCTAATGTATCCAAGGCCTATAAGAAAAGTAGTGAATGAAGTATTCAAATCAATGATGTAGAACTTGGCTTCAATCTTCCAGTCACCTATCTCCAAAAGCAACATTATAGAACCTAAAGCCTGCTCACCTTGGTCATTGAATCCTCTCAACATCATATGATCTCCTCAAAGTGTGGAGATGTCAATCTTCAAATAGGCAAGGGTCTTTAGACTCATAATGTTCACCGATGCACCTGAATCCATGAGAATCCTGGCGAGTCTGAACCTATCCATGTTGACTGTGATATAGAGGGGACGGTTGTGCTACAAGTCTCCCAAAAGAAGGTATTCATCTATGAAGGTGATCCATTAGGCTTCTTTTGCATAATGTGCTTCCTCACCTATAGCGGTCAGCTAAGCTAAGCATATTTCAGGATGAAGGAGGGCCTTGATTAGTGATTCTCTCATCATATATGCTTAGCTTAGATGGAAACTTTCTTAGATGAGAAAGGACATTGTAGTCCACCTTTAGATGGTCTTCCATAAGCATATCTAAGGGTTAACCATCTTGTGGAAGGGCTTCTCGATCCTTAGTACCAATGACTTATTTTCTATCTTGAGGTGCTACCCTAGGAGGTAGAACCTTGCCACTATGGAGGTTGACTTTGGTGATCTCTTGTGGCAGGGTAATAGAAGGTTCTACCTGCACATCAGGCTCACCTATAGCTTCTCTTATGGGACCCTCAAAATTGGACGATTCCAAGTCTATTTTTAGAGGTCAACCCATAGTATTCAGAGTTGGAAAGTCCAACTCTAAATCAGAAAGAGGAATATTAGAATTGTTATAGTTATTTAGACTTAAAGAGTTATCATTAGGAATAGAAGAAGGTAACCCATTAGAAGTGACATAGATGTAATTCAAATTAGCTTTATTCCTCAATTTCTTGGAATTGTTTGGAGGTACAAAGTAGAAATCAAGTAAAGTGAGTGGAGTAAGGGATTTGATACCCTTATCTGTTGATACAAGAGTTCTACTAGTAGAAGAAACAGAAGAGCTAGCTGAAATGGAAGAAGTCACCAGTGTGGAAGTTCCAACTAAAGGTCGGAGGCTGCAAATGATCATGCTAAAGGGCTATCCAAGGCGACACATGCGCTGATGCACCGGCTCCCCTTTCCTAGAGTTGGCACTGGCAACTTGCAAACCTTCCTTAGTGTTGGAGGTTTGAGCTGACTCAGGCACCTATAAGGAAAGCTTCTTGATCTTCTAAATGATTCCTTAGAGGTTTTGAATAGAGAAATATCCCAACCTTCTTTAGTTTTGGTAGGATCACATGTATCCCTAAGGATTACCCTAATGGAACTGGAAGGTAGTTTCACAAGGTATTCCTTTGGGATAACTACATCATCGGTCTTGAAATTATGTTCAAGCCAATCCTTGAATGTGAAGCAATCCTCCAAAACTTGGCCTAGCATACAGTGGTAAGGGCAAAAGTTTGAATGATGACTTTTGCCTACCTCTTCTAGTCTCCTAAGCTCAGGTAGCTGGAAATTAGATTTCTCTAAGAGATTCTTAAAGATTTTTTTGATTAACTCCCTCTTAAAATAATAAGGTTTGTTTAACTTATCTAAAATAGTAGGACCATAGCTACCGGCGGTATGCATGTCACCGGGTGCTATGGTCGAGTCTGGCCGGAGGCCGATAGGGCGATAGTGCCTTAGTGGTGGAAAGTGGAGGCTGCGAAGGTCATGGTCTCTCGGACTGATCTCCAGCTAGTTGCTTCCCCTTGTTAATCACTACTACTGCTCTTGGTTTCTTCTCGTAGAACTTTTGTGGCTTCTTCTTATGCAACTGATCTTAGAAAGGAAACTGTTTGGCCTCTCTTTATAGACTAGCCATCTTGTTGATTAGCTTCTCAAATGTCTTTATAATGAAGCCTTAAGCATGAAGGCGGTCGAGCCATGGATATTCTTCAAGAAAATCTCAATGGCATGTTGTTCAAATGTTATTCACACTTCATACTCAGGTTACGCCATTAAAGAATATAATCAATAAGGGACTCACCGGGGTGCTATTGTGCTACAATGAGATCACCTACAGTAACCCTTTGCTGAGCTCCATCAAATCTCTTAATGAAGAGTTGCTCTAACTCACCAAATGTCTTTACTGAACCATTGGGTAGTTCAGCATACCAATCAAAAGCAATGCTTGCTAAGCTACTAAGGAACATGTTGAAAAGCAAAGCATCGCTGCCACCTGCATTGTAATAACTAGTCCTAAAATGTGTTATGTGCTTCCTTGGGTTTTCACTGCCATCAAAGCTTTTGAACGAAGGAGGCATGAAACCCATTAGATATTGGATAGCATTGAATTCCTCCTGGTAGCATCTACCTTTTGAATCGATGATCCTCTTGAGGCTTGAGCCAAAGCTTCCTTCACCTACTGCTCAACCATGGATTTTATGTATTTTCTTGTATGGAGGTACTTTCCACTACCTTCCTATACTGGCTAGTGCTACCTTGCTCAATGGGAGGTAGAGTTTTGCCTAGGTCCAAGACATGCACTAACTTAGGCTGACTGATGTTTACTGTAATAGGATGAACTAATGGGGCTTGTTTCTGAAGTACTGAAACTCCTGCTATCAAGTCTTGTAATTATCATGCCATCCTATCTATCTGCACATCCTCAATTGATGTCAGAGGTGTCTGATTCTGTGGTATCTTCTTGATCAACCTCATCACCTTTCATAGCTTGTTGTTCACTAAGAAGAGATCCTCTAGTGTCAACCATGCAGACTCTAGTTGAGTCTCCCAACAAGTCATCTTCATGGGATCGAAGTTGACTTTCTCTTCATCAGACATAGATCTCCTTCTCCATGAAATAATGTGCAACTTTCTCATCTAAAGAGCGATCCATCTAAGCAGGTACCAAAAATCTAGGCTGATTAGTATCATTTCTTGAAGTATTTCACCTGCATCGAGGTCAATCCTATGTGGATACTCACTGGATGAATCACACTCGCTATTATTATGAGGGGTAACAATCCTAGGATGTTCCATTATCACTGGTGTATCTAGATTATCATCTGCAATATCTTAAATAACTATCACCATCTCCACATCCTATGCGAGTTGGTGAAGGGACTATGATGCTCGGGTCGCCACTCCGCACCACCACTAGCGTAAGGTCGGTGAGAGCTCTAGCCACAATGGGTAGTGTAGAAGGGGTAGGATCCCTCAGCCATAGTCAAATCACCAACGGGGTGCACTTTTCCCCATATGGCCTTCATGGCCTTTGCTAGAACAAGAGATGTTGTAACCTTTACTGGTGATGGTGGATGAGAGGTAGAGTGATTGGGCGGAGACACCACTGACTCTCTATGCACAAGAACTTCCCTCCTGTGGTGACTACTCCTGGTAAGAAGGATACTGTCCTTATGGTCAGCACGGGTAGCATGTTGAGCTGGAAAATCAATAAGAGCAGATGTTGCCGATTGACGGTTGAACCTCCACCTCTCCTTGGTGGCAATATGTGTTGTATAGGCCTCTTGGGCCCTATCCTGGTGGATGCGCTTCACCGTGCTATAGGGGATAATGGATCAGAGATCAAACTGTGTTCCAGAATCTAAGCATCCATATGCTCTGCCTACCTGGCATAAGATAGATCGAAGGCCGGCATACGACCTCCTGCTCCTGGAAACTGCTGGCTAATAATGCACCACTAGAGGAGGTGATGAGCGAATCTCCTAACATCCTCTCTGTCTGATCAAAAGAGAGGATGGAACTAGTTTTCTATAACTAGTGGTGAAGTGACAACGGGGAACTCATCCACAACTGATCGAGCTGCTACCTCTAGCTCCCTAGTGATCTTGATGTGGTACCGCTTGATCATGCGGTTCTTATTGCTACATTGTGTATGGGTAGGATGGGAGGAGTGCGAGCTGGACTCATACTCAAATGTAGGGGAGGCAAGCCCGAGACTAGGGGAGCCTTGCCCTTAGAGGTATAGATGAGATGGTGCCTGGCGATGAAAAATCATGCCGCATAATATCGGCTAATGCTAGCACCTACTGCTATAACTGCTTGTAATGCCATCGCTTTCTTAGCGAGGAGACATCGAGTCGAGGGTAAGTCAATCGATGACCAGCCATCGTGGTCCTTAACTAGTGAGGGGAGTGCCCTCACAAGTAATCTTGGCTCCCTTGAATCCCTGACCAAAGTGAATCAAATGCATATGGTCCAAATGGGGGAAGTCAGCTTGATCTAAAGGTAGATCCATACCATGGGGGAAGGTAAAAATAAACTTTTGAGAACTGGCCATTTCAACAATCAAGAGAGAACTGAACTGCCACTATACTCACTGTAAGAATCTGCAATGAGAAATGAGTTGGCATCAGATTTCTATCTTTATATATTTTTGAATTTTGAATTTGAAAATTTGAACCCACATCCAACAACTTGGAAGTATTAAGTAGGGTTCAAATGTATTTGAGAAGATTGATTGACAGAGAAATTTTGATTGTGAATCCAACTTTAACAAATTTAGGTATGTTAAAATATGGATTCAAAATTTTTGATAAGGATGCTTCAATAGGTTCATGTTTATTTGAATTTGAATTTTTGATTTGTGGACTCTTTCCTTTAACAAATTTGGGTATGTTAAAGTAAGGGTCAAATTGATTTTGTTTTTGTTTGATGATTTTGGAATTTCACTTACTTAGCAAATTTAGGTATGCTAAGTGAAGTGTTCGAGAAAGTGATTATTTCTTTTTATGAATTTTTGTTTTGATTTTGAAAATTTGGAATTCTGACTTAACAAATTTAGGTGTGCTAAGTGAAGAATCCAAGTGTGTTTTGTTTGATTTTTAAAAATAAGATTCTTAGTAAATTTAGGTATGCAAAGAAAAACCCTAAGTGTTTCATTTTTATTTTGAAGTTTGATTTTTGAAAAGGGGTAGGATCCTTAGCAAATTTAGGTATGCTAAGGGAGTCCTAAGGTGTTTCATTTTGTTTTTGATGTGATTGAAGGTGGAGACTTTACTTTAGCAAATTTGATATGCTAAGGATGAAGTCCAACTTAATTTTGTGTAATGAACATTTCACTTAGCAAATTTGAGAATGCTAAATGAAATTCCAAAGGATGTGTTCAAAATTTTTTGATTTTTTGGTTTTGAAAATGGAAATTTCTCTTTTGCAAATTTGGTATGTAAAGAAGGAAGTTCCAAAGGTGTTTGAGAATTTTGATTTTGGATTTGGAGACTTCACTTAACAAATTTGGGTATGCTAAATGAGGTTCCAAAAAGGTTGTTTGAACATTTTTGAAATATGATTGCTAATTTTTTATTTTGGATTTCGAAACTTCACTTAGCAAATTTCAGTATGTTAAATAAAGTTCCAAAATGTGTTTTGAAAATTTGAAATATGATTGTTGATTTTTGATTTTGGATTTGAAAACTTCAATTAGCAAATTTGAGCATGTTAAGTCAAGTTCCAAATGGTTTTGAAAATTTTGATTTTAGATTTGGAGACATCACTTAACAAATTTGGGTATGTTAAATGAAGTTCCAAAATGTGTTTTGAAAATTTTTGGATTTTGAATTTGGAGATTTCACTTAACAAATTTGCGTATATTAAATGAAGTTCCAAAAGTTGTTTGAAAATTTTGGATTTTGGATTTGGAGACTCCACTTAACAAATTTTAGTATGTTAAGTGAAGTTCCAAATGTGTTTTGAAAATTTTGATTTTCAATTTGGAGACTTCACTTAACAAATTTGGGTATGTTAAATAAAGTTCCAAAAATGTGTTTAGAATTTTGAAATATGTTGTTGATTTTTGATTTTGGATTTGGAAACTTAACTTAACAAATTTGAGTGTGCTAAATGAAGTTCCAAATATGCATTTGAAAATTTTTTGGATTTTGGATTTGGAGACTTCACTTAACAAAAATGAAGTTCCAAAATGTATTTTTGAAAAATTTTGATTTTGGATTTGGAGACTCCATTTAACAAATTTGGGTATGTTGAGTGAAGCTTCAAATGTGTTTTAAAAATTTTGATTTTGCAATTGGAGACTTCAGTTAACAAATTTGGGTATGTTAAATGAACTTCCAAATGTGTTTAGAAAATTTTGAAAATATGATTGTTGATTTTTGATTTTGGATTTGGAGACTTCACTAAATAAATTTAGGTGTGTTAAATGAAGTTTCAAATGTGTTTAGAAAATTTTAAAATATGACTATTGATTATTGATTTTAAATTTGGAAACTTCACTTAGCAAATTTGAGTATGCTAAATGAACTTCCAAATATGTATTTGACAATTTTTTGGATTTTGGATTTGGAGACTTCACTTAACAAAAATGAAGTTCCAAAATATATTTTTGAAAATTTTTGATTTTGGATTTGGAGACTCCACTTAACAAATTTGGGTATGT
Organism: Cymbidium sinense; assembly: GCA_021442155.1. NCBI lineage: Eukaryota > Viridiplantae > Streptophyta > Magnoliopsida > Asparagales > Orchidaceae > Cymbidium > Cymbidium sinense. The sequence goes on from CM038215.1 coordinate 65,451,081, forward strand.
TGAGTGAAGTTCCAAATGTGTTTTGAAATTTTGGATTTTGCAATTAGAGACTTCACTTAACAAATTTGGGTATGTTAAATGAAGTTCCAAATGTGTTTAGAAAATTTTAAAAATATGATTATTTAAGTTTCAATTTTTGAAAATAGGATTTCCATTCAACAAATTTTGGTATGTAGAATGGAGATCAATCTTATTTTTGAAATGTGAGATTTTTATTTTGTGTGTGATTATTGCTTTTTTGAAAGAGAGGAATTCCAACTTAATCATATGTGAGATATGTTTAAGTGGGATTTCCAAATGATATTTATTTTTAGTTGGGGAATGAAATCTTTATTTAATAAATTTGAGTATATTAAATAAATTTGTTTAAAACTTTAATTTTGTTTGCAAATGAAACTTCCATTCAATAAGTGTGAGTGTATTGAATATAAAGATTCATGTGTGCTTTTTGAAAACTTTATTTTTATGATTTTTGGAAAGATGATTGTTCATTTTATTTTGAAAATGAAATATTCATCAAAGTGATTTGAAAGAAGATATTCATTTGTACTTTTGAAAACAAATGTTGTTAGTTTTATTTTTGAAAATCCATACATGTAACAATTTGAAAGAAGATATTCTTTCCTCTTTTCTTCTTTTCCTCTTTCTTCTTCTTCCTTTCTTCTTTGGTTCCTTCTTTTGGATGATTGGAAGCTAGATGCTCCAAGGCTTCACATGGTGCATAAGATAATATCTTATGATCAATGCTCATCCTAATCCCCATAACAATCATTTAAAAACCCTAAATGCAAAATTACATGAAAAGGAAAAAGTAAATCTAACTAACACCTGCAAAACAAAGGTTAGCTAAACAAACCATGAAATCCCAAGCATGTATATTGGACTTATCACCCCACACATGGGTAACTAAGTCCACCTAGCATATTGCATTATGCTTAGGGGTATAACCACCCACACAGCAAAAGCATTCATATTTTTATTTATTACAGCACCCTTTAAGCACAATCCCCTGTAGAAGATAATGGTTAGACTAAGATCGGCCTACCATTTATTCTATGGACATACATCCTAACATCTAGTCTAAAACATATATCAAAAAATAAAAGTATGAATCAAACCATGCACCAACCTAACCTAAAGCTAGAAGTGGTGACTTAGGCTAATGTGTGTGCTTTTTTAATATGTTAGCTATGGCTTTAGGTTCAAATTTTCTAAGTGTGAAAGCATGTTCAACTTAGAGGAGGGTTTCATTTAAGTTGTTTAGTTATTTTGGGTTGATTTTATTTCATGTTTTCCTTTGGTTCAAATGAATCCTACAATTAATTACTAAGTTATGAAGAGAGGAAAGAGAAGAGAACTTCTCTTTCCTTCCCTAACCTAAGTAATTTTTAAAGTAAGTTCACATGTTAGTTTTGTTTAGTGAATGTTTTGATTAAATATTTTAATTAATCCTAAGTTTATACGAACTCTAAACAAACCTATTCAAAAGAAAGGCATTTTAAGATCAAAGAAAATGAATTAAATCTACGTAACACACATTACTTCATTTCTTTCCCAACATGTATAACATGCATATGAATGAGTCCTAAGCATATCCATACACATAAATGAGAATATTTTACATGCTTTATGATGCATGTTAAGTAATCCATTTAAGAAAATTTGTAAGTTTAATATGCATGACTTTCTTTAAGCAGAAAAGGGTTTCTTTATCCAATTTTTCACATACACACATGAAAGTAAGAAAGGCATAAGTGAGTACAGCGTCATTGTTAACTAGAGGTGTAAGGTACAAGTCCTACTTAAGGCTACTTAAAGCTTCGCAACCTCGGGGTTGTCTAGACTAATATACCACTTTCCTTAAATACAAACATGTGTATAAAAGAAATAAATGAAATGAAAGAATGCAAAAGTTGTATTAATTGATTCATTTTTGTTTATTCAATTTATGTGTGCAAATATAGGTAAAACTTCTTAAGTGATAGCATTGGAATGAATAGGGTATAGGATTAGGTAAGTGTTAGGTTCTTTTCGAAAGAACCATACATCTTACCAACTCCTATTCAAAACTATGCTAACATAAAAGAGAAGAGAAATTTATGCTAAGGACACCCTTATATCCTTCACATGCAAGCTTATAATTAAGATATAAGTAGCACACTTTTAGATTTGATAATTGATTTATATGTTTTAAAAATAATTTAAATTTAGTAATGATAATAGCCACTCATATTTCAACTTTAGCCAACATATGCAAATTTGACATGTAGTAACCAATTTCATTTTTAAATTTGAATTTGAAAAATATGAATGCATGAAACCACATGACATGCAAATTTAACATATTGGGGAAAGACTCAAAGCACTGAAAGCATGTAAACAAATTTACTTTAATTAAATCCTAAAGACATTTTTACGAATAAGAAAGTTTAAAATAAACAAAGTGTATTCAATGTGATTTTTGTTTAGTTTTAAGTTTGATTTAATTTTAAAAGTTAAGTCAAGTTTGTTGTTCCTAACCCATTCCCACATGTGTTTGATATTTTTGTTTAATTTTTAGATGATTAGATTCATTTTTATGTATCAATTAGGTTAAGGTATGAATTAAGAAAATTAATTAAACCTTACCTACACCATCTTAGCATAGTTAACCAAATAATTAAGAGCCAATGAGATGACATAAAAACTCACAAGGAATTTAAAATTGCAATGCACCTAATAAGAAAATGTCCTAATGCAATTTGGCTAACAATTAATAGTTAATTATGCTAAGAGATTTAGCTTAAGTAATTTCAAAACACCCCTTCACACATATGGATTGGGTTTTGATTTCCTTAATTGAACTTAGGCTATTAAACACCCAAGCATCTACCCAAAGTAGATTAATTAAGTTCTAGAAATTTTTAGGATTTTTAGAAATTATTTAAGGGATAATTAATGAATTAACCCTTAATTAAGAGAAGATTAAGGACAGAAAAGGGGGTTCATGGAATAACTTAAGGGAAATTCCCCAAAATTATTCCCTAATTAAAATCACTAATCACATCTTAATTATCCTTAATTACATAAGAGGGTAATTAGGAAGCACATTTGTAATTCCTTTAATTAAGCCATCAATAAATACCAAGAAAATTAGGGGAGGTAGAAGTCATCCCCTAAAAGATACCAAGAAGTTTGGGATTAATCAGAGGATTAATTAAGATGTGATTAGTAAAATTAAATTTTTAATAAAACCCAAAATCAAAGAAAAGCATAATTCAAAACCCATTGGAATTATTTTTAAAATATTATAGGTTGAATTATCTTTCCATAGAAATTTATTTCATATTTTTTTAAATTTTATTGAGAGAGATATGAATTTTAGAAGATCCATAGATTAATTAACATTAAACAAGAATCTTAACTAATCCCTTAACTCACAGCACGACGCGTGGTGGTGGCGGTTAGCGCACTTTACAAGTATTGCGCTATGAGCCCACTACTTAAACATCAGATCAAGTGGTGGCGCGATGACGAGACATGCTTTGATCTCTACCATCTAATCAAAGATCGGGCAGCCAGAGATCTCCCCGTTGTTTTAAAAAGGATAAATCATTTTCTAATCATTGGAATAATCTTGGCCATCCATCCAAAGCACTTGGATGGATGGCCAAGATCTCCCCAATTCTTCCCCTAGGCTCAATAGAGATCATCCATGATCTAGGAGAAGATCCGAGCTCGATTGAGCTCGGATTGAAATAAAAATTTATCCACACTATCTAAAGCCAATAAGGAACACATCCAATGGTGGATCTTGCATGAATTGAAAATTTCTTTCACAAAAGACCAACACCTCCTATGCTAGGTGGTCAAAAAATTCCATACCTCACCGATGCTCGAGATCGATGAGGTAGCTTCGTCTAGTGGAGATGAAGCCCTGATGAAATTCTTAGGCCTTGGGATTGAGTGGATTGCTCTATGGACCAACACCACTTCAAGTCTCATACGACTTTGATCCAACTGCTCCTCTCCTTGTTGTGGGAACTCAAATGAAAGCTTGAGTATGCTTGGATTGCTCCTTAGAGGAAGTGTGCAAGAGATATTGGAGTGGTTTTTAGTGTGGAGAAAGTTGGAAGTTCAATTGAGCTACCCTATTTTCCAATGGAGAAAACTGAGAAATCCTAAATTCAATTCCCTCTTAGAATGCTTAGGAAGGCTCTCTGATCTCTCCTAGCACTCTTTAAGGTTTGATCGAATTAAGGAATGATGGATTTGAATTGAATTAGGGGGAGTATATCTCCCCTTTGAAAGATCAGACGATCGCAAGCTTCTTTGCCATTTTGATCCAATTGATCACAATGGAGAGTTTGTTTGATTAGTTGGCTCTTTACACATGGTCATTTTGAGGCCTTCAGTGGATTGCCAACCTCCCATGTGCTTGAAATTGAGTTGAAGAGGCATTTTAAATGAGCCAATTTGATCCATGGGGTCGGGTTTGGCCTTGGGTTTATTTGGGATGACCCAAACCAGGTGCACCACTCTTCATTAGGTCCCCTTGAGGTACTAGGAAGGAATTAAGTGGATATGAAAAGGGAATGACCAAATTACCCATGGTTAGGCCAAAATTTGTTCTATGGTCTTAGGGTAGAATGGTCATTTTGTTGATTTTTCAATTTGGATAAGTTGGATATGTGGAGAAACTAGGTGGCCAAGTTTTATGAGATTTGGAATTCATTTGATAAGTTGACCCATTTAGTCAAAATGGGTCAACTTGGGTCAAGTTGACCAATTGGTCAAATCAAACCAAGGGCTAAATTCATTAACATTTGAAATATTTTGGCTTTGGTTTGGTTCAATTTGGATTAGTTTTGAATTTGGCTCATATGACTTCATTTAGGTCAAATGGGTCAAGTTGACCTATTTGACCCATTTGACCTATTTGGGCTAGGGTCATGGGTTGGTTTAGGTTAGTTAGTATATGGAGTGGATTGGTATCTTTGTTTCCATTTTGGTTATGTTCAAATTTGGCTCAACATGACCCCTTTAGGTCAAGTTGGGTCTAAGGTCAATTGGGCAAGGTTAGGTCTAGTTGGTCAATTGAGGCTTTGGTCAAGTTTCACAAGTGATTTGGAATGAACTTCACCCATTGATTTCAATTAATTTGGCTTAGATCAAGTTTTGACACATTTTGATTTTTTAGGTCAAGTTGGGTCAACTTGGGCCAAGTGGCCAATTGGGCTAGGTTAGGCTCAAATGTTGGCTTGGTCAAGTTCAAACATAGGTTATGAGTGAACTTAGATTAATGGTTTCAATCAATTTAGCTTATGGTGGAATTTGGCTATGTTAGGTTTCATTTTTGGCTAAGTGCTGACTTAGTCAACCCTTAGGTTTGACTTGGTTTGACCCAATTTGGTTGATTGATCATCCCATGATGATTGTTGATCATGATGAGAGGCATATGTGAGTTTGGTTCAATCCAATTTAGTTAGGATTAGAATTTGGCTCATAAAGGTACTTTAGGTCACTTTGGGTCAAGTGAGCCTATGTGGGTCAAATGGCTTGGTCAAAGTTTGATTTGAAGTTGATTGAACTTGTATATTGACTCATGATTGAAATATAAATCTATTTACAAATGGTTTGAAGTCAAATGGGTTTTGATCCATTTGATAATTTCATAATCAAAGGAAGAATATGAAGGGGTTTTGGCTTTGATTTTTGACTTGATTTTGATTAAGTGATTGAAGTTTGTATTTATATATGGACTCATGATTGTAGGTTTGATTGAGTCATGAGAGAAAATCAAGAGTTTGGTTTGATTTGAAGTTGATTTGGCTAAGTTCAAGATTTTGACTTGAAAGGCTTAGGTTTGAGTTTGATTTTTAGAATTGGTTTTGATTGTTTGAATTTATATTTCATTTATATATGTGAATATAAATGAGAATATAAATGGATCATGAGAAAATTTCAAGGATTTGATGTAGTTTAATCATGATTTTTGCCAAAGTTCATTAAGAAGGATTTAGGAAAATTTTGGAGTAGGGATTTGAATTTTTGCATTTGATTTGATTGACTTATATAATATAAATGAGAATATAATTGAATTTTGAGAAAATCGCATGAATTTGAATTGATTTAGATCATGATTTTGGATAAGTCCTTTAAGGAAAATTTAAAGTTGGTAGGAAAATTTCATGAATTGAGAATTTAATTTTTTGCATTTGATTTGATTTATTTATATTTATATTTCATTTATATATGTGAATATAAATGAGAATATAAATGAGTTTTTGACAAAATCCCATGAATTTGAATTGATTTAGATCATGATTTTGGATAAGTCCTTTAAGGAAAATTTAAAGGACTTAGGGAAATTTCATGAATTGATTTAGAATTTTTTGTTTAGTTTGATTGGTTTGAATTTATATTTCATTTATATATGTGAATATAAATGAGAATATAAATGAATTATGAGAAGATCTCAAAGATTTGATTTGGTTTAGATCATAATTTTGGCTAAGTCCTTAAGAGAAGATTATGGACTTAAGCAAAATATGAACTTAGGGATTTTGATGGATTTCGATCATGGGTTTCAATCATATATTTCAATCATGGATTTCAATCATATGGAGTTGATTTGATTTCAATCATATAGAGTTGATTTTTTTCATATAGAGTTTATTTGAGTTTGGATAAAATCAATAAGATTGATTTGAAGTTTGATTTGAAAGATGGAAAGTGAGGAATGGTTTGAGCTAAGGATAATAAATTTTCCTAACACCCCTATGGCATGACCTATTTTTATGGCTAACTCTTCTAAGTCTCTAGGGCTAGGTTGAGTGTCCACCTAATCACTAGATGTGTCTTAAGACTAAGGAGCTCTTAAAGTCTAAGAGGGGTCCCATGTCTAAGATGGAGAGGTTGACAGCTCATTCAAAAAATGAGGTCAATAGCCCTTATGAGCCAAATTCTAATCCTAACTAAATTGGATTGAATCAAACTCACCTACATCTCTCATCATGATCATCAATCATCATGAGATGATCAATCAATCAAATTGGGTCAAACCAAGTCAAACTTAAGGGTTGACCACACCAACACTTAGCCAAAATGAAACATAACATAGCCAAAGTACACCATAAGCCAAATTGATTGAAACCATTGATCTATATTCATTCATGAACTATGTTTGAACTTGACCAAGTCAACATTTGAGCCTAACCTAGCCCAACTGGCCACTTGACCCAAGTTGACCCAACTTGACCTAAAGGGTCAAAATGTGTCATAACTTGATATAAGCCAAATTGATTGAAACCAATGGGTCAAGTTCATTCCAAATCACTTGTTGAACTTGACCAAAGCCTCAATTGGCCAACTAGACATAACCTAGCCCAATTAACCTTGAACCAAACTTGACCTAAAGGGGTCATGTTGAGCCAAATTCAAACTTAACCAAAATTGATTGAAAACAAAGATACCAATCCACTTCATATGAACCTAAACCTGCCCGTGACCTAGCTCAAATAGGTCAAATGGGTCAAATTGGTCAACTTGACTTATTTGACATAAATGAAGTCATATGAGCCAAACTCAAAACTAAACCAAATTGAATCAAACCAAAGCCATCAAAATATTTCAAATGGTCATATGAAGTTGACCCAACCCTTGGTTTGTCCAAAGTTGACCAATTGGTCAACTTGACCCAAGTTGACCCATTTTGACCTAAATGGGTCAACTTGAGCCAAACCATACCAAATGAACTCCAAATCCAATGAAACTTTGCCAAATCTACTTTCTCAACATACCAACATATTCAAATTCAAAAATTAGCCAAATGACTATTCTACCCCTAGGCCATAGAACAAATTTTGGTCAAGCCTCTTCATATCAACTTGATACCTTCCTAATAGGTCAAGTGAACCCTATGGAGGGTTGTGTACCCAACCCAATGGGTTTGGGTCTGTCCAAATGGATCTAAGGCCAAAACTGACCCCATAGCTCAAATTGGCCAATTTGAAAATCTCCCTCCACTCAATTTGAAGCACATGGGAGGTTACCAATCCACTCCTAAGCTCAAACCGGTCATGTGCCAACTCCAAATAGCTCAAACTACCCTTTCCATATAGTCAATTGGATCAAAATGACAACCATAGCTTTGGCCATCTGATTGTCATAGGGGAGATATACTCTCCTCTAATTCATTTTAATTCACACATCCTCATTATCAATTGAGTGTTAGAGAGTGTTAGGAGCCATCAGAGAACAATCCTAAGCTTTCTAAGAGGGAATTGAAATCGTGCATTCTTGGTTTTCATCAAGAGAAAGTAGGAGAGCTTCACTCATTTCCAAATTTTCTCTATACTCCAATTCACTTTAATTTCCTTTCCACACTACCTCAACCTCTCCCTCAAGTTCCTAAGGCAAGGAGGAGTTCAATTCGATCAAACCCACAAATGAGAGGAGGAGGTGTTGGTTCATAGAGCAATCTACATAACTTTAGGAGCTAATTCTATCACCACAGCTTCATTCACCTCTAACGAGGTATGGCATTTTCCAACCACTAGATTTGAATGGTGTTGGTCTTTTGTGAAAGAAAGTGTTATGACATGAAAATTCAACTATTATATAGGATTGCCATTAATGTATGATGGTGTGTGCAAAATTTTTCCCTAATCTAAGCTCAATCGAGCTCAAATCAAAGCTTGGATCATGGACGGTCTCCATTAATCCTCAGGAAAGAACAGAGATAATCCCAGCCATCCATTTCACACATTTTGGATGGACGGTCAAGATTAAATGCACATAAAAATCCTTTTACCTTTTAAACCCATGGGGTTATTCATGGTCGTTCGATCCTTGATCGAATGGTGGGTATCAATCATCCGGCCACCATGCGCCTGCCATGATGCGATGTTCAAGTGATGGCTCACAACATGATGCGTGTAAAGCGCATTGACCGCCGCCGCCGCATGTCGAGCTGTGGGCTAAGGGATTTAATTAGGTTTTAATTAATTCTATTTAATCCTCTAAGCTTTAAAAATTCATATCTCCCTAAATAAAAATTAAAAAAATATGAGTAAATTTCTATTGAAAGATAATTCAATCTAGAATATTTTAAAAATGGTTTTAATGGATTTTAAATTGTATATTTCTCTAAGTTTACATTTTAATAAAAATATTAATTTGCTAATTACTCCTTAATTAATCCTATAATTAATCTCAAACTTCTTGGGTATGTTTTGGGGGTGACTTCTACCTCCCCTAATTTTCTTGGGATTTATTGAAGGCTTAATTGGGGGAATTGCAAATGTATTTCCTAATTACTCTCTTAATGTATATAATGACAATTAAGGGTTTGATTAGTGTTTTAATCTCTTATTGAAGTTGATTAAGGTTTGATCCAGTGATTAGGAGGCTTAGGGAATAATTTGGGGGTATATCCCCTAAGCTATTCCCTAAGCTCCCTTTTCTTTCCTTAATCCTCTTTTAATTAAAAGTTAATTCATTAATTGCCCTCTTAATTAATTTCTTAAAATTTCTAAGACCTTCTAGAACTTAACTAATCTACTTTGGGTAGATGCATAGATGTTAAAGAGCCCAAGTTCAATTAATGAAATCAAAACTCAACTCATATGTGTGGGGGTGTTTTGAAATTGCTTAAGTTAAACCTCTTAACTTAATTAACCATTAATCATGAGCCAAATTGCATTAGGCCCATTTCTTCCTAGGTGCATTGAAAATTTAAATTTCTTGTGAGGTTTTATATCATCTCATTGGCTCACAATTACTTGGTTAACCATGCTAAGGTGGTGAAGGTAAGGGTTAATTAACATGTTTAATTCATAACTTAACCTAATCAAAATCTAAAATGAATCTAATCATCTAAAAATTAAACAAAAATTTCAAACACATATGAGAATGGTTTAGGAACAGCAAACTCAATCCATATTTTCAAAATTAAATCAAATTCTAAATCAAACAAAAATTATACTAAATAAACTTTGATTCAATTCATGCTTTTTTATTTCATAAGATTGTCTTCAAGATTCAATTAAAGTGAATGTGTTTACATGCTTTCATTGCTTTAATTATTTCCCCAACATGCTAAATATGTATGTCATGTGGTTTCATGCATCCATACTTTTCAAATTTCTAATTTAAATGAAAGTGTTTACTTTATGTCAAATTTGCATGTGTTGCCTAAAGTAAGAATATGAGTGGCTATTATCACTATTAAATTCACATTATTTTCAAAATATGTGAATCAATTATCAAAAGTGAAAGTGTGTTACTTATATTTTAATTATAAGTTTTAATGTGAGAAGATACAAGGATGAGCTTAGTACAGGTTTTCCTTCTCTTCTCTTTAGTATAGTTTTGAATATGATTTGGTAAGATGTATGGTTCATTTTAAAAGAACCTAACACTTGCCTAATTTCATATCCTATTCATTCCTATAATTTCACTTAATAAGGGTACCTATGCTTGCACATATAAATTGCATAAACAAAATGAATCAATTAATACAAATTTTTGCATTCTTTCTTTTCCATTCATTTCTTTTGTACACATGTTTGTATTTAAGGAAAGTGGTATATTAGTCTGGACAACCCCGAGGTTGCAAGGCTTTAAGTAGCCCTAAGAAGGTCTTGTATCTTACACCTTTGTTTAACAATGGCATTGTACTCACTTATGCCTTTCTTACTTTCATGTGTGCATGTGAAAATTGGATAAGAAATCCCTTTTCTACTTAATGAAAATCATGCATCATAAAATTTCAAATTTCCTTAAATGAATTACTTAGCATGCATCATAAAGTGTGTTAAAAATTCTCATTTGTATGTATAGATATGCTTAGGACTCATTCATATGCATGTTATACATGTTGGGAAAGAAATGAAGTGATGTATATTTTATGAATTTGGTTCATTTTATTTAATTTAATGCCTATCTTTCTGAATGGGTTTGTTTAGAGTTCATCTAAACTAAGGATTAATTAAAAGACTTTATTAAAACATTCACTAAATAAAATTAAAATGTGATCTACTTTAGAAATTACTTAGGTTAGGGAAGGAAAGAGAAGTTCCCTTCTCTTTCCCTCTCTTTATAACTTAGTAATTAATTGTAGGATTCATTTGAACCTAATCAAAACATGAAATAAAATCAACCTAAAATAATTAAATCACTTAAATGAAACCCTCCTCTAAGTTGAACATGCTTCACACATAGAAAATTCTAACTTAAAGCCATAGCTAAACATACCACACAAACCACCAAAGCACACACATTAGGCTAAGTCACCACTTCTATCTTTAGGCTAGGGTGGTGCATGATTTGATGCTTTCTTTTATTTTGTGATATATGTTTTAGATTGGATGTTAGGGTGTATGCTCATAGAATGAATTGTAGGGCGATCTTAGTCTAACAATTATTTTCTGCAGGGGATTGTGCTTAAGGGTCCAGAATAAATAAAAAATATAAATGCTTTGTTGTAAGCTTATACCCTAAGAATAATCCAATAGGCTTGGTGGACTTAATCTCCCATGTCTGGGGTGATAAGTCCAATATACATGCTTGGGATTTGGTGGTTTGTTTAGCTAACATTTGTTTTACAAGTGTTAGCTAGATTTACTTTTTTCCTTTACATGTAAACTTGACAATTAGGATTTTAGAATGATTGCTATGGGGATTAGGATGAGCATTGGACATAAGATCCTATCTTATGCACCATGTGAAGCCTTTGGAGCATCCACCTTCCAACCATCCAAAGAAGGAACCAGAGAAGAAAGAAGAAAAGAAGAAAGAAAAAAAATGAAGCTTGAAGACCCTCATAACAATGAATTCATTGCTTAATTGTAATTTAATTCATTTGTAATTTGGGTTGCATTAGGGTAGAGCTCGGCTACCCAATTTGTTTTCGGGTTTATGCAGTGGTACCCGACCACAACAGCCTATTATACTATTTTTGTGATTAGCTTTATGAATTGATTGATGATTTATTTAGCTTGTGCATTAAGTGACATCATTTTCCTAGTTTCTTCCTTGCTTTATGTATGGCCTGAATTTGGATTAGGCTCTTAAAGAAAAATAAATATTTTACTAAGACTTACAACTCAAAACTAAAATAAAGAATTCATAACCTTACCTAAAGCTAGGTTTAAAATCAAGATAAAAAAAATTATAAATCTTTTAGCTGGATGAGTATTCAAATGCATCTTGTGTCACTCTTGATTGGAGGGCTTCCACCTTTGCCAGAGAAACTTGGCTTGACCTTTGAGAGCCATAGTGGAAATACACCTCCTCCCTTCTCACTAAATTTAGCCAATAACTTTATTTCTCATGCATTAGGCATATGAATCCTATTAGCCTGAGTCAAAATAATTGTCCAAAAATGAAATTAAAATGAAATTTGAATTGCATTAGATTTAGGTCATTTGAAGCATACCCTTACATGATCTAGTCTCTTTAGGGAGTGAGTTTAAGGACTTAGTCTCTTTCTAAATAAATAGTAGCCTAGCTATCTTACATAAAGCATATGACTTGCTTACATATATTTAAAATTATAGGAGGAGTTAGTTGGTGACCACCCCTTGGCAATTGTAAGTCCAAGCAGTCGGGTGGTTTGTCCTCTCTTGTAGAGGCAAACCAAATATCCATTTTCTCCTTAGATTTAGGTTGCACTTTTGGCTCTCACCAAAGCTCCTTAGATTTAGGTTCTGAGGTTGCTTGTCCCCTTTGTGGGCCATAAGCTTAATTCTTCACCTCTTAGGAATCTTTATAATCTTGTGTTGTGGAATCAAAAGTCCTAAATTTCTAATGAAAATGCAATCAAATTAAATCAATTTCAAAAATACAAAGCCCAATCATAGGATATTTTGAGATGCTCGCTCGATTTCCTAGCAATGTTGGCATCTCCTACTTATCTTTCTTTTGGCTTTAATAATAACTCCCTCTCTTTGATCAATCCCATTTAATCTTCAAAAATGAACTAATTGATTGATAGTCCTTTCCTATTGAAATCTTTGAAGACAACGATCTTTTACCTTAATTGAGAGTATTCTTAAGGGATCCCATCCCTTAGATGTAATTAAATGCACCTCAGGGAACTTAAACCCATTTAAAATAAACCTTTACTTTTCCATGTAAAGTAGGGAAGAATCTCTATATATGTAGACCCATTGTCCTTAGAGTCCAGTGATTAGGTCCATTAAAGGGTAATGACTTCATCTCATGAGATAGTACTATTCTTGATGATGACATCAAATAAATACATCGTGGATTCTGGTGTTCTAAAAGAAAAATTTTATATTCTTGCTTTTCACCACAGATGAAGGCGACTATATAGAAATTTTTCTCCACATGGTACTTACTAGGTTTTCTAGTATCTTAGGCATCCCCTACTTATTTTTATTTGGCTTCGATAAGAAGTCCCTCCTCTTGATCGACCCAGCTTGACTTTCTAAAAAAAAATAATCAATTGATAGTCCTACATTTCAAAATCTTTAGAGAAAATGATCATTTATCTTAATCGAGAGTATTCCTAAGGAATCTGTTCCTTAAGATGTAATAATTATGGGGCTTGCCTCAAACTTAACAACTTTTAAAATAAACCTTACTTTAGTTTTCAAAGAATCTCTGGTACATTCCGAAGACCCATAGTCCTCAGGAGTCCTTATTGAGGTGATTAGGTCCACTGTAGGGTGGTGACTTCTATCTTTCGAGATAGTATAGATTTCTTCAATGTCGTACCTGATCACCTTAATAAGAAGATCTGCGGATCTGCGTGGCATTCTGACAAGGTGTATTATGTATATTTCTGTTTCATTTATCCTCTTTTCCTAAGGGGGGATATATGAAGTCTCCAAATTTTCGAACACATTTTGTAACTTCATTTAGCATACTAACATTTGCTAAGTGAAGTCTCCAAATTCAAAATAAAAAGTTTTCAAACATATTTGAAATTTCATTTAGCATACTCAAATTTACTAAGTGAAGTCTCCAAATTCCAAAATAAAAAATTTTCAAACACATTTGGAACTTCATTTAGCATACTCAAATTTTCTAAGTAAAGTCTCCAAATTCAAAATCAAAAATTTTCAAACATATTTAAAATTACTTTTAACATACTCAAATTTGCTAAGTCAAGTCTCCAAAGTCAAAACCAAAAATCTTCAAGCACTTTTGGAACTTCTTTCTTTAGCATACCAAATTTTCTAAAGAGAAGTTTCCATTTTCAAAACCAAACTAAATCAAAAATGTTTTAACACATCATTTGGAATTTCATTTAACATACTCAAATTTGCTAAGTGAAACTTCCATTTCACAAAACTAAGTGGGACTTCATCTTTCACATACCATATTTGCTAAAATAAAATCTCCACTTTCAATCAAATCAAAAAAACAAAAAATAAACACATTAGGATTTCTTTAGCATACTCAAATTTTCTAAGGATCCTACTTTTTCAAAAATTGAACATCCAAAAAAATAAATGAAACCACTTAGGATTTCCTTAGCATACCCAAATTTGCTAAGAATCCTATTTTCAAAAAAAAAAAAAAAATCAAACAAAACACTCTTAGGTTCTTCACTTAGCATACCTAAATTTGCTAAGTGGGAGTTCCAAATTTCCAAAAATCCAAACAATAATTCACCAAAAAAGAAACAATCATCTTCAACCACTCTACTTAGCATACTTAAATTTGCTAAGTAAAATTCCAAAATCACCAAGGAAAAACTAAATCAATTGACCCTTACTTTAACATACCCAAATTTGTTAAAGGAAAGGGTCCTCAAGTCAAAAGAAACTCTATTTTCAAACAAACATGAACCTATGGAAGCATTCTTCTCAAAATATTTGAATCCATCTTTCAACATACCCCAATTTGTTGAAGTTGGATTCATATTCAAAATTCGTCTTTTAACCAAATTTTCAAATCCATTTGAACCCCACTTAACACTTCCAAGATGTTGGATGTGGGTTCAAATTTTCAATTCAAATTCAAAAAATCAACAAAGATAGAAATCTTCTCCAAGCTCGTTTCCTATTACAAATTCTCACCATCAATTATAGTATAGTGATAGTTCAGTTTTTTAGTCTTTTGCAGTTGATCTAAAATGGCAGGCTCTCAGAAATTTGTTTTTACTTTTTCTCATGGTATAGATTTGTCTTTGGACCAAGCCAACTTCCCCCCGATTGGATCATACACATCTTATTCACTTAGGTAGGGGATTCGAGGGAGTGAGGATTACATGTGAGGGCACTCCCCTCATGACATTTAGTAGGACCATGGTAACCGAATAGAAGCCGGTCATCCAGATTGATCTGCCTTCAGATTCTGACATGTCCTCATTCAAGAGGAAAGTAGTCCCACAGCTTCAACAAAGCAGCACAACAAAGAGAATTTAGTGTGCCCATGGTTCTCTTACCAGTAAGGGGCTAGCACCCTCTCATCTCTTAAAGGTAAGGCTCCCTAATCTGACACCTCCCCGCTTTGAGTATGGGTCTCACTCCTCCCATCCTACTAGGACATAACGTAGGATCAAAAACCACATGATCAAGTGGTATCACACTAGGATTGCCAAGGAGATGGAGGTAGATGCTTATTCAGCTTTTGAGGAGTTTCCCGTTCTAACTTCACCATTAGTTACAGTAAACCAATTCCATCCACTCTATGGGTCAAAAAGAAGGATGTTAGGAGGATTCACACATCACCTCCACCAATGGTCCAACATGCCAGCTATGGGAGCAGAGGTCATTTGCGACCGCCTTGAGCTTATGGACGTTCAGAGTTTGGAGCTCAATTTGATCTAAGATCCATTATTCCCCATAGTGTGGGGAAGATTCATAGAGAGGGCCAAAAGAGGCCCATACATCCATTACTAGTAGAGATAGATGGAGGTTCAGCACTAGCCTCACTTGTTGATTTTCAGCCCACTACCCTACCACCATACCAACAACATACTTATTGGGACCAGTCATCATGAGGGTAGCTCATGTTCATGAGAGAGTGGTGTCTCCACCACACGCTTCTACCTCCCGCCATCACCATCCAGTCACATCATCTCGTTCCATCAAAGGCCATGAAGGCCATATCTGGAGAACACCCACTGGTGATCTACCAGAGGGATCCTACCCCATCTACACCACCTATTATGATGAGGTTGAGCTTTCTTGCTTAACCTTTTTCCCTAGTGGAGGTGCGAAAAGAGTGGCGACCCCAAAGCATAGTGGTCCTCCCTTCACCAACTCCACTTGTATAGTAGGATGTGGAGATGGTAGCAGTTATTTCAGAGATGGTAGATGATAGCCAAGCTGCACCAAGGATAGTGAAACATCCTAAGAATGTCACCCCTCTCATACCTAATGATGAGTGTCTTCATCTAGTGAGTACCCCATAGGATTGACTCCCAAGAAGTGAGGTCCGGTGCCTCTCATAATAAGGATCACCCGCCAAAGATATTTGTACTTGCACAGATCGATCATTCTTCAGATGAGATAGTGGCACATTATTTCATGGAAAAGAAGTAGATTTTGGGGTATGATTGGTCTGATGAGGAGAAGGCAAGCCTCGATCCCAATGAAGATGACTTGTTTGGAGACTCAACTAGAGTCTACATAGTTGATACTAGAGGATCTCTTCTCAAGGACCACCAGGCCATGGAAGGTGATGAGGTTGATCAGGAAGACACCGCCCAATCAGCCCAATACCTCCGACATAAGTTGAGGCAGAAAGATGAGTAGATAAATAGAATGGCATACAGAGACTTATTAGCGGGAAGATTCAAAGCAAGCCCTAGCTCATCTACTACATCGACAGAAGTTAGTGCATGTCTTGGACCCAAGACCTTACCTCCCATTGAGTAAGGTAGCACTAACATGTATAGGAAGGTAGTGGAAAGTACCTCCATACAAGAAAATACATAAAATCTATGGTTAAGCAGCAAGTGAAGGAAGCCTTGGCTCAAGACCGGGGAGGATCATCGGTTCCAAAGGGTAGACACAACCTGAAGAAATTTGATTATTCAATATCCCAAGAGTTTTATGCCACCTTCCTTCAAAAGCTTTGATGGCAGTGGAAACCCAAGGCAGCACATAACACACTTTAGGGCTAGTTGTTGCAACACTGATAGCAGCGATGCTTTGTTATTCCACCTTTTCATTAGTAGCCTAGTAAAGATTGCTTTGATTGGTATGCTGAACGGCCCAATGATTCAGTAAAGATATTTGAGTTAGAGCAACTCATCATCAAGAGGTTTGCTAAAGCTCGACAAAAGGTTACTGTATGTGATCTCGTTGTAGCACAACAGCAGCCAGGTGAGTCCCTTATTGATTATATTCTTTTATAACATAACCTAAGTACAAAATGTGAGACATAACTATCTAAGTAGCATGCCATTGAGATTCTTTTGAAGAATATCCATGGCCTGGTCACCTTCATGCTTAAGGGCTTCACTATCAAGACATTTGAGAAGCTAATCAATAAGATGGCTAGTCTACAATGAGAGGTCAAACAATTTTCTTTTCAAGATCAGTTGCTTAAAGCAAAGCCACAAAATGTCAAAGAGAAGAAATCGGGAGAGACAAGAATGTGATAAGGGGAAGTAGCCAAGAGATCGGAGAGACACGACCTCAAGAGCCTCCACCTCCCATTTCCACTCACCGAGGCAGCCTATTGGTCTCCACACGAGCCTCCATGATAAAGCACCACCGCTTTAGCAACACCAGCGGACATACATACCAAGTAGCTATGGTTCACCTCTTTTAGATGTTTAACAAACCTTATTCATTTAAGAGGGAGGTAATCAAGAAGATCTTTAAGAATCTCTTAAAGAAGCTTGATTTTTAGCTACCCAAGCCTAGGAGACCAGAGGAAGTAGGCAAAAGTCATGATCCAAACTTTTGCCCCTACCATCATATTCTAGGCCATGATTTAGAGGATTGCTTCACATTCAAAGGTTATCTTGAACATAGTTTCAAGACTGATGTTGTAGTTATCCCAAAGGAATACTTTACGGAACAACCATCCAGTTCCATTAGGGTAATCCATTGAAATACATGTGATCCATCCAAAACTAAAGAAGGATGGGATATTTCTTTATCCAAAACCTCTAAGAAGATCATCCAGAAGATCAAGAAGCCTTCCTTGCAAGTGCTTGAGTCAGCTTAAACCTCCAACATCAAGGAAGGTTTGCAAGTTGTCAATGCCAACTCAAGGAAAGGGGGAGCTCAGTAGCAGCAGCATCAACACCATGTGTTGGTCCGGGATAGCCCATTAGCGCAACCACTGACTGAGTCCAGGATCAGCCAATAGTTGTAACTTCCACACAAGTGACTTCTTCCATTATAGCTAGCTCTACTCCTTCTACTAGTAGAACTCTTGTATCGATGGATAAGGGCATTAAATCCTTTACCCCACCCACTTTACTTTATTTCTACTTTGTACCTAATAATAATTCCAACAAATTGAAGAATAAAGCTAGTTTGAATTACATTTGTGTCACTTCTGATGGTTGTCTTCTTCTATTCCTAATGATTACTCTCCAAGTAAAAATAACTATAACCATTCTGACTTTTCTCTTTCTGATTCAGAGTTGTACTTTCTTACTCTGAATACCATGGGTTCACCTCTTGAGATAGACTTAGAATCATCCAATTCTGAGGGTCCCATAGGAGAAGCTATGTATTGAGAAGTGTGTAGAACCTTCCATTACCCTGCCATAAGAGATCACCAAGTCAACCTTTGTAGTGGCAAGGTTCTACCTCCTAGGGCAGCACCTCAAGATAGAGGGAAACAAATCAATGGTATATAAAATTGAGAAGCCCCTCCACAGGATGCTCCACCCTTGGAAATGCTTGTGGAGGACCAGCCCAAGGTGGACTACAATGTCCTTTCTCATCTAAGAAAGTTGCCATCTAAGCTAAGCATATACATATACGATGCCATTATCTTATCCAAAGTTGGATAAGGGAATCATTAATCAAGGCTCTCCTTGATCTTGAAATATGCTTAGCTCAGCTGACTACTATAGGTGAGGAGGCACATTATATAAAAGAAGCTCAAGGGATCACCTTCATAGATGAAGACCTTCTTTTGGGGGACTTGGAGTACAACCGTCCCCTCTACATCACAGTCGACATGGACAGGTTCAGACTTACTAGAGTTCTCATAGATTCAGGTGCATCAGTGAACATTATGAGTCTAAAGACCCTTGTCTATTTGAGGATTGACATTTCCACACTCTAAGGAGATCGAATGATGTTGAGAGGATTCAATGAACAAGGTGAGTGGGCTTTATGTTCCATAGTGTTGCCTTTGGAGATAGGTGACTCAAAGACTAAATCCAAGTTTTACATCATTGATGTGAATACTTCATTCACTACTTTTTTCGGTAGGCCTTGGATACATCAGAACAAGATCATTCCATCCTCCCTTCATCAGTGTATCAAGTTCAGAAAAGATGGGATTGAATACCATGTCAATGGAGATGAAAAGCCATTTTCAATTAGAGAGGTTGGGATTTATGAGGATGTGACCTACTATCTTCCTTAAAACACCCTTTCTCATTAACTTGAATAAAATTCAAATGCAAAAACAAAAGAAAAAGAAAATGAAGGAAAAGAAAAAGATAAAAGAAAATGAAAAGAAAAATGAAAGCCCAAGTGAACAAGAAAGGAGAAATCAGAAAGAAATAGATCCGCATATCACATTCCACCCACTGTTCATTCCATCATATGGACATGTGGGTAAGATGGCTAAACCTCCACCAGGTAGAGGTAGAGATAGAAATAGAGGTAGTTCCAGAGGTGGGAGACCCTCTAGTTGGCCATCAACCAATAGAGGTCGTGTTCCAGTTCACAAGAGTACTCCTACTATTCAGGTAGACCTGGAATCTAGCTCGAATGCTGAGTCTAATGTGATTAGTATACCATCCAACCCCTCTCAGTGAGTTCCATTGGAGGTGACTTTTAATCCAGACAGAGATGAAGACCAGGCCTCTAGACAAAGCAAAGTATTTGAATCTGGTTTATATGAAACTATTAGGTAGTAGCTGGGAACCTTAGCTCTAACCTCACTTACATCTTAGAAAGTTGAAGGTTTGGTAGTTAAGAAAATCCCTAAGTCTTCCAGTGATGTGAAGCAAAAGAGGTTTTTTTGGGTTCATCATTCTCAAGTCCTGAAGTTGATGTAGAACTTGAGGAGGATTCATTTAAAGAATTAATAGAATTATCGTTTGACTTTTACTCACCTTGTGTTCATAATCTTATACATAAAAGTTTAGTTCCTCACACATGGTCCAAGCACAGGTAAGAGTATTTTGAAAAATTATGGAACAATACAGGTAGGGAAGCACAATCAAGAGCAGGACTATGATTCAGTACAGTGGGTCTAGTCGATGATGATGATTACTGCTAAGTTGTTACCAATCATTTGGAGTCTGATAGGTTTTTCTTATGCACCCCCAACTCTTATGAGAATGTGGGTTTAGAAACCTCAAATGATCTAGATGATCTCCAAATCAAAGAGGCATCGGCAAATTTTGAAGAGGAGATTCATTCAATAATTGACAAGCTTAAAGAAATCAATCTCAAGACAGAAGAAAATCCACCCCCGACATACATCAGTTCATTACTGAATGAAGAAATAATCAATGAAATAGTTAGGCTATTGGTTGAGTTTAAAGACTGCTTCACATGGAGTTATGAAGAAATGCCTAAATTATCTCTTAACGTTACAGTCTACAAGCTAGCAATAGACCCTACGCTACCCCTATTAAGCAAGCTCCTAGATGCATGCGATTAGAAATTGAACAATAGGTCATTTTTGAAGTCAAGAAATTGATCGATGCTGGTTTCATTAAGGAAGAAAAATATCCTACTTGGTTAGCTAATGTCATCCTAGTTAAGAAGAAGAATGGCCAAATTTGCATATATGTCAATTTTAGGGACTTAAACAAGGCATGTCCTAAGGATGAGTTTCCTCTTCCTATACTTAATATGGACATCACCTCATCTCATGTAATCTTCTTTCATGGATGGGTCATCGCATAACCAAATCAAGATGTCTCAAAGATGAAAGAAACACTACTTTTGAACCCCATCAATCTTTGTTATAGGGTCATGCCTTTGCCTTAAAATGCTGGTACATACCAAGGCCATGACTTAAATCTTCAATGAACTCATCCACCATCAGGTTGAGTGCTATTTGATGATCTAGTAGTCAAGAGTAGAGAAAAGGATGACCACCTCTTTGACTTGAGAGTATTTTTTGAATGGTTAAGATAATATAACCTCAAAATGAATAACCTGAAGTGTGCATTCGAAGTAACTTCAGGGAAATTCATGGGTTTGTTGTCTGACACTGAGGAATAGAAGTAGATCTTAAAAAGATCAAAGTTATCTTAAAAATGCCACATCTTAAGAGTTTAACTCAACTCAGATCCTTTCAAGGATGGTTGGCATATCTAAGATGCTTTATCTCCAACCTATCGAGGAGATGCAATCCATTTTCAGCACTTATCAAAAAGGACACTAAGTTCAAGTGGGATGACAAGTGTC
Organism: Cymbidium sinense; assembly: GCA_021442155.1. NCBI lineage: Eukaryota > Viridiplantae > Streptophyta > Magnoliopsida > Asparagales > Orchidaceae > Cymbidium > Cymbidium sinense. Next base: position 65,472,614 of record CM038215.1, read on the forward strand.
AGCATGCCTTCAAAGACATTAAGCAATATTTGGTGAAGCCACTAGTTCTAGTAGCCTATCCCGAAAGCCACTCATCCTCACACTGTATTGGATGACTCTCGGCTTTTTTTGGCCCAAGTTAACAACAAAGGGAAGGAGAATGCTCTCTATTACCATAGCTGTTATCTGATTCCCATTGAACCAAACTATCCACCCATTGAGAAACATTGCCTAGCTTTGATCATTGCTTCCCAAAAGCTATGACATTATATGCTTTCTCATAAGGTTAACTTGATCTCCAAAATAAATCTACTGCAGTACCTCATGCATGGCCAACGATATCCGATGTTTGGCATGCTGGTCCATGATTCTCTCATAGTGTGATATCACATTTGTACCCCTCCGTGTGATAAAAAGATAGGCACTAGCATTTTCTTAGAAGTACACCCACCTCTTATTGATTCTACACTTAGTGACGGTCTCCCTAATGAATAAATCATGAACTTAGGGGAGGCCAGCAACCACCGAAGGGAGATGTATTTTGATGGTGTAGGTGAAGCTTCTTTTCATAAAGGGGAAGCACCATAATCTACTCTTCTCAAAAAGCAGGGGTAGGAATAGTTATCCTAACTCCAAACCACGATGTGATGAAATTCTCATACTATATATCCAACCCTTGCCCCGACAATGAAGTTGAGTATGAGGCTTTGATTGCCAATCTGGAGCTAGCCATCACTATCAGTGTCAAGAGCATCAACATCTTTGGGGATTCTCAATTGATCATCATCCAGATTGCCGGGTCCTATCAGGTCCTCAAACCCAAGCTTCGTCATTACTATGAGTATACCATGAAGCTATTGGACCAAATTCTGAAGTCACGATCTACAAAGTTCCTCGAGCAGTGAATGCAGTAGTAGATTCTTTGGCCAAACTTGCCAAAGAATTGGCATGTTAGGAAGATGAGTCCATTTCAATAAGGGTCCAAAATAGACAAGTCCTATCCTTATTGATGTTGAACTCATCAAGAGACTTTCTCTTGAAGGGGAGGTTGCCATTGCCAAAATGGACAAGGAGTTGAATTGGAGGCAACCGTTCATAGATTACTTGAACACTAGCAAACTACCTCAAGAAAAGTCACAAACTCCTATGCTCTTGTTGATGCCACCTTATACTGTCTATCCTTTGACCAAATGAGGTTACACTATTTAGACAAACATGAAGCCCATGGAATTATAACTAAGGTACATTCAGGTCTATGTGGAGCACATCACTCCAGTCCAAAGATGAAGATGAAGATCAAGCGAGGATACTATGGACTTTCGATGATTACAGGCATACATGGATGTAGCTAGGAGATGCCATTAGTGTCAAGTACACGGTGTGGTCCAACATCAACCACCCAACATTCTACACCCTACATTGGCTTCATGGCCATTGAGTGTTAGGGTACCGACATTGTGGGTCCAATCGATCCTCCTTCTTTCAAGGGGAATTGACTCATCTTAGTTGCCACCGACTACTTTTCCAAGTGGCAGAAGCCATCCCACTCAAAGTTGTTATAGCTCAGCATGTGCTTTAGTATTTCAGAAACCATATTGTATATAGGTTCAGGGTGCCTTAATGAACTGCATTCAAAAGCATGAAGATCAATAGCTTTGCCAAAAGACATGGTATAGATTGGAGATACTCCACCATCTACTACCCTAGAGCGAATGGCTTAGTAGAAGCATTCAACAAACTCTCATCTAGATACTAAATAAGACTTTTGATGACAATAAATGATAATGGAATGATCAGTTGGTTGAAGCATTGTGGGCATGCCGTACCACATACCGAACTCCAACTCAAACTATCCCATTTTTCTTAGTGTATAGGTCCGAAGCAATTCTACCTTTAGAAGTTCAACTCCCATCACTAAGGATAGCATTGGTTAGCAAGATCACTACAGAGCAGAATGCAAAGTAATGATTAGAAGAGCTCAAAGGTTTGGAGGAAAGTCATTTATGGGCGTGCCAGAACCTCAAGTTGTACAAGGCCAAAATGATTCAAGCTCACAAACTGGTCTATCCTAGGTCTTTCTGAGTAAGAGAACTTGTGTTAGTCCTAAGAAGACCAATTATTGCCCGTGAAAGATGGGAGGCAAGTTTGAACGCACTTAGGAAGGCCCCCATGTCATAGAGAAGGCCTGCCAATGAGGATCTTATCAGCTTATTGATTATAAAGGGGAACACCCGATGCTTCCAATTATTGGGCTCCATCTAAAGAAATATTATCTATGAAATAAATCATGTTTAAAAATAATCATTAATAAAAAGATCAAAAGTTTGATTCCATTCATCAAATCTTCTCTTCTTCCAAAGTGTTGTTAGCTTGTCTTACGAATCTGCTGTGATGTGTCTAGGGTAGGTGTAATAGTCCTCCATTGGCATCCTATCCCTCTTTCACAACACAAACACAATCTCCCAATGCTATTAGAATAGGTGTAAGAGAACCCAAGGGGCATCCTATTTTGATTATCACAGCTAAGTTAGGTGTAATAGAATCCAAGCATCATCCTTTCTTAGTGGGAAATCCTTTTTTTGCCATCTGTGGCACCACTTCACCAAAACCCCTAGTGTGTTTAAGGTAGGTGTAAGGCATCATATTCCTTTTAACACATGCACAAAAATAAACACAAATCTTTTATCTCGAGCTACTTTAATGTGGGAGCCAGCCCCCTATGGCACTCACTCATTAGCTGTTCTAGGTCGGGTCTACATGCTACCTTGCTAGTATATCACCCCACTGGTCACTTGTTTGGATTTTGTGAGTCCTTGAGCTTTCTTCCTAACTTGACCATTGCAAACCAATGAGCACCTTGTTAGTATGGTTATCCTCATTGCCCAGCTAGTACGCTATCTTATGTTGACTTTGCTTAAGAAGATGTGAGTCCATGTGCTTTCTTTTTGAACTAGCCATCGTGCATTAACTAGGTCGAGTATATTCGAGGTCTAGGATAAGTCCCAAAGAGGCTCCTTTCCTCTTGACTATATTTGAGTTGATATAAGTCCCCTAGTGGCATTCACTCAGTAGTCACCCTAGGTCGGATGGCACCTATCAAATCGAAGACAGACTATCCCAACCATTAGTTATGTTATAGAAGGATGTGACCCCCAGAGCTTTCTTCCTAGACTGATTGTTGCAAACCAATGGGCAACTTAGGTTGGTTGATATTCGCTATGCTGACAGCAACTCATCCGGCAGATACACCACTCTTGGTAAGTATGAGTCCCTGAGCTTTCTCTTGAGTTGGACCTCGAATACCAATTGGATATATAATTAGCAATGTCATTTTCTCCAGGGTGTTGGATTAAGCCCTTAGAAACCCCATCTCTGTGCACTCTATTTGGATCACGTCCTTTGCAACTTCATTTAGACACTACTGGGTTACTTTTGGATTGGATAGTCCTCTTTCCTAGTAACCACCCTTATGGTTGGAAAATTTGTTCAGCGAATGTGCAGATTCTCCCTTGGTTCAGTAAATTTGAGATAGGTCTAGGCTAATATAAGCTCCTTCTTAGTTTGATCCCTCACAAACTAACAGGTCCATGATAAAATAAGCTAAATAAATAAATAAATTTAATTTGCTTGTGGATTAAGAATTCAAGCTCCCAAAGGTCCACCTTTTCCCAAGCAACCATCTTATCTTTAGGTTGTCAAGAACTCACTATAGAATTGCTCGACTACCGAGTTAAGAAAGTCTCTGTCTCACCTGAATTGACCTTAGGTCAGGTTCAATCAATTTTGATTAAAAGCTACCCTGACAATCATTCTGCTTTGGCAGATGTAAGACTATGATGCATTCTTTCTAATATGATTATCACAAATTGACAGGCAGCCCTAGGTCGGGTTTGATTTATTGCCCAAAGCAACCAATCACACCAGTGGTCTTTTCTAGTGGAAGATGTGAGTCCCAGCTTTCTTCCCTTCAATTGATCATTGCAAACCGAAAGGAACTCCTTTGGTTGGATAGTTCTTCCATCGGCCAGGAAGCTACTTTCTTTGGTTCAATAAATATGAGGTAGGTCTTGGTTGATATAAGCTCCTTCTTAGTGCGATCCATTGCAAACTGATGAAATTCATCAAAATAAATAAATCTAAAAATGAAATTAATCTTGACTATTTTTGAGTTGATCTAAGTCCCCTAGCAGCATTCACTCAATAGTCAGCCCTAGGTTGGGTTCAATCTGTTGTCTTGCCAATAGATTACCCCAACATCTAGTCCCTACTTTGGAGGATGTAAGTCCACTATGCTTTCTTCCTAGTACAGTTGTTGCATACCGAAAGGCATCCTTTTGGTTGACTAGTCCTACTACATGTTTAGTAGACTACCCCTTTGAATTTGTAAATCTAAGTTAGGTCTAGGCCTCCATGGCTCCTACTTAGTATGATTCATCAAAACTAATGGGATCCAACATAAACAAAATAAAAAAAATCTAGCAAATGAAATTAATCTTGACTATCTTTGAGCTGATCTAAGTCTCCCAGTGGCATGCACTCAATAGTCAACCCTAGGTTGGGTTCAATCTATTATTTTGCCAATAGATTACCCCAACAACTGGTCTCTAGTTTGGAGGATGTAAGTCTACTAGATTTTCTTCCTAGTACAGATGCTACATACCGAAAGACATCCCTTTATTTGGCTAGTCCTACTATGTGTTTAGTAGACTACCCCCTTTGGATTGGTAAATGAGTTAGTCACGCCTCTTCTACTTAGTGCAGTCCATCGCAAACCAACAAGGTCCATCTCAAAAATCCAAACTTAAAAATTGAAACAAATTCAACCCTTTTCGTTAGTGGAAATTTCTCTTTAGTGAGACCAAAATCAAATCAAACCTCTCATCCCTTTGTGGATGACTTGAACCTGCTTCCCTAGTGGAAGGTTCACACCCTATCCCCTAGTAGATTCTTCTCACTCTCTTATGTCTTGGACATAAGTATAGCCACATTGCATTAAGTTCTAGATTCTTTCTACAGCTTGGGTTATGGATAGATTGTTTCAGTTAGTGCTTGTGATCTTTCGATCAACACAAATATGTGTGGTGTTCCTTGTTAGTCACACCACACTTATTAGGTGCTCTGTGTTGACCTCATTTATAGAATGAGCTATCAACCCCCTCCATCTTAGACATAGGACTTCTCTTTGACTTTAAGAGTTCCTTAGTCTTAAGACACATCTAGTGATTAGTTGGACACTCAATCTAGCCCTAGAGACATAGAACTGTTAGCCATAGGAATAGGTAATGCCTTAGGGGTGTTAGAAAATTTTGCCTACCCTTAGCCTAAACCATTTCTCACCTTCTTTCCTTCAAGTCAAACTCCAAATCAATCTTATTTGATTTTCTCCAAACTCCAATCAACTCCATGTGATGAAATCCAAAATTGAAATCCATGATTGAAATCTATTAATGAAATTCCTAAGTCAAAATCCTTCTTAAGTCCTTAATTTCCCACTTAAGGACTTATCCAAAATCATGATCAAACCAAATCAAATCCTTGAGATTTTCTCATAACTCATTTATATTTCTATTTATATTCACATATATAAATGAAATATAAATTCAAACCAATCAAACTAAATTCAAAATTCAAATCCCTACACAAAAATTTTCTAAGTCCTTTAAAATCCTTTTAATGGATTTAGCCTAAATCATGATCAAACCAATTCAAACTCATGAGATTTTCTCATAATTGATTTATAATCTCATTTATATTCACATATATGAATGAAATATAAATTCAAACCAATCAAACTAAACTCAAAATTCAAAATCAATTCATAAAATATCAAAAGTCCAAATTTTTCTTAAGTCTTTAATCTTCCTTTAAGGACTTAGCCAAAATCATAATCAAATCACTTCAAATCCTTGAAATTTTCTCATGGCTCATTTATATTCTCATTTATATTCACATATATAAATGAAATATAAATTTAAACAATTAAAACCAATTCCAAAAATCAAACTTAAATCCATTCAAAATCCAACCTAAGCCTTTCAAGTCAAAATTTTGAACTTAGCCAAATCAATTTCAAATCAAGCCAAACTCTTGATTTTCTTTCATGATTCAATCAACCCTACAATCATGAATTCAAATATAAATACAAACTTCAATCACTTAACCAAAACTCAATTCAAAAATCAAACACCAAATTCTTTCATATTCTTCCTATGAATACAAAATTGTTAAATGGATCAAAACCCATTTGACTTCAAACCTCTTAGATGGATTTATATTTCAATCATAAGTCCATATACAAGTTCAATCAAACTAAAATCAAGCTTTGACCAAGCTATTTGACCCACTTAGGCTCACTTGACCCAAAGTGATTGAAAGTACCCTTATGAGACAAATTATAATCCTAACTAAATTGGATTGAATCAAACTTGCCTATGCCTCTCATCATGATCAACAATAATCATGGGATGATCAATCAATTAGATTGAATCAAACCAAGTCAAACTTATGGGTTGACTAAGCCAACACTTAGCCAAAATGAAACATAACATAGCCAAAGTCCACCATTGGCCAAATTGATTGAAACCATTGATCTAAGTTCATTCATGAACTATGTTTGAACTTGACTAAGTCAACATTTGAGCCTAACTAAGCCCAACTGGTAAATTGACCCAAGTTGACCCAACTTGACCTAAATTATCAAAATGTGTCAGAACTCGATCTAAGCCAAATTGATTGAAACCAATGGGTCAAGTTTGTTCTAAATCACTTGTTGAACTTGACCAAAGCCTCAATTGGCCAACTAGACCTAACCTAGTTTATTGACCTTGAACCCAACTTGACCTAAAGGTCATAGCCAAATTCAAACTTAACCAAATTGATTGGAAACAAAGAACCAATCCACTTCATATGACTAACCAAACCTAAACCTACCCATGATAGCTCAAATAGGGTCAAATGGGTCAAATTATTAACTTGACATTTTGACCTAAATGAAGTCATATGAGCAAACTCAAACTAAACCAAATTGAATCAAACCAAAGCAACCAAAATATTTCAAATGGTCATGTGAACTTGACCCAACCCTTGGTTTGACCCAATTTGACCAATTGGTCAACTTGACCTAAGTTGACCCATTTTGACCTAAATTGGTCAACATGAGCCAAACCATACCAAATGAACTCCAAATCCAATGAAACTTGGCCAAACCTATTTTCTCAACATACCCAACATATTCAAATTTAAAAATAATCCAAATGACCATTCTACCCCTAGGCCATAGAACTAATTTTGGTCAAATCCATGGGAATTTGGTCAAGCCCTCTTCATATCAACTTGATACCTTCAATAGGTCAAGTGAATTTATGGTGGTGCTCCCAACCCAATGAGTTTGGGTCAGCCCAAATGGACCCAAGCCAAAACTGACCCCATAGCTCAAATTGGCCAATTTGAAAACCTCCCTCCACTCAATTTAAAGCACATTAGTGGTCACCAATCAACTCCTAAGCTCAAACCAACCACGTGCCAACTCCAAACATCTCAAACAACCCTTTCCATATGGTCAGTTGGATCAAAATAGCAACCATAGCATCAGTCTTTTGATTGCCATAGGGGGAGACATACTCCCACTAATTCAATTCAATTCACACATCCTCATTATCGATTTAATGTTAGAGAGTTTTAGGAGCCATCAGAGAGCAATCCTAAGCTTTCTAATAGGGAATGATGCATTCTCGGTTTCTTTCTTCAAGAGAAAAGGAGCTTCACTCATTTCCAAATTTCTCTATACTCATTCACTTCAATTCCGGACAACCCAGGTTATGAGTTTTAAGTATCCTAAGTAGGTCTTGTACCTTACACCTCTAGTTAACAATGACACTGTACTCACTTATACCTTTCTTACTTTCATATGTGCATGTGAAAATTGGATAAGAAATCCCTTTTCTACTTAATGAAAATCATGCATCATAAACTTTCAAATTTTCTTAAATAAATTACTTAGCATGCATCATAAAGTTTGTTAAACATTCTCATTTGTATGTATAAACATTCTTAGGACTCATTCATATGAATGTTATACATGTTGGGAAAGAAATGAAGTGATGTATGTTTTGTGAATTTTGTTCATTTTATTTAATCTTAAAAAGGCCTTCCTTTTTGAATGGGTTTATTTAGAGTTCATTTTAACTTAGTATTAATTAAAAGACTTTATGAAAACATTCACTAAACAAAACTAAAATTTGAATCTACTTTAGAAATTACTTAGGGAAGGAGAGAAGTTCTCTCTTTCCTCTCTTTATAACAGTATTAATTATAGATTCATTTAAACCTAATCAAAACATGAAGTAAAATCAACCTAAAATAATTAAATCACTTAAATGAAACCCTCCTCTAAGTTGAACATGCTTCACACATAAAATTCTAACTTAAAGCCATATAAACATAACAAACCTCCAAAGCACACAAATTAAGCTAAGTCCACCACTTCTAGCTTTAGGTTAGGGAGGTGCATGGTTTGATGCTTACTTTTATTTTGTTATATATATTTTAGACTAGATGTTATGTATGCTCAAATGAATAGGTAATCTTAGTCTAACCATTATTTTATGCAGATTGTGCTTAAGTGCTATAATAAATAAAAAATATAAATACTTTTCTGAAATCTTATACCCAAGCATAATCCAATGGACTTAGTTACCCATGTTTGGGGTGATAAGTCCAATATACATGCTTGGGATTTGTTGATTTGTTTAGCTAACCTTTTTTTTGCAGGTGTTAGCTAGATTTACTTTTTGCTTTTCATGTAAACTTAGCAATTAGATTTTGGAATGATTCTTATGGAGATTAGGATGAGTATTGGTCATAAGATCCTATCTTATGCACCATGTGAAGCCTTTGGAGCATCTACCTTTCAACCATCCAAAAGAAGGAACCAAAGAAGAAAGAAGTAAAAAAGAATAACGAAGAAATGAATAATGAAGAAATAAAGCTTGAGGACCCCCATAATAATAAATTCCTTACTTCATTGTAATTTAATTCATTTTATAATCTATGTTGTATAAGGGTAGAGCTCGGCTACCCAATTTATTTTTGAGTTTGTGTGGTGGTACTTAACCACAATGGCCTCTTATTCTCTTTTTTGTGATTAGTTTTATGAATTGATTGATGATTTGTTTAGCTTGTGCATTAAGTGGCATCCTTTTCCTAGTTTCTTCTTTGCTTTATGTGCATCCTGGATATGGATTAGGCTCTTAGAAAAAAAAAATATCTTTTACCAAGTCTAACAACTCAAACCTAAAAATAAAAATTCATAATCTCATCTAAAGCTTAGGTTTAAAATCAAGATTAAAAAATTAGCAACCCCTTAGATGGATGAGTATTTCTTTTATAACATCATGCACAATGCATCTTTACTGATTAGCCACCTTTAGAAACTTGATCATTGAGAGCCATGGTGGAAACACACCTCCTCCTTCCTGATTTCTAACTTTATTTCATGTATTAAGCATAAAAAATCCTATTATTGTCAAAATAATTGTCCAAAATGAAAAAAAAAATTGCAGATTTAGGTCATTTGAAGCATACCTTACATGATCTAGTCTTTAGGGAGTGAGTTTAAGGACTTAGTTCTTTCTAAAACAAATAACAACCTATATCTCATAAAGCATATGACTGCCTACATGTATTTAAAATCATAGAGGAGTTAGTTGACCCCTTGTGGTTGTAAGTAAATGGTTTATCTCTTATGGAGGCAGCCAAATATCCATTTTACCTTAGATTTGGGTTGTGCTTTTGACTCTCACCAAAGCTCCCTAGATTTAGGTTCTAAGGTTGCTTCTCCCCTTTTGTAGCCATAAGCTTAATTTCTCACCTCTTAGGCATTTCCATAATCTTGTGTTGTGAAATCATAAGTCCGAAATTTCTAATGAAAAATGTAACTCAAATAAATTAAATCAATTTCAAAAATGTAAAGCCCAATCATATTAGTTTATTGCTATGTTTTCTAGCATCATTCTATTTATTTCTTTATCTTTAATAATAAGTCTTTTTTTGATCAATCCCATTTGATCTTCAAAATGAACAAAATTGATTGCTAGTCCTTTTCATTGAAATCTTTAAAATGATCATTTACCTTAATTGAGAGTATTCTAAGGATCCCATCCTAGGATGTAATTAACTATGGGGCTTGTAGATCTTAATGAACCCAATTTAAAATAAATTTACTTTTCCATGAAAGTAGGAAGAATCTCTGCACATATGTAGACCCATTGTCCTTAGAGTCCTTGTGATTAGGTCCATTAATGGGTAGTGACTCTATCTCTCGAGATAGTATACTATTCCTTTAAGACAATTCATCACCAATAAGCATATCTAATTTATGTGGCATCAAAAGATGAATTTTTTATATTCTTGCTTTTCATGATGAACATTATATAAAATTTTTTTCCAATGTGCTACTAGGTTTCCTAGTATCTTAAGCATCCCCTACTTTTTTTATTTGGCTTTAATAAGAACTCCCTTTTCTTGATCGATCCCTCTTAACTTTCTAAAAATAAACCAATTGATTGATAGTCCTACCTTTTGAAATCTTTGCAGACAATGATCATTTACCTTAATCAAGAGTATTCCTAAGGAATCTTCTTAGGATGTAATAAATATGGGACTTGCTAGGAAACTTAACAAACCATTTAAAATAAAAAATACCTTTACTTTTTTATGTAAAGTAGGGAAATAATCTCTGGTACATTGCAAAGACCCATAGTCCTTAGGAGTCCTTATTGAGGTGATTAGGTCCATTGTAGGGTAGTAACTTCTATCTTTCGAGATAGTACACCTCTCCTCAATGTCGTACTCAATCACCCTAATAAGATCATCTATGGATCTGCGTGGCATCACAACAAGGTGTATTATGTATATTTCTATTTTCATTTATCCTATTTTCTTAAATGAGGATAGATGATGGCAGCAATATATATAATATTTCACCACAAACTTTTCAGGTGACTCTACTGAGGATAGTTTCTCTCTATCTTTGGTAAATGATCAATGTCTCCAAGTATCGATAGTGGGTTTGTACTTTTGTATGAATCCAAGACTATCTTTTTCTATTGGCACTTAGCTTATTTCATCCTTAAGTTAAGCTAGCCAACATCTTTAGGTTTTAGGACCTGAATATGTGTTGGTCTTAAACCACCCATTGAGTTCCCAAAGAGGTGAAAATAAAAATTGAATAAAAAGAAAATGATTAAAGACTTGCTCCTTACCATTTTTTGTGGTAAGGAGAGGTTCATTCTAAAAAAATGACAAAATAAATCCTTCATAAATGTCTTGCTTTTCAAAAGCACTTTTTCAAAATACACTTAATAAAATATTTGCACTACATCTAACAATTTTTATAATTGTTACATGTAGAAACACTTCAAAAATAAAACCAACAATCATGACTTTCAAAAGCACAAATGAACTTCTTCACTCATATCATTTTGATGAAGACTTCATTTTCAAAAATAAAATTCCAACAATCCTAAACTTTCAAAAAGCACAAAATTTGAAGATGGGCCTTTCCATTCAATACATCAAATGTGTTGGATGGATGTTACATCTTCAAGCCAAAATCACAACTTTGAAATTCCACTCAACACACTCCACATGTGTTAAGTTGGAATTTTCACCCTTTCAAAAAGCACATATGAAACTTCTCCATTCAATATACCCACATTTATTGAAGGGAAGTTTCATTTTCAGCCAAAAAATAAAAAAAAAATTCTCATAAAGCACATATCAAACCTCTCCATTCAATATACCCACATCAATTGAATGGAGAATTCATTTCCAATCAAAATCAAAAATAGACTTTCAGAAAGCACATATGAACATCTCCATTCAATATACCCAAATTTATTGAATGAAGATTTCATTTCTAAATAAAATGACATTATTTTGAAATGCCACTTAACATATTCTATATATGATTAGGTTAGAATTTCCTCTTTCAAAAAGCAATAATCACACACGAAAATACATTTTTGAAAAAAAAATGAAACATAATTGATTTAAATCTTACATACCCAAATTTGTTAAATAGAAATCTCTCTTTGCAAAATCAATAAAAACAAAATTTTTCAAAATACATTTGCAACTTCATTCTAGCATACCTAATTTGCTAAAGAGAAGTCTCCCTTTTCAAAAACAAAATTTAAAACACATTTTTGGAATTTCATTTAGCATACTCAAATTTGCTAAGTGAGATGTCCATTTCACAAAATTTTCAGAACACATTTGGAACTTCATTTTAGCATACCATATTTGCTAAAGTGAAGTCTCCATTTTCAAAAACAAAATTTACAACACATTTTGAATTTCATTTAGCATTTTGCTAAATGAAATCTCCATTTCACAAAATTTTAAAACACATTGGAACTTCATCTAGCATACCACATTTTGCTAAAGTCTCCATTTTTTAAACAAAACCCAAAACAAAATTTGAAACGCATTTTTGGAAGTTCATTTAGCATACTCAAATTTGCTAAGTGAAATCTTCATTTCACAAAATTTTAAAACACATTTGGAACCTCATTTTATCATACCATATTCGCTAAAGTGAAGTCTCCATTTTAAAAAACAAAATTTACAACACATTTTGAAATTTCATTTAGCATACTCAAATTTGTTAAATTGAAATCTTCATTTCAAATTTTAAAACACATTGGAACTTCATTCTAGCATTCCACATTTGCTAAAATGAAGTCTCCATTTTTTAAAATAAAATTTGAAACATATTTTTGGAATTTCATTTAGCATACTCAAATTTGCTAAGTGAAATCTCCATTTCAAAAAATTTTAAAACACATTTGGAACTTCATTCTAGCATACCACATTTGCTAAAGTAAAGTCTCCAAGTTTAAAAAAAAATCCAAAACAAAAGAAACACTTTTGGAACTTCATTTTAGCATACCATATTTGCTAAAGTGAAATCTCCATTTTTAAAACAAAATTGAAAACAAAAAGAAACACATTAGGGTTTCCTTAGCAAACCCAAATTTTCTAAGGATCCTATTTTTCAATATCAAAAATCTCTAAAATTAAAAAAAAAAGCATTAGGATTTTCTTAGCATACTCAGATTTGCTAAGAATCCTTTTTTTTTAATTCTTCAAAAATAAAATACACTTGGATTCTTCATTTTAGCATACCCAAATTTGCTAAATGAAGATTCCATTTTTCAAAATCATAAATGATTCATAAAATAAAGCAAACAAAGAAAAAGGAAAAATTATTTTCAAACACCTCACTTAGCATGTCCAAATTTTCTAAGTCAGTGAATTCCAAAGATCACAAATCCAAAACAAAATCAATTGACCATTTACTTTTATACCCAAATTTGTTAAATAAAGGGTCCTCAAAACAAATCAAAATTCAAATATGAACCTATGGAAGCATCTCTTCAAATATTTGAACATTTTCAACATACCCAAAATTGTTGAAAATGGATTCTAAATTCCGAAAAACCTCTTTCCAATCAAATCTCAAAATCTATTCTAAATCCATTTGAGCTCGACTTAACACATTAAAGAAGTTGAGTGTGGGTTCAAATTTTAAATTCAAATTTAAAATCAACAAACAAAGAAAATCTAATTCAAGTTTGTTTTCGACATTGCGTTTTTTAACCGGTCTTTTTTAGTTTGATGCAGTTTGATTCAATGGCGGCACCCAAGTAGTGTTCACTTTTCCCCATGGGATGGATCGGCCACGGATCCAACCTCCCACTCGATTATGCCCACCTCATCCACTTTTGGATGTTTTGATGGGGGGATTATATGTGGGGACCTCCCTCATGGTTGTTAGTAGGAGTCATTGGGTTGGCATGCCATTACGAGATTCCCTGGATGAAGAGTAAGGCTATGGCGATTCCCATAGTAGCGTGTCTTGGCTATGTGCCATGGTTCCCCATCTTTAGTTAGGGCTAGCACCCACTCACTAGCACCCTCTAAGGGGAAGGCTCCTCTGATCCCAAGGATTGTCTCCTTTGCTTTTGATGTTGGGTCTAGCTCTTACTCTGCTCACCCTACTAGGACCCAAATGAGAAACAAGAACTGCATGATAAAGTGGTACCACACTCCCATTGCTAGGGAGATGGAGGCAACAATGTAATCTATTATTGAGCAGTTGCCCATGATGGTTTCCTCGATTGTTATATCAAACCAGTTCCAACCCCTTTCTAGTTCTGATAGAGAGGATGTCAGGAGGATTTCTGCTTCACCTCCACCAGCAGTGCATTTCCAGGCTCCTATTATTGAGAGGAAGAGGTCATACACTGGCCTGAGGATAGTTCTTCACTAGGTCGATAGAGCCTACGGATGATCAGAGTCTGGGGCTCAAATTGATTTGAGATCCATCATCCCCTCTAGTGTGGTGAAGCATATTCGACAGGAGAGGGCCAGGGAGGCCCATACTTCAGTTCATATTACTAATGAGGGAGAGGCGGTTCGGCGGTCTGACCTCTACACTTATTTCTGATTGCACTACGCACGTTAATCATACCGACAGCATTCTGGTCATGGGGACTACCAATCACAAGAGGAGAGCTCCTATTCAGAGAGAGTCGGTGGTGCCTCCACCACACCACTTTACCCCCCGCCACCATCTCTGATCCATGTTCTAGCATCTCCACTTTCACCAAAGGCCATGAAGGCTGCATCTAGGGAGAAGAGGACCCCACCAGTGATCGGGCTAAGGCTAAGGGATCCCATTCCATCTACATCGCCTAGTGTGGTGAGGCCGAGCTCCCCTATTCGACCTTCTGCCTGAGTCACAGTGAGGAAGGAATGGTGACCCCGAAGCATCATAGTCATCTCATCACCATCACCACCATAGCAGATGATGGAGATAGTAGTTTTTGAGCGAGAAGGTGACATCTTAGTTGCACCTATGATGATAGATCCTCCTAGGAGTGTCACCCCATGTAGATTCAGTGAGCATATTTCTTCCAGCGACTATATCCCTCATAGGATTAACTCTCCAGTAGCAGGGGAGGTCTAGTGCCTCATAGTACATGATAGTGATCCCACCATCGGCCAAGTCATTTGTGTCAGTTCGGATAGATCATTCTCTATAAGATATAGTAGCCCATTATCTCATGGAGAAGAAAGAGATCCTAGGATATGACTAGTCCGATGAGGAGAAGATCAGCTTTAATCCCAATGAAGATGATTTATTGGGAGATTCAACATGAGTTTGCATGGTAGACACCAGGAGATCCCTCCTTAAAGAGCAGTAGACTATGGAAGGTGTTGAGGCCTAGCAGGAAGACACAGCCTACTCAACCCAACACCTCCTTCAATAGATAAAGTAGAAGGATGAAAAAATAGATAGGATGGAGATGAGGCTCAAAGATCTACTAGCAACTATCTTAGAACTTCAAAACCAAGCCCCGATAGTTCATCCTACTATAGCTGAGACTAGTCAACCAGAGTTGGTGCATGTCTTGGATCCAGCCAAGACTTTACCTCCAGTAGAGCAAGGTAGCACCAGCATATATAGGAAGGTATAGTACCTCCATACTAAAAAAAGATATCAAGAGCATGGTTGAGCAGTAGCAACAATACACACACCTGTTGGTCCACCTACTACTTTGGATAAACTTAACAAGCCTTATTCATTTAAGAGGGAGGTAATCAGGAAGATCTTTAAGAATCTCTTAAAGAAGTCAGATTGTTAGCTACCCGAACTTAGGAGACTTGAGCAAGTAGGAAAAAGTAATGAGACTAACCTTTGCCCATACCACCATATGCTAGGTCATGTTTTGGAAGATTGCTTCACATTTAAGGACTGCTTAAACATAGCTTTAAGATTGGTGTTATAGTTATCCCGAAGGAATACCTTGTGGAACAACCAGCCAATTCCATTAGGGTAATCCTTAGGGATACTTGCGATCCTTCCAAAATAAAAGAAGGTTGGGATATTCCTTATCCAAAACCTCTAAGAAAATTGTCTCAAAGATCAAGAAACTTTTCTTGCAGGTGTCTAAGTCAGCTCAAACCTCTAACATCAAGGAAAGTTTGCAAGTTACAAAAGCCAACTCAGGGAAAGGGGGCTCAAGCGGCGCATGTGCCCTGGGATAGCCCTAGTGCAACCACCTACCGAGTTCGCCTCCGTCCTCCATTACGCGGTAACCTCCTCACTTGATTAGCTCTTCTTCTTCTAGCAGACATCTTGTATCGATGGATGAGGACATCAAATCCCTCATTGCTTTACTTGATTTCTACTATGTATCTCCTATCAAATCCAAGAAAATAAAGAATAAAGCTAGTTTGAATTATCTGTGATACTTCTGATGAGTTGTCTAAATCTATTCCTAATGAGAACTCTTCAAGCCTAACAACAACTATAATAATTCCAATCTTCCTCTTTCTAATTCAAAGTTGGACTTTCCTACTCTAAATACTATAGGTTTGCCTCTTGAGATAGACTTGGAATCATCCTATTCTAAAGGTCCCATAGGAGAAGCTATAGGTGAGCCTCACGTGCAGGTAGAATCTTCCATTATCCTGCTACAAGATGTCACCGAAGGCAACCTCCATAGTGGCAAGGGTCTACCTCCCAGGGCAGCACCTCAAGATAGAGAGAAACAAGTCATTGGTTCAAAGGATCGAGAAGCCCATCCATAGGATGCTCCACCCTTGGATATGCTTATGAAGGACCAGCCCAAGGTGGACTACAATGTCCTCTCTCACCTAAGAAAATTTCCATCTAAGCTAAGAATATACGATGCCCTTGTCTTATCCAAAGATTGAGATAATCATTAATCAAGGCTCTCTTTGATCTTAATATGCTTAGCTCAATTGTCCACTATTAGAGAGGAGGCACATTATTCTAGAGAAGCCCAAGGGATCACTTCACAAATGAAGACCTACTTCTAGGGGACATGGAGCATAACTGTCCCCTCTACATTGCAGTGAACATAGACAGATTCAGACTTGCCAAAGTTCTCATCAATCCAACTGCATAGGTGAACATTATGAGTCTAAAGACCCTTTCCTATTTGAGGATTGACATCTCCACACTTTGAGGAGATCTGCTGATGTTGACAGGATTCAAAGAATAAGGCGAGCAAGATTTAGGTTCCATAGTGTTACCTTTGGAAATAAGTGACTGGAATGCTAAAGCTAAGTTTTATATCATTGATTTGAATACTTCATTCATTTCTTTGCTTGATAGGCCTTAGATACACCAGAACAAGATGATTCCATCCTCCCTTCATCAGTGCATCAAGTTCAGGAAGGATGTGATTAAGTACTATGTCAAAGGAGATGAAAAGTCATTTTTCAATTAGAGAGGTTGAGATATATAAGGATATGACTTACTATCTTTCTTAAAACATCCTTTCTCATGAACTTGGACAAAATTCAAATTCAAATGAAAAAGAAAATAAAGAAAAAGAAAAAGACAGGAAGAAAATAAATGAAAATCCAAGTGAACAAGAAAGGAAAATTGAAGAAGAAATAGAGCCACATATCACATTCCACCTATTGTTCACTCCATCATATGAACATGTGGGTAGGATGACTCAACCTCCACCAGGAAGAGGTATAAACAGAGGTAGTTCTAGAGGTGGAAGACCCCTTGCTTGGCCATCAGCCAATAGGGGTTATGTTCTAGTTCACGGGAGTACCCCTACTATTCACATAGACTTGGAATCTAGCTCAAAGGATGAGTCTAATGTGATTAGCATACCAACCAACCCCTCTCATATGGTTTCATTGGAGGTGACACTCAAGCCGGACAATGATGAATACTAGGCCTCCAGACGAAGCAAAGTATTTGAATCAAATGTGTGTGAAACTATCAGGTAGCAGGTAGGAACCTTAGCTCTAACCTCACTTTCATCTCAAAAAGTTGAAGGTTTAATAGTTAAGGAAGCCCCTAAGTCTTCCAATGATATGAAGCCAAAGAGATTCATTTTAGGATCAACTTCCTCAAGTCCTGAAGTTGATGTAGAACTTGAGGAGAATTCATATAAAGAATTAATGGAATTGTCTTTTGATTGGTATTTGTCTTGTGTTCTTAATCTTGAAAAGTAGGGTTTGATACCTTATACTTTGTCTAAGCATAGGTCAGAATACTTTGAAAAGCTATGGAACAACACAAGCAGGGATGCCGAATCAAGATCAAGACTAGGATTGATATATCGGTCATCGGCGATGATGATTACTTGTCACCAACCATCTAGAGTCTGATAGGTTCTTTTCACACCAAACCAACTCTTATGAAGATGTATGTTTAGAAACTTCAGATGATCCAGATGATCTCCAAATCAAAGAAGCACCACCATATTTTGAAGAGAAGATCCATTCAATATTTGACAAGCTTAAAGAAATCAACCTCGGATAGAAGAAACTTCACACCCAACATACATCAACTCATTGTTGAATGAAGAAGAAACCAATGACTTAGTTAGGCTATTGATTGAGTTTAAGGACTGCTTTGCATAGAGTTATGAAGAGATGCTCGTATTATCTCCTGACGTAGCAATCCACAAGTTAGCAATAGATCCTAGCGCTAATCATATCAAGCAAGCTCCTAGGCATGCGATTAGAAATCAAAAAATAGGTCATTTCTAAAGTCAAGAAATTGATCAATGCTAGTTTCATTAGAGAAAAAAAATATCCCACCTGGTTAGCCAATGTCGTCCCAGTTAAGAAGAAGAATATCCAAATTTGCATATATGTCAATTTCAGGGACTTAAATAAGGCATGTCCTAAGGATGAGTTTCCTCTTCATATACCAGAATTAATAGTGGGAATCACCTCATCTCATGTAGTTTTCTCCTTTATGGATGGGTCATCTGGCTACAACCAAATCAAGATGGCCCTCGAGGATGAAAGAAATACTACTTTTGACCCCAATCAGAATCTATTATTATAGGGTCATACCTTTTGGTCTTAAAAATGTTGGTACTACATACCAACGGCCCATGACTCAGATCTTTAATGAACTCATCCATCATCAGGTTGAGTGTTACATTGATAATCCAGCAATCAAGAGTAGAAAAAAAGGAAGACCATCTCTTTGACTTGAGAGTAGTTTTCGAACAGTTAAGATAAATAACCTTGAAAAGAATCCTCTGAAGTGCGCATTCAGAGTAGCTTCAGAGAAATTCTTTAGGTTTATTGTCTGACACCAAGTAATAGAAATATATCTAGAAAAAATCAAAGCTATCTCAAAAATGCCACCATTCTAAGAGTTTAACTCAACTCAGATTTTTCCAAGTACGGTTAGCATATCTAAGATGCTTTATTTTCAACCTATCAAGGAGATGTAAGCCATTCTCAACACTTGTCAAAAGGAAGCCAAGTTCAAGTGGGATGATAAGTGCTAGCATGCCTTTAAAGATATCAAGCAGTATTTGGTGAAGCCACTAGTTCTAGCAGCCCTTATCCCAGGCAGGCCACTCATCTTCTACACTACTGCATTGGATGACTCTCTCAGCACATTGTTGGCCCAAGCCAATGATGAAGGGAAAGAGAGTGCTCTCTACTACCTCAGCCATCGTCTGATTCCTATTGAAGTGAACTACCCACCTATTGAGAAACATTGGCTAGCTTTGATCTTTGCATCTCAGAAGCTACAACATTATATGCTTTCTGATATGATGAACTTGATTTCCAGAACCAATCCACTACAATATCTCATGACACAACCAACACTATCCAAACATTTGGCATGATGGTCCATGATTCTCTCATAATTTGATATCACATTCGTACCCCTTCGTGTGATAAAAGGTCAAGCACCAGTGAGTTTCTTAGCAGCACACCCACTTCCTACTAAATCTCCACTTAATGATGATCCCCTACTGAACAAATCATGAACTAAGGCAAGGTTAACAATCACCGATGGGAGATGTATTTTGATGGTGCAGCTTCTTTTCATAAAGGGGAAGCACCACGATTTTCTCTTCCAGGAAAGGCAGGGGTAGGAATAGTTCTCTTAACTCAAGGACATGATATGATCAGATTCTCATACTATCTATCCGATCCCTACACCAACAATGAAGCTGAGTATGAGGCTTTGATTATCGGTATGGAGTTAGCTATCACAATGTGTCTCAAGAGCATCAACATCTTTAGGGATTCTCAGTTGGTCATCAATCAGATTGTCGGGTCCTACAAGGTTCTCAAACCCAAGCTTCATCATTACCACAAGTATACCATGAAGCTGTTGGCCCAAATCCCCGAAGTCATCATCTACAAGGTTTCCCGAGCAAGAATGTTGTAGCAAATGCTTTGTCCAAACTTACCAAAGAATTGGCATGTCCGAAGTTGAGTCCATTCCAATAAGGGTCCAAAATAGACAAGTCCTATCCCTTATTGATGTTGAACTCATCGAGACACTTTCTCTTGAAGGGGAGGTTATCATTGCCTATGAGGACAAGGAGCTAGATTGGAGGAAACCATTCATAGACTATTTGAACACCGATAAACTACCTCAAGAAAATTCATAAGCCCATCAAGTGAAAAGAAGAGCTTTCTCTATGCTCTCTTTGATAGCACCTTGTACCGACTTTCCTTTGATCAAATGTGGTTACATTGCTTAGATAAACATGAAGCCTATGGCATTATAATCGAGTACATTCAGGTCTATGCGGAGCACATCAATCCAGTCCAAAGATGAAGATGAAGATCAACAGACTATGATACTATTGGCCTTTGATGATTACAGACTACATGGATGTAGCTAGGAGATGCCATCAGTGTCAGATACAAGGTGTGGTCCTACATCAACCACCCAACATTTTACACCCTACATTGGCCTCATGGCCATTTGAGTGTTGGGGTACCGACATTGTGAGTCCAATCGATCCTCTTTCTTCAAATGGTCATCGATTCTTTTTTGCTGCCACCGATAACTTTTCCAAGTTGGCAGAGGCAATCCCACTCAAGGAGGTCATAACTCAGCATGTGCTTCAATTTTTCAAAAACCATATCATATATAAGTTTAAGGTGCCTCAAAGAATTATATCTGATAATGGTACTGCATTCAAAAGTACCAAGATTAACAACTTTGCTAGAAGACATGGTATAGATTGGAGATACTCCACCATCTACTACCCTAGAGTAAATGGCTTAATGAAGCATTCAAAAAAACTCTCATCCAAATACTAAAGAAGACTCTTGATGACAAAAAGCGACAGTTGAATGAATAGTTGGTTAAAGCCTTGTGGGCCTACCACACCACATACTTAACTCCAACTCAATCTACCATGTTTTTCTTAGTGTATGGGTCTGAAGTCATTCTACCTTAAGAAGTTTAACTCCCATCACTAAGGATAGCATTGGGTAGCAAGATCACTACAAAGTAGAATGCAATGTTGTGGTTAGAAGAGCTCGAAGGTTTGGAGGAGAGTTGCTTATGGGTGTGCTAGAACCTCGAGTTGTACAAGGTCAAAATGATTCAAGCTCACAACAATTTGGTCTAGGTCTTTAAGTAGAGAACTTGTGTTAGTTCTAAAGAGACCAATTATTACCCATCAAAAGATGGGAGGCAAGTTTGAACCCACTTGGGAAGGCCCCTATGTCATAGAGAAGGCCTACCAAGGAGGATCTTATGAGCTTATTGATTGTAAATGGGAACACCCGATGCTTCCAATTAATGGGCTCTATTTGAAGAAATATTGCCCATAAAATATATTCGAAAATAATTATCAACAAAAGAATACAATTTTGATTCCATTTCATCAAAATCCTCTCTTCTTTCAAAGCGTTGTTTGCTTGTCTTGCAAATCTGCCATGACGTGTCTAGGATAGGTGTAAGAGTCCCCTAGTGACATCCTATCTCTCTTTCACAACACAAACACAATTAGACATAATCTCTCGATGCTATTAAAATAGGTATGAGAGAACCCATGAGGCATCCTATTTTGATTAGCACAATTGAGTTAGGTGTAAGAGAACCCGAGCAGCATCCTTTCTTAATGGAAATCCTGGTTGCCATTTGTGGCACCATTTCATCAAAATCCCCAATGTATTTAAGGTAAGTGTATGTGAACCTGAGAGGCATCCTATTCCCTTTAACATAAGCACAAAAATAAACACATATCTTTCATCTTGGGCTACTTTGATTTGGGAGCAAACCCCCTATAATACTCACTCAATAACTACTCTTGGTCGGGTCTACATGCTACCTCACTAGTATGTCACCCCAGTGGTCCCTTGTTTGGAGATGTGAGTCCCCACGCTTTCTTCCTAACTTGACCATTGCAAACCAATGAGCGCCTTATTAGTATGGTAGAATTCACTTGCCCAGTCAGTAAGCTACCTCATGTTGATTTTATTTAAGAAGATGTGAATCCTTAAGCTTTCTTATTGAACTAATTATCATGATCTAGCTAAGTCGAGTATATTTAAGGTTTAGAGTAAGTCCCTGAGAGACTCCTTTCCTCTTGACTACATTTGAGTTGATATAAGTCTCCTAGTGGCATTCACTTAGTAATCGCTCTAGGTCAGATGGCACTTGTCGAGCCGAAGATAGATTATCCCTGTAATCAATTCTATTATAGGAGCATGTGAGTCCCTGAGCTTTCTTCCTAGGCTGATTGTTGCAAACTGATGGGCACTTTAGGTTGGTTGATGTTCGCTATACTAACAGTGACTCACCCAGTGGATACACCACTTTTAGCAGATGTGAGTCCCCACACTCTCTCCTTGAGTTGGCCACCGAATACCTATTTGATATATGACTAGCCATGTCATCTTCTCCAAAGTTTTGGATTATTAGCGGCCCCTCTCCCTGTGGGCATTCTATTTGGATCACATCCTTTGACCTGAGTTACTCTTGGATTGGACAGTTCTCTTTTCCTAGTATCCACCCCTATGGTTGGAGAATTTGTTCAGTGGATGCACAGATTCTCCCTTGGTTCAATAATCTGAGATAGGTCTAGGCTGATATAACCTCTTTCTTAATTTGATCCCTCGCAAACCAACAGGGTCCACGATAAACAAACTAAATAAATAAATTAATTAATATGCTTGTTGCCTAGAAATTAAAGCCCCCCCAAAGGCCCCTTTTTCTACGTAGGCATCATATCTTTGGGTAGTCGCCAGTAACTCCCTATAGGAATTGCCTAACTACTTGAAGTCAGATAAATCCCCTGCCTGCATACTCACTCCATACCCTTATGTCGTTCAATCTATTTTTTATAAGCGTTACCTCTACAGTATTTTTTCTGAAGATGTAAGACTATGATGCATTCTTTCTAGATGACAATCATACCGACGGCCATAAGTCGTTTGATTTATTTAAAGCAACCATCACCCCATGGATCTTTTAGTGGAAGATGTGAGTCACCGAGCTTTGTTCCGTTGAATTGATCATTGCAAACTGAAAGACACTCCTTTGGTTGGATAGCTTTCCCATCGGTCAGGAAGCTACTCCCTTGGTTCAAGAATCTAAGATAGTCTAGCTAATATAAGCTTCTCGGTGCAGATCCATCATAAACCAATGGAATCCATCAAAACAAATTAAAAAATGAAATTAATCTTGACTATCTTTGAGTTAATTTAAGTCCGCCAATGACATTCACTCAATAGTCAGCCCTAGGTCGAGTTTGATTTGTTGCCCAAAGAAACTGATCACCCAAGAGGTTCCTTATTTTGAAAGATGTGAGTCCCCATACTTTCTTCCTAACTTGATTACTACAAATCAAAGACACCCCTTTGGTTGGATAGTCCTACCTTATGGTTGGTAGACTACTCCCTTTAGATTGATAAGTGCAGTCTAGGCCTCCATGGCCCTACTCGGTCCATCCAACCGATGGGATCCATCATAATCAAAATAAATTAAAGAATGAAATTAATTTTGACAATTTTTGAGCTGATTTAAGTCCCCTAGAGCATTCACTCAATAGTAAACACTAGGTTGGGTTCAATCTATTGCCTGCCAATAGATCACCCCAACAACTGGTCCCTACTTTGGAGGATGTAAGTGCCCACTACATAATCAAAAGACATCCCTTTGGTTGGCTAGTCCTACTATGTGTTTAGTAGACTACCCCTTTGGATTGGTAAATTTGAGTTAGGTCTAGGCCTCCGTGGCTCCTACTTAATGTGATCCATCATAAACCAACAAGGACCATCTCAGAATCCAAAATTTTAAAAAAAAATCTAAAATGAATTCAACCCTCCTCCCTCAGTGGAGTTAAAAAAAATAAATTTAACAAAATTGATCCAATAAATCCTCCTTTAGTGGAGTCAATCAAATCATAACAATCAAAACAAATTAAACAAATCAAATCAATTTCTCCCCAATGAGATTCAAATCAAACCTCTCATCCCCTTGTGGATGATTTGAACCGATTTTCCTAGTAGAAGGTTCATACTATATCCCTAATGGATTCCTCCTTCCCTCTCTTATGTTGTTAACATAAGTAGAGTCACATTGCACTAAGCTCGATTTACAATACACCTTTGGTTAGGAGTAGATCATCTCTATTAGTGCTTGTGATCGTCGTCATTGATCATTTCATCACCAATATGTACCACATCACACCTATTGGGCACCCTTTGTTGATCTCTTTTTAGGATGAGCTCTCAACCTCCATCTTAGACATAGACTTCTTAGACTTTAAGAGTTCATAGTCTTAAGACACATCTAGTGATTAGGTGGACACTCAACCTAGCCCTAGAGACTTAAAAGGGTTAGCCATAGAATAGGTCATGCCTTAAGGGTGTTAGGAAAATTTGCCTACCCTATAGCTTGAACCAAATTCCTCACTTCCTCCCTTCAAGCCAAACTCATATCAACTCCAACTCTAACTCAAACCTTGAACCAATTCAATGGATTTCCTCAAATCATGAATTAATTCCAAATAATTGAAGCCCATGATTAGATTCCAAACTCAAAATCTTTCCTAAGTCCATTGATTCCCTCTCATGGACTTAGCTCAAATCAAATCTAAATCAATTCAAATTCAAGAAATTTTCTCACAATCCATTTAAATTCTCATTTATATTTACATGTATAAATGAAATAAAAATTCAAATAAATCAAGCTAAATTCAAAATTCACATCCAAATCAAAAGTCTTTCCAAAGTCACTTTGATTCTATCTTATGGACTTAGCCTAAATAAAATCTAAAACAATTCAAATTCATAACCCATTTATATTCTCATTTATACTCATAAATATAAATGAAATATAAATTTAAATATCCAAAAATAAATTAAAAATTCAAATCCAAATTCAACCAAAATCCAACCTTCAAGTCAAAATCTTGAACTTACAAATCAAATCAAGCCAAACTCTGATTTTTCTTTATGATTCAATCAATCCTACAATCATGAATCCAAATATAAACATAAACTCCAATCATCAAACCAAAATTAAATTCAAAAATCAAACCCAAGTCAAACTCATGTTCACCCTTTTGAACCTAAAATTGTCAAATGAATCAAAACCCATTTGACTTCAAATCACTTGCAAATGGATTTATATTTCAATCATAAGTCCATATGTGAGTTCAATCAAACTCAAATCAAGCTTTGACCTTTGACCTACTTAGGCTCACTTGACCCAAAGTACCCTTTGAGCCAAATTCTAATCCTACAAATTGGAGATTGAACTAAGCCCAACTAAGCCTCACATTATTGAGTAACAATCATCATGAGATGATAAATCACTCAAATTGGGTCAAAGAAAGTCAAACCTAAGGGTTGACCAAGTCAACACTTAGCCAAAATGAAACCTAAACTAGCCAAAATCCACCATAGGCCAAATTGATTGAAACCATTGATCAAAATTCATTCATGATCAATGTTTAAACTTAACCAAGTCATCATTTAACCTAACCTAGCCCCAATACTTGACCAAGTTGACCCAACTTGACCTAAAAGTCAAAATGTGTCTTGATCTAAGCCAAATTGATTGAAACTAATGGGTCAAGTTCATTCCAAATCACTTGTTGAACTTTACCAAAAACCCCAATGGCCATCTAGATAAACCTAGCCCAATTGATCATGAACCCAACTTGACCTAAAAGGTCAAATTGAGCTAAATCCAAATATAAACCAAATTGATTTGAAACAAAGATACCAATCCATTTCAAATGATTAACCAAACATAAACCAACCCATGACCTAACCCAAATAGGTCAAATAGGACATTAGTCAACTTGACCCATTTGGCCTAAATGAAATCAAATGAACCAAATCCAAATATGAACCAAAACCAAACCAATGATGCCAAAAACATTTCAAGTGGTCATATGAACTTCCTTGGTTTGACCCAATTTGACCAATTGGTCAACTTGACAAGTTGACCCATTTTGACCTAAATGGTCAACATGAGCCAAATCATATCAAACCAACTCCAAATTCAATGAAACTTAGCTAACCAATTTTCAATCATCGAACATATTCAAATTGAAATCCAAGCCAAATGGCCATTTTACACCTAGGCCATAGGGTAACCTAAAATCAAAACTACTTGGAATTTGGTCACTAATGGAATGGTGCACATGACCCATCAGGTTTGGGTCAGCCAAACCCAACTCAAGGTCAAAATTGACCACCTCACTTGACATGGGCACATGGAAATCCTTCCTCCACTCATTTCAAGCACATGGGAGCTTTACTACTCCACTCACACCTAAAACTGAATGTCATGCCACTCCTAACAGCATAATAAACCCATTGAATAGGATGTATTGGATCAAAATGGCATGTAACCTTACAACCATCCGATTCACCTAGGGGGAGATATACTCCCCCAAATTCCACTTGAATCAAAAAAGACACTCGATTGAGAGAGAGCTCCCTCAAGCTTCCCAAGATCCCTCAAGCAATCCCCAAGCATTTGGAATTCTCCATTTTCAGTTTCTCTTAAATCAAAAATAAGGGAGCTCAAGTGAAATTCCATCTCATCCAATACACAAAATCAAGCCAATTCCTCTTGCAAGCTTCTTCAGAGGACTCAATCAAACTCACTCCAAGCTTCATCCAAGTTCTCAAGGGGGGGACTTTGATCAGCCCAATTGAAGGAGAGCTTGGTCCATAGAAGATCCACTCAACCAAATCACCAAATCTTCAGGCTTCATCTCCACTGAGAAGCTACCTCAATGGATTCGAGTGCCGGTGATAGCCTTCGGTGAGGTATGCCCTCAACTCGAGCTTAAACTAGCCATTTTGTGGTCTTTTGTGAAAGAAATTCTCACCTGAAGAGAATTTGACCGTTAGATCTTCTCCCTTTACTCTAGATGAATTAGTTCAATCAAGCTCAATCGAGCTCGGATCATGCCCTGGAAGGTGGATGACTCCCTTTCCGTAGAACTTAGGGATGAATCATGTGTCATCCATCTGAGCATTTTGGATGCACGACCATGATCAAGATGCATAGGATCCTTTGATTTCTCCCTTAAGAATCAGCTTGATCTCTTGATCTTTGATTGATGGAGAAAGCACAGTGCCATCATTGATGATGATGTGATAACTTGGCCTCTCCCATCACGCCATGTGGATATGTCGCCTCCACAAGCAGATGAGATTAACCAATTAATTAGGCTATTTAATTATAGAATAATCATTGAATCTTCAAAATAACATAACTAATTCTAAAAAAATCATAAAAAAAAAGGTAAAATGCATTGTAAAGATAATTCATAGGAGAATATTTTAAAATTATTTCCAATGGGTTTTGAGTAATGTATTTTCTTTAATTAAGGTTTTATTGAAAACTTAATAACCCTAATTACTCCCCCGGACAAATTAATTCCAAACTTCTCATGTGCATTTAGGGTGATGACTTCTTCCTCCCCAAATTTTCTTGGGATTTATTGATGGGTTTAATTAGAGAGATCAATTAATGAATCAATTTAATTAAGGGTAATTAAGCATATGAATAGTGGTTTAATCCCTTTATTAAGTTAATTAACCCTTGTTTAAGTAGATAAGAGGTTTATGGAATGGATTTCAAAAAATTTTCTTAAGCCATTCCCTAAACCCCCTTTTTTTTCCTTAATTTCAACTTAATTAAGGGCTAATCCCCTAATCACTTGCTTAATTATTTTGATAAAATTTTCAAAACATTCCAAAACTTAATCAATTCATCTTGGGTAGGTGCTTAGGTGTTCAATAACCTAAGTAGCTTAAGAAAATCAAAATCCAACCCACATGTGTAGGAAGGGTTATGAAAGTACTTAAATTAAACCCTTTAACTAAATTAATCATTAATTGTGAGCCAATTGCATTAAAATTTCTTTCTAGGATGCATTGCTCATTTAAATTCCTTGTGTGATTTTATGTCATATCATTAGCTCATAATTATTTTATTAAATATGTTAAAGTAGTATAGGTAAGGGGTAGTTAACACATTTAATTCACACCTAAACCTATCAGAAGCATAAAATTGATCTAGTTACCTAAAAATTTAACTTAAATAACTCACACATGGAGAAATGGGTTAGGACCAGCAAACTCATCTCACATTTCTCAAATTAAAATCAAACTCAAACAAAATCCAAACTCTCCTTAAAATAAATTTGATTTACTTTAAATAATCTTATTCATAGGATTTCCCTTAGGAATTAATTACGGTGGATGAACTTACATTGCTTTCATCACTTTATTTCTTTCCTAATATGTTAAATGTGTATGCCATATGAAAATCATGCATTCATACTTTTTTGAAAATCAAATTAAAAATGAAATGTTTCCTTTATGTGAAATTGCATGTTTTGGCTAAAGTAATAATATGAATCGCTATTATCACTATCAAATCAAAATTATTTTCAATATTCATAAATCAAAACCGAAAGGTGTGCTATACTTATAATTATTATATAATGCATGTGAGTATAATATAAAGATGTGCATAGTGGCTTTTCCTTCTCTTTTCTTTTAACATAGTTTTGAATAGGTTTTGGTAAAGTGTATAGTTCATTTGAAAAGAACACAACACTTGCTTAAATCCATTTTTATTCATTCCTACTTTTTTACTTAAGAAGGACATCCACACTTACACATATAAATAGCATAAATAAGTCAAACAAACAAACACAAACTTTTGTATCTTTCTTTTTCCATTCATTTCCTTTGTACATGCATATGTATTTAAGGAAAGTGGTATATTAGCCTGGATAACCC
Organism: Cymbidium sinense; assembly: GCA_021442155.1. NCBI lineage: Eukaryota > Viridiplantae > Streptophyta > Magnoliopsida > Asparagales > Orchidaceae > Cymbidium > Cymbidium sinense. Next base: position 65,501,723 of record CM038215.1, read on the forward strand.
TAGGGTTACGAGGCTTTAAGTAGCCCTAAGCAGGTCTTGTATCTTACACCCTGGTGCTAACAATGGTGCCATACTCACTTATGCCTTTCATACATATAAATGTGCATGTGAAAAATGGATAAAAGAATCACCCTTTTCTACTTAACAAAATTATGCATACATGAAACATTCCAAATTTTCTTAAGTGATATCACTCCCATCATGAAAGTGTGCTAAACATTTCTATTTCTATGTATAGATATGCTTAGGATTCATTCGTATGCATGTTACACATGTTGGGAAAGAAATGAAGTGATGTGTGTTTTGTGATATTAATTCACTCTACTTAATCTTAAAATGCTTTTCTTTTTGAATTAGTTTGTTTAGGAAAAATCTAAACTTAGGATTAATTAAAATACATAATAAAGCATTCACTAAATAAAATTCAAACATGAATCTACTTTAGAAATTACTTAAGGTAGGGAAGGAAAGTGAAGTTTTTTTCTCTTTTCCCTCACTTTACAACTTAGTAATTAATTGTAGGTCCATTCAAACCTAAACAAATCATCAAATAAAAATTAACTAAATTAATTAAATAACTTAAATGAAACCATCCTCAAAGTTGAACTTTTCACACTTTGGAAACTTCAACCTTAAAGCCTATCTAAGCATGCCACACAAATCTTTTAAAGCACACATATTAAACTAAGTCACCATTTCTAGTTTTACGTTAGGGCGGTGCATGGTTTGATATTTTACTTTTATTTTATGATATTTTATTTTAGTGTGGATGTTAGGTCATATGTGTGTAGACTGAATGATAGGACGATTTAGTGTAACATTGTCTTCTGCAGGGGATTGTACTTAAGGGACGCAGTAATAAAAATATAAAATTTTTTTTTTGCTATGCAGGTGCTCATACCCTAAGCATAATCCAAAATACATCAGGTGGACTTGGTTAGGATGAACATTGGTCATAAGATCATGTCTTTTGTACCATGTGAAGCCTTTGGAGCATCCACATTCCAACTATTCAAAAGATGGAACCAAAGAAGAAAGAAGAAATGAAGAATGAAGACCCCATAACATGAATTCCTTGCTTAATTGTAATTAATTCATTTTTAATTCCGGTTGTATAAGGTTAGAGCTCATTTACCCAATTTGTTTATGGGTTTGTGTGGTGGATCTCGACCACAAATGATCTTTTATTCTTTTACGCTAGTTTTATAAATTGATTGATGTTTATTTAACTTGCGCATTAAGATGACATCTTTTCCTAGTTTCTTGCTTGCTTTGATGTATGGCCTGGGTAATAATTAGGCTCTTAAAAAAATAAATCTTCTACCAAATTAATCAACTCAAAACTAAAAATAAATAACTCTTAACCTCACCTAAAGCTTAGGCTATAAATCAAGATAAAAAAAAATTAGAAACCCCTTTGTTGGATGTTGTCTTATTTTATAACATCATGCAAAAAAAAGTATATTGTCTCACTCTTGATTGGAGGGCTTCCACCTTTGCTAGAGAACTTGCTTGACCTGTGAGAACCATGGTGGAAACACACCTCCTTATCTTGTTGATTTTAGCCCATAATTTAACTTCTCATGCATTAAGCATATGAATCCTAAAGCCTGTGTCAAATTGATTGTCCAAAATGAAAATAAAATATATAAAAATTTTGCATTAAATTTAAGTCATTAAAAGCATATGCTACATGATCTAATCTCTTAGGGAGTGTGTTTAAGGACTTAGTCTCTTTGTAAGTAAACAACAGCTTAGAAATCTTGCAAAAGCATTTGACTTGCCTACATATTCTAAAATCATAAGAGGAGTTAGTTGGTGGCCACCCCACACCGTTGTAAGTCCAACAGTCCGGTGGTTTATCCTCTCTAGTGGAGGTAAACCAAATACCCATTTTTGTCTTAGATTTAGGTCATGCTTTTTGGCCCTTGCCAAAGCTCCCTAGATTTAGGTTCAAAGGTTGCTACTTTCCTTTGCGAGCTATGAGCATAAATCCTCACCTCTTAGGCATTTTCATGACTTTGTATCATGGAATTATAAGCACTAGCATTCTAATAAAAAATTTAACTCAAATAAATTAATTCAATTTCAAAAATATAAAGCCCAACCATAGGGTAGTTTGGGGTGCTTACTAGGTTTTCGAGTATCTTAAGCATCACCTACTTGTTTTCATTTGGATTCAATAAGAACTCCCTCCTCTTGATCGATCCCACTTGACTTTCTAAAAATAAACCAATTGATTGATAGTCCTACCTTTTGAAATCTTTGGAGACAATGATCAGTTACCTTAATCAAGAGTATTCCTAAGGAATCATGTTCCTTAGGATGTAATTAACTATGGGGGCATGCACCTACAGGGAACTTAACGAACTCGATTTAAAATAAACCTTACTTTACTTTTTCATGTAAAGTAGGGAAAGAATCTTTAGTACATTTTGAAGACCCATAATCCTTAAGAATCCTTATTGAGGTGATTAGGTCCATTATAGGGTGGTGACTTCTATCTTTCAAGATAGTACACCTCTTCTCAATGTCATACCCGATTACCCTAAAAGAACATCTACGGATCTATGTGGCATCCCAATAAGGCATATTATGTATATTTGTGTTTTCATTTATCCTCTTTTCCTAAAGTGGATAGAAGAAGGCAGGAATATATATAATATTTCACCACAGTACCAAGCTGTGCAATTTTCTTATCTTTGACTTCCATTTGACGTTGCATTTATCTTAGCTCTCTAGCTAGCGCCATAACATTAACAAGTATAGGCTTTTCTTCATCTTATATTTATTATTGTTGTTCTGCTCCTTGCTCATCTTCAGGGGAAGAACTTGACTGTCCTTCTCCTTGTACATTTGTAGGACATTTGTTGCTAATAACAATGATGATGATCATAAAGCATGTATGTGTGATCATTTTTGGTTCAACCATATAACAACTTCTACACCTATGATCTCTTTTTCATTTTGATCTACTTCTCCTTCATCTTTAGCAATGATTGAAGATCCATCTTCTACTTTCTTCTATAAAAACTCTCCTTCATAAACATCGAATTTAGGTTCAAGCCCCGATTCATTATTGATGATGATGAAAAGTGTTCATCTATATCTCTGACTATATAGATGACTTCCACTTCCATAGTGTCCTCTTCATCACATTCTTTTTGCACATGAATTTTTTATCAATGTTTCTAGTGGATCTTGGTTCAGTGTACAAAACAAACACTTCTTCCATTAAAAGACTGCGATCAAAGTCAACCTTCACTTGTGGGGGTGAATTTGATCGATGATGGGATCCATAGAGGATTCTCCAAGGTGTCGACCATCATGTCTTTCATCATTGATATCCCTTTTTTAGGTATCCACTTCTGATAAGTTATTTTTGAGGTGGATATTTGAATATGTGTATCAAGTGTCACACATCTTTCTTTCTTCAAAGTTTCATTATGGGGCCTTGGCCTCCATACATGCTTATCCTTTCACCGAGACTTTTCAACAGTGAATTCTTGGACATGTGGTCCGAGTGTCACGCTCTGATACTCATTATGCAAAGCATACTTGGCTCGATGACTGGTTACCATAAGAGATGGCAACCTCCTTAGTGGAGCTTCAGTATTTTCAATCACCACATGCCTCTAAAATTTTCTTTTCATGAAGCCTCTTTCCTTAGCTACTTTAAGAATGTTTTGTATTATAGCAGATAGTGTTCAAGTTGTCTTCTATAATGGTGGAGCTTGATGTTGTTGAGTCTAGAAAGATTGCTTTATCTCACTAGTAGAGCTATTCCTTTTTAACTATTTTAGATTATCAAAGTTGCTATGGGTAGGAATACTCACTTATGGCAGCAGTATTGCTTACTCACTATGTCATTTTAATGGGATGCTAAGCCCTCAGCTCATCATTTCTTCTTCTTCTCTGACTTTTGGTTAATTTACTTCCTGATGAGGAAGCTTCATGATTATGCTTTCGAGGTACGAAAGGTTCAATCAGTGAAGCAATTATACCATGAGGCATTAAAGACACAGTTTGTCCACTAACAGTTCTTTCATCACAGGGGCTTCAGATTGACCCAATCTTTTAAAAACTGAAGTTCTCTATCGGGAAAACTCCTTAACATCGATTGGCTACTAAACTGATTAGAGAACATGGCTAGTAAGAGGTTTAGTAACCTGAGGCCTTCCAGAATGGCCTTGGATGAGTGTACCATGGGTGGGTACTTTAGGAGTTATAGCTATAATAGCTAGGAAATTCAAGCTACTAGATTGAATGGTAGCTCTAACATCTTCTGTGTTGATGATGGCTTTGGATAAGCAGATGTTTGTGCCATGCCTAGTGGATAATCTCAAAGATCCATTCCTTACAAAAGTGAAAGAAGGGGATTAGTAATTAGTAATTATTATTTTATCCCATACTTTCAACATGCAGAGGTACTACTGAACAAAAATAATAGTGTAATATAAATATGCTCTATAGAATAATTTATTCAACATAGAGTCTTATACATTAGTAACTTGAATTTATTACACATTTAAATTACCATTTTTCTTTATTTTGAATTTTCAAATATTTTGTTACTAGAGATGGAAAGAGAATCCTATCCCTAGTAGAGTCGCTAGAAATCTGTGGGCTCCAAAAATTTGCCATTGACCTCTCGCAAATGAAGAGAGAGTGTGATATAGAATGTCGGTGTAATTTTCAAAAGGCAGATGGGATAGTAGATAAGACACTACCCATAGATTTGGCCCTCATTTTATGAGGAATTTAGATCTGGTTCCATGTTTCTTATAGGTGCAAGCCCCTATTGTTAATTACCCCTCCCAATAAGTGAGAGAGAACCTTCAATTAAGGCTAGTCATTAGATCGCTTACTGTGTAGTGTATAGTAGTAGTAATGTGGAGTTTTTAGAAATTCAGGGTTTAGAATTTATGAAATTCACCATTATTAGCTTAAAGAGGATGGTTGGGGGAATGATGCGATCTAGATCGTGGTTTCCATCCAGGATATTGGTCCCTAGTCTATTTAGTTAGAGGAGGTAGTCAATCCAACTACAAGGATCCTTATCGGTAACACATGGGTTATATCCAAAATCCTTGTAGACAGGTGTTTTGCTAAGGAGATAATCTTAAGTCTACCTTAAGAGAGCTTTTTGCTCATCTATGATTCAAAACTCAAAGAGTAAAGCCATTAGGGAGCATACGGGCTATGGCCGTGATCATATTATAATCAAGCCTTACTGGCCAAACTAATCGATCAGAGGACTATGGTCATAACTGCATCATTTGTCGAGCTTACCGGCCAAGCCACATTATCACAGGATACAGGCCATGTCCTTACTAGCATGAGATTGATTGAGAGTTAACATAGTAGAACACATGATTTGACATTGGCTCTTTTATGAGTTAAAGTTTTCTCAATTTGTCACCTCTGACAAATAATTATAGAAGGTGGACAGATGGAGTTTTGCTTTAAGCTTTTAATGATTGAATTTTATTTAAGTAGTTTTTAGATTGATATTTGATTTAAGTTAATTTGATTTAAAATTAAAATCACATTTTGATAAAAATATCCCCTCCGGTTGAAATCACCATTGAACATAGCCATCATCGGTGTAGTTACTTGATTAATTTAAATATATTTAAGAACTTTAGATCTTGTCGACTCTATTTAGCTCCTAATAGAGGATCAGATCTACTATCACATGATAGAATTAGCTTCTTAGATATTTCACTAAGTTGAAATTCTTATAATAGATTTTTAGGTTTTGTTAACCCGGACCCAATCCTAAGACTAAACCTGGAAACAACCCACGCAACATCCTCAAATACTTGAATTTAACTATTCAATGTAGTGTCGGGGCCCATGCAGGTTTTTTAAGAATACTTGCATAATCTTATGTATTGAATTTGAGTTTTAATTCTACTTCATAATATGTGCAAGAGTTTAATTGAATCCTTAATTAACATCTTCTATTCGCTTGTACGATCTGTTGTGAATTCGGTGGTGTAGAAGGTGTTGTAAATTATTCTAATATCTTAGTAAATTTTTTTGGATTAATATTTAATTGATTCCAAGTTGATTGGTCTTTGAATATTCAATAGACTCTTCCTTATGATGATTCTCAAATTCATCATACTCAATTTCTCCTTCTAATTGAGTATTTAATAGGCGATGAATATACTTCAAACATTTTCCAAGGATTCATCGCTTATGCTTATTAGCAATCATATGATCTCATGGAAAATCTCTGATGAATTCTTTAGGCTTCTTCAATTTATTTGAGTATATCTTAATTCCAAGAGGTTCTCTTATGCTTTGATTTGATGTGCAATCAAGATTCCTACTTCTTTTGATATCATCTAATTCCTACTTCTTTTTGTGAATTTAATACTTTGAGTATTCAATAAGAGGCTCTATTCACATAAACAAACATCAACCCCAATATCCCTAACTCCACATTAGGTTTCATATTTAAGGAACAGCTTGACTTCAAGTTTTATTATAATTCCTTTATTAATTTAACATTTAACTTCCCCTATCTCAGTTAAAACTTATTTAGTTCTCCCTCACTTTTTTTTGAGAAATTTGCGAGAACATGGACTCACTTAATTTTTTTGTAAGAATGGGTCCTTCATTACTCTCTCCAATATCTATAAATAAGGCTAAGAGGGGGCCATATATTTTATTCCATTTGTTTGAGGAGTTGAAGTGCTTGAAAGAGAAAGGATAATTTTTTAGTGGACTTTCAACTTTACTCAGATAAATCTTGTAAGTATTTTTTACCTCTTTCTCTTTGATTTAATGTTTTACCTTTGTAAGTATTTTTTTACCTCTTTTCTCTTAGATTTCTTTTTTTAGCTCTCTTAAGCCAGTTTCTTGGTTCCTCCAATTATTTTCTAAGTCCAAATATTTAACAAAATTACAACAACATTTCAGCTAAGGTAGAGACATCTAATAATTTATTTGGCTTACTCGACACCCCGTAATGGGCGTAGCGAGCGGTGTCTTGTCACACCATAGCTGATTTCATCTCATCGCACCCTAATGAGCATGATGAGGCCTTCAAACCTACAAAGAGACAAGCATATACATATACACATTCACATATTTATTTACACATCCACCATCAACCACAATGATAAACTTGAATTTTAACATTTGAATCCAATCTTTCTCTTATCCTAGAATGAGGGGAAGAAAAAAATAATGGGGAATTATTAGCAAGCAAGAGGAACATGCCTAATGACGGAGTTGCCTTTCGGTTGCCGCCGTTAATGAAGAGGTGAGGCAAAGGAAGGGTTCAGCTAGGAGAAATTTGGTCAGGCAGAGTTTTGGTGTAAGAAGAGAAAGAAGAGTGGAAGAAGAGGAAGAAAGCTTATGGGTTATTGAGATTCATCTGATTGGAAGGGAGAAACAGAGGGGAAGGCTCAATTTTGAGAAGATGAGGAAAAAGGAAGGGAAGGGAATTTTTAGTTTTGAAAAAGATGAGGGAAGAAAAATGGAGAAGGAAGAGGATGAAAATTTTTGGTTTTGAAGAAGATGAGGGAAGAAAAAAGAAGAAGAAAAAAAGAAGGAAGAAGGAAGAAAGAATTTGAAGATGAAGATGAGGGGAATGGAAGAAGAAGGAAGAAATAGAAGAAGATGGGAAGAAAAATGGAGAAGATGAGGGAAAATGGAAGGAAGGAATTTCAATTTTAGAAGATGAGGGAAGTGGAGAAGGAAGAAAGGAAATCCTCTTGTGCAAGGAATGAGTGGAATTGGGGAGGAAATAAAGATAAAGGAGGAAAGGCTGAGGAGGTGTGTGTGATTGAGCTTTGGCAGGTTACATGATGGGGAGATCGGCGATCATGGAGCGTAAAGCACACATGAAGGAGAGGCCAAGCAGGCTCATGTGACTAAGTGAGTTCGATCGGGATGACCCAAGTGTTTGCATGCATTTGAAGGAGACGGGCTTGAGCGTGAAGAGGAGGGCTCAAGTTTTACGGATTTATGTTAGATTTAGGATTAGATTAGGGATTTTTAATAATATTTTTTATTGCTTAATCAACTTTAATATGAACTTTGCACTCAACTCAATATAGGGTTCATATATATGTTGATTCAAGATTATTCTGATATTTTGAACGTAATGGCATAGTCCATTTCACGATCGAGGCTATTTCGTTCAAGTTGGCATCAAATTGGGTCAATTTTAGCTCAAAATGTGCGTTATCACTACCAACTACTCGATTTTCACACAGACTTGTCCAAATTAAATGTGAGTAGTCTTACTTGATATATTTTGATATTTCAAAACTAACGGAGTAAATAATTACATGAATGGAGGTCATTTGGTTTAAGTCAGTGCCTCTTGATCTCGATATGCATGTAGGCACGTTGATGACTTGATCACTTGATCGATTGATCATTAGATTATACAATATTTATATTTTGACCAATTTCTATGTTTTGAACATGATAGCAAAGTTTGTTTGTTGATCGGAGGTCATTTTGGACTGATTTCAGTGATATTTGGTGCATCTCAGCTTCAATTTGTGCTATAAAGCCTCCAAGTTTATCAAATTCAGCTTATAAGCTCGACTTGTGTAGCATATGTGAAGGTCAACATAAGTGAAGAGAACATTCAAGTTATCATAAAAGGGTTAATTTCACTTAAAGATGTTTAATTAATTTAAGAATTTTAATTTATGTTTTCTTTTGTTTCATATGATATACACTTAACACCTAAGTGTTATAATGAGAAGGAAGAGGATCGCCCTCTTCCATCCCTACATTGAGTCATATCTAAAACATGTTAATTTGGTTTAGTTTTATTTAGTGAATAGCTTATTATACTTTTTTAAGTTAATCCTAAGTTTAGGTTCACTTTAAATTACTCTATTTAATATGAAATGTATCTTAAGATTAATCCAATTGAATTACTATCATATGACACATATCAAATCATTCCTTTCTATCACAAATATCATGCATATGATTTAATCCTAAGTATATCTATACATACAACATATTTTAGCATACTTAAATGATAAATGCATGTATATTTTGAATTTATCTTTTCATTTGATTTAATTAATTAGTATATGTAATCTAAAGCTCTATCTAGATTCTTATACAAAAATATATCGGAGCGAAATTAAATAAGTACATGTCGGTGTTAAACCAGGGAAGTGAGGTAATCAAATGACCTCTTTGGGGCTACTTAAAGCCTCGTATTCTTGGGATGTCCAGACTATATACCCATTGTAATCAAACATATGTAAATTTGCATTCAAGAATATAAGAAAGAGAGCTCTCAATCACATGATTAAATAATTCAACCATCTAAAAATTATGAATGCATGTGTTTCTTAAATAAAAAAGAGGATTATCATTATCTAATTAACTATACACTTGCATGTATAAAAGACATAAACAAGTATGTGCCTTTATTAACTAGGGAACTGAGGTAATCGAATGACCTCCTTAGGGCTACTTAAAGCCTCATATTCCCGAGATGTCCGGACCATGTACCCATTTTTCTTGAATAGATACACATGTACTTATAATTAAGAAGATGAAAATCATGCAAAGATTGTATTTTCTTTAATGGAATTATTAAATATATGATTTAAAGCTTTATCTAAATTCTAATGTTAAAGATACATAAGAATGAAATCAAATGGGTACGTGCCATTATTAAACTAGAGAAGTGAGGTAATCAAATGACCTCCTTGGGGCTACTTAAAGCCTCGTATTCTCGATGTCCAGGCTATATACCCATTACCATTCAAACTTATTTAAATCAACATGTGAATAAAGAAAATAGACTTCACTTCATACACTTAAACAATAAGCACATACACTTCTTGTGTATTTATAACTATAATCACTACACATATTATTATTCATTTGTAAACTTTTAGAAAATATATTTGGATTGATAATAGCCACACATATATTAAGTTAAGTCAACACATGCAAGCTTACATAAATGAAATCTCATTTAATTCATTTTTGGAAAGAGATGGATGTATGAAATCAAATGACATACAATACTTAGCATGATTGGAGGGGAATAACCAAATACATGTATGTGATTCATTCAATCTAATTAATTCCTAAGGACAAACATACCAAATAAAATCATTTACTGTAAACCAATGCTTCTTTAGTAATTTAGTTTTTGGATTTTGATTTGATTTAAAGAGGAGGAGAGTACTCATTTGTTATCTATTCCCATTCCCACATTAGTAATATTATTTGGTTTGAGAAAAGGTAATTAAGTAGATTTTATGAATTGATTGAGTTAGATCCTTAATCAAATCAATTAATTACATTTACATATGTCACCTTAAAGTAATTATCCAAATAATTATGAGCCAACATGATATGCAAGGAAAATAAACTTGTAATGATCCTAAGAAATAAAAAGGCCTAATGCAATTGGCTCATGATTAATAATTAATTAGATTAATGGGCATAATTAATTATTCTTATGGTTTCCCCAGACATATGGGTTAATCATAATTTCATTAAACTCCTTTAGATTATTAAACACCTGAAGATCTACCCATGATTTAATTAATTAGGATATGATGTTATTATGATTTAAATTTAGTTAATTAAACTATTTACTTAATTAATTAAATTTTAATTGATTTAATTTTTAAAATGAAATAAACTTAGGGAAAGAGGCTAGGAAAGAGATACAACCCTATTGCATTAGGCCATTCACTGTTCAATAGTGAATAACAAGCCCAATTAGTTAATTTATTTATTGATTAGGGGTTAATTATTCACTTAATTAGTTAAGAGAGTAATTATGGCTAGAATGAGCAATTTTCCTAATTACCTAAGAAATAAATCCCAAGAAAATTATGAGAGACAGAGGTCATCCCACTAAACAATCTCAAAAAGTTTGGAATTAATTACTTGAGTAATTAAGGAGTAATTATGATAATTAAATTTTTAATTAAATTCAAATTAAGCCTTAATTACTATTCAAAATCAATTGAGATTAATTTTAAATGATTCTCCTCTTAAATACCTTTAAAATAAGTATTTATTTATATTTTTATGATTTTTCTATGATTTGTTATAAATATTTGAAGTTTTAGCTATTAAAAATAGATAATTTGACCTATTTAAAGCTTAATCTTATCAGCGCCACTTGGCTTTATGCGCACTTTTCATGGATGAGATTGATATTAACGCATCCAAAGTGCCACATGGCAGGTGGACAGGTAATCCACCATCGATGTATGATCGGATGGTCAGGATCAAACCCATGGCTCTTAAGGGAATAAATCAAATAATCTAATAAGATCTTATCACAATCATCCGTTCCAATCATGCGAAATGAACGATGCATGATCTATCATCCCACGAGTGACGAGAGATGAGAGATGGAGTCCCTCTGCCATTGGTTGCACGATCTGAGCTCACCTGAGCTTGAATTAACTCTAAAAGGATACCACACCTTCACACGAAGGATCCAAATGGATCCAATGACTAGGATCATAAACATTCAACTTTCCTTTGAAAAGCTCAAACAAATTTTGCAAATTCCCAATTTTAATGGAATTACCTGGCCAGAGCTCAAGATCGGTGGTGAATTCAATTGAGGAAGCCTCATCTAGTCTTCATCTAGTAGAGATGATGCCCTGTTGAGTAGTACACAAGCCAATTTCCCCTCATTCGCTCGGTGGACCAAGTTCTGTCACTATGGCGCTTGACTTCGATTGAAGTCACACGTCCGACGATCATAGAGCTTGAGGGATGATTCATTATTACTTAATGAGGTGTGTGCAAGAGGAATTTGAATTTGATTGAGTATTGGTGGAGTTGGGATAGAGAAATGGATGCCCTGTTTTGAAACACTGAAATTCAAGCTTGGGATGGCTTGGGATGCTTTAAGAAAGCTTAGGGAGTCTCATTTTAGGCTCTAGGGTAATTTTGAGAGTGTGGGTAATGATTGAGCTCCTCAATTTCAATCGATCAACTACTATCAGGGCATTGGAGTGGTCGGTGTCACCTTTACGTGGCTCGATTGGGTTGGTAGAAGACTTGGGAGCTGGCTCAAGGCAGCAGCCCTCAAGTTTGGATCTAATGGTTTTCAGTTTGTGAGGGAGGTGAGTTAACTCACCTCTTTGGTCAAAGATGACCTAACACATGGATCGTGCTGTGGGAGCTGGTCGACCCATTTGGGGTGTGTGAGGTCACATGGAAAGGGAGAGTGGACTTTGCTATATTGAGCTAAAAAACATGTGGAGAAGAGAATTGGGAGATTTGAACTCAAATTGGGTTTCAATTAGTTTTGGGCTGACCCAAGATGGGCTTGGGTCAAGTTGGATCAAATTAGAAGTGGTGATGGCTTGGTTCAAAGGGGTTTGGCTTAATTTGACCCTTATAAGTAAAATTGGGCTAGGTTGGATTAGGTTGACCAATTGGTCAAATCAAGTCCAACCAAAGCTTGGCTTAAGTTCAAATGATGATTTGAAGTATTTTAGTTCAATTAGTTTCAATCAATTTGGCTTAGGTTTGTTTTTGGATTCATATAGGTCAGTCAAATTGGCTTGGCTTAGGTGTAGATTCATGTTCAATTGGTTAATTGAAGATGATTGTAGGCTTTGATTTGAGTTGATTTGGAATTGATTTAGTTTTATGCCAATTTGACCCTTTAGGTCAATTTGGGCTAAGTTGGTCAATTTGGCCCAATTGGTCAAATTGGGCTCAATTATGGCTTTGATCAAGTTCAATAATCAATTTAGAGTGAACATGAGGTATTGATTGTAATCAATTTGGGTTGGATCATGATTTGATATATTTTAGCCTTTTAGATCAATTTAGATCAACTTGGGTCAAAGGGCCAATTGGGTTTAGCCTAATTGATGGTCAAGTCATGTTCAATTGTTGAGCATAAGTTGGTGTGAGTCAATAGTTCCAGTTAATTTGATTTAGGATAAATTTTGGCTAATTTGGGTTCATATGGGTTAATGGGTTGACTTGGTCAAATGACCAAGTTGACCTGGTTTGAACCAATTTATGATAATTGATCATCCTAAAGTAATCATCAATCATGGTGGGAGGTTTTGATGGGCTTGGTTCAATCCAATTTGGGTAGGATTAGAACTTGGCTCAAATAGGTCAAATTGGTCACTTTGGGTCAAGTGGACCAATTGGGCTTAGTTGGTTTGATTTTGGGTTGGGTTTAATTTAGTTAAGTTTATATATAAATTTAAGATTGATATATAAATTTGATTACAATTGGCTTGGGTTCAAATGGGTTTTGGTTCATTTGAGAATTTCAAGTCAAATGGGTTAGGTTAAGTTTGACTTGGATTGGTTTTAGTCTGGCTTGATGATTGTAGATTTCAATTATATATGTGATGATGTATGAAGGTATGATTGATTCATGACAAAATCAATAAAATTTGGGTTTTGGAATGAAGGAATTTGGCTAAGTCCATAGATTTGTTTCAAACAGCTTATTGTTGGATTTTAATTTTGTTTGATTTAGTTTGATTTGGTTTTGATGATTTAATTATATATTTAATTTATATTTGGGAAGATGCTTGGAGATATGACTAATTTATAAGAAAATCAATTGAGTTTGAACTGATTTGGAGGAAAATTTGGCTAAGCTCATGTGATGGGCTCATAAGGCTTAGATTTCATTTGGTGTGATTTAGTTTTGATGATTTAAATGTATATTTGATTTATATTTGGAAATATGATTGAAGATGTGATTTATTTGTGAGAAAATCAATTGAATTTGGGTTGAATTGGATGGGATTTTGGCTAAGTTCATGAAATTGATTCAAAGGACTTAAGACAAATTTCAAGTTTGGATTTGATCATGGGCTTCAATCATTTGGTTTTGAAATTTGGGTTTGGTTTTGCATTTGAATTTGATGTTTGAATTGGACTTGAGGATTAGTTTGAGAAGGTGAACATGGTTTGGATTTGTGTTATAGGGTAGGTGAATCTCCCTAATCCTTAAGGCATAACCTAATCCTCTGGTTAACTCTTCTAAGTCTCTAGGCTTAGGTTAACTTTTCACCTAATTGCTAGAAGTCTCTTATGACTAAGAAAATCTTAATATCTAAAAGATTCCTAGGTCTAAGAGGAAGTTGAATCCTCACTCCAAAAGTGAGGTCAACATGTGTGTGCTAAGATATAGTGTGGTATTTAGGCTTGGAAGTATGATTAAAGTCTAGAATTTTAAATATTATGGGAGAGGTTCCACTTTAAATGTTTGAATTAATTGATTAATTTTAATTTATATTTTTATTTCATTTGATGTTATCTAATTATTATTGATGAAGAGGAAGAGGGACCCACTTATCCCTATCCCAAGTTATTTTCTAAGGGTATATTATTATGACTTTGGTTCCTTTAGTGAATCATTTATTAAGTATTTTTATTTAAACTAGGTTTTTGTTAGTCTTAAGGGATCTTATAAAACATAAAAGGCAACTCAAGATTAATAAATCTGAATGACCATTATATGGATAACATCCACCACTTCTTTCCATCATCAATAGCATACATATTTCTTCTTTTTTGTTATTTATGATATTTGATTTAATACACATATTTAAATATATCATACATATTGATATTTCATCACACTGGAATGATCATTAATGCATATATTTTGGTAGAAAAGAAAGATTCTATTCGTTAATTAAGCATATGTAGACATGTATTAGAGATTTAGGCAATTGTGTGTCATTGTTAAACTAGGGAAGTGAGGTTATCTAAGACCTCATTGGGGCTACTTAAAGCCTCGTATTCTCAAGATGTCCAGATTATATACTTATCAAATTAAATACATGTAAACATATACACAAGCTTAGGGATGAAAATCATGCAAAGATTTTATAATAGTAAATCCTTTTATTCATGCAAAACTTAGTGACACGAAGTGCAAAGTTTTATCTCAAATTCTAGCACATAAATACATATAAATGAAATAAGTATGGGTCATTTTTAAATTAGGGAATAAAGGTTATCTAAGACCTCCTTGGGGCTATTTAAAGTGTAATATTTTCAGGATGTCCATACTATATACATACCAATTCAAATATATGCAAACATGTACATGAAACGTAAAGAAAAAATTTTTTTACTACTTTTGATATTAAAAATTAAATATAAACTTTATTAAATATTTATAACCAAAATTAACTTATACTTTTCATCATTAGCTTATAGTTTTGAAAATAATTTAGGATTTATTAGTAATAATAGCCATACTTTATAATAATATTTATCCAACACATGCAACTTAGATATAACCATGTTCTATTGATTCTCTTGCTTTTTTTTTTCTTTGAAAACATGAACATATGTCACAAATTGCATGCACATTTATTATGCTTAAAAAGAAGTAATTAAACATTGCCACATAATATATTCAATTACATTAAGTCCTAAGGACAATTAAGGCAAATAAATATTCCTTAAGCTAATAAAAATTCTTATGAAATGTGATTTTGGTGTTTGAATTATTAAAACCTAAAGAGGAGAGATTACTTAGTATTTACCCCATCCCATGTTGGTTACTTAATATATTTAAGAAAATATTTAAATAGATTTTTATGACTTGATTAGGTTTAAACCATTAAGCACATTGATTTGATTACCCTAAGCTTCATTAGTTTAATTAACTACTTGATCATGAGCCAACAATGATTTTTTTTAAGGAAAGTAAAATTTTCAATGCACCTAAATTGATCTAATGCAATTAAGCTCATGCTTAAGAGTTAATTGGATTAAAGAAAAAAAATCTAATTTAAGTACTCATATAATTTTTCCACACCAATGAGTCAACCATAATTTTCTTAATAACTTTATATTATTAAACACATAAAGGGAAACTAATGAGCTATAATTGAATTATCTGAACCAATCATTAATTTTGTTTGACTCTCATTTTTATCATTAATTTTCTTAATTAATCTCTAATTATCACATATGTTAATTAACCTTCTTAAAGAGATACATTTGGAAAAATAATTAGGGAAAGGGTTTTAATTACTTCTCCTCACTATTTTCTCTATTCATAATGATTCATTATCATTAATTATTTAATTTTAACTATTTATAAATCTTAATAATTATTAAATTAATTAATAAAGGTGATTAAGATTGAAATTCCAAATCCCTTAAATTTCATGGCAAATAATTCCAAGGAAATTATGGGAGGTAGAGGACATCCTATGTAATCATCCCACAAAAATTGAAATTAATTAGCCAAGTACTAAATCCTTAATTTAGATAATTAACCTAGGCTTTAAATCTTCATTAAGAATTATTCACTAAATATAAATATATTTTTTTTTTAATTCTTCTCAATCTAACCTTTCCAAAATTGGTTTGTTTATATTTTTTTTGGATTTTTCAATAATTAGTTATAATTTTTTAAAATTTTGATCATTTAATTATATCTTTAAGGCCTAATTAATCCCTAAAATAGTCAGCAACACGCAAATGCTGATGCGACAACACTTTCCACATGGCACTGCGGTATTGGTTACTTAAATCGTCTAATGCAGCTAACTTAACGACGATGAATGTGGTTTTGTCCTAACCGTCGAATCTCAGATTGGATGGTCGAGATTAATCCCATGATTTCAAAGAGATTAAATCAGGATTTCTAGCATGATCAATCATGGCTGTCCATTGTAATCATGCGGAACAAATGACCGATGATTCGTCATCCCACGAGCGCCGGAAGATGACAGTGTCCTCCTTCCATCGATCCGAGCTCGTTCAAAGGTGAAACTAACTCCAAAACTATCAAGAAATAAATCTAAAGGGATCCTACAATGGAAATGGCATGAAAACACAATTTAATTCAAAAAATACCAACACCAAGGGAGAAACTACGGTTGCCAGATTTTTTTCTCAACGAAGCTATAGACCGGCTGTCCATTCATAAAGGTAGCTTCATCATAAAGAGACAAAGCCCTGTTAAGAAGATCTTGAGCTGCCTCCCTGTCGATTGCCCTGTGGACCGAGCACCACCGCAAAGCTCATCAGAGTTGGTCTAAGGATGTCTTCTGGTGGTCGAATCTCTCAAAAAACAATTCATTTTGGCTCGTTGGATTTAGGTGAAGGTGTTAAAAGAGTTAATTTGAGTTTGATGAAGATTTTAGAAACTTGGATGGACATAGCTCTCGTATTTGATCGGGGCCTGGTCTCGCCAGCAGTGTAGCGCATGAAGAGCTCAAAAGAGGGTATAGGAGTCATGCTAAGTTAGTTGGGTTTGGGCTTGGTTTAGTTGAGTTTGGCTCAATTTGACTCATATGGCTCAAATGGGTTCAATTGGGTTAAGTTGACCATTTGACCAAATTGGGTAAAACTAATGGTTTGGGTGAGTTCAATTGGTCATTTGGAATGCATTGGTACAATTAGTTTGACTCAATTCGGAGTGGATTTATGTTTGTTTCAAATGGGTTCATTTAGGCCAAATGGGTCAAGTTGATCGATTTAGTCAAATTAGTTGAATTGGGTTGAATGAAGTGTTGGTCTATGTTTGATTGATCATTTTGGAATGATTGTGGGTATTGGTTTGAATTGATTTGGATTAGAATGAGTTTTGATTTAATTTGATCTTTTAGGTCAATTTGGGCAAAGTAGGTCAATCGGGTTGGCTTAGTCAAATTAGCTTCAATTAATGATTGTAAAGTGTTCAATAATCAATTTATGATTAATTAGAAGCATTGGTTGCAAATATTTTGGATTGAAATGAGATTTGGCCCAATTTGGCCCTTTAGGTCAGTTGGGTCAACTTGGGTTAAGTGGTCAAATTGGCTTGACTTAACCCAATTGATTTCAATTGGGTAATCAAAGATGATCAACAATCATTATGAAAGGGATTGGATGAGTTGATTCAATCTAATTTGGATTAGATTGAAGTTTGAATCAAATTGATCATTTTGGTCTCATTGGGTCAAGTGAACTAATTGGGTTGATTCGGTTGAGTTGGTGCCAATTAAGTGTTGAGAGGGGTTCAATGATGGATTTAGAGTTGATTAGTGGCTTTGATTGTAATTGATTTGGGCTCAATTATGTTTTGACTTGTTTGAACCCTTTAGGTCAAATGGGCTAATTTAGGTTGGTCACTTTTCTTTGGTTCAATAGGCTTGTTTGCAAGTATTGGCATGGCTTGAAATAATCCAAAAAAAAAATTTGAGAGATTAAGATAATTAAGTTGGATTTAGTTTACTTGAATGGCCGTGAATTGAGTTATGGGATTATGATGGGGGTTAACTTGGCTGACCCGAGTTAACCTGGCTCAGAGCTTGAATTAGAAAACCAAATTCAAGTAAGATCAATTGAATAAATTTAAGGTTGATTGTGTTTCATTTATATGAGCTTAAATTTGAATGAGAGAATGGGTATGAGTTTTGATTTAAGCCATAGAATAGACAGAACCTATTTGTCTTGAGGTACATCCTAGGCTTAGGGTTATATTCTCTAAGTCTCTAAATTTGGGTTTAGTATTTCCTTAATTACTAGAAGTGTCTTAGCACTAAAGAAATTCAAGTATCTAGAAGGTTCCTAAGTCTAAGATAAGAAAGATTAAGTCTCACTCCAAAAGTGAGGTCAATAGACACTAATAAATGCTCAAATTTAATTTGAATTATGCTTAAATTGAAATCAAATCAAGTCCAATTCAAAACTAATGAGTTATAACTATAATGAGTCTATAACTTGAGTGAATGTCAAAATTAAAGGAATAAGTTTATGTGATCTAAGTAAAGTTAAGATCGGGATGGAATTGTTAAGGAACCTAAAAAATTTCTCCTTAAAATGCATAAAATAATAAAATTTTACTTTTTAGTTTTTAATCCCATATTCTTTTTTATTTTCTTGTTAATTTTATATATAAAGGAGTTCTTATTGATATATCATCTTTAACATAAAAATTAATACCATCACAACCTACATATTAATATTAATTCAGTTCTAATTAGATTTTCAATCATTATCGTACTTTATCATTATAAAAGTAAACTCTATTGAGCAATTAACCAGATACAAAAATAATTAAATTCTAGCATAATTTTTTGACCATATTAATCGAGCTTCAATCTACAATAATTCTGACTGACATAGAGGTTATTTTAAAATTATATATATATATATATATATATATATATATATATATATATATATATATATATATATATATATATATATAATGTATAAAGTTATTTTTTAATAATATAATTATTAAATTTCTAACAAAATTATAGTAAATAGCTCTAGAATTTTACCCTCATCTTAAACAAAAGATTAAAGAACTTTTTTAATTTGAAAATTTTCTAAGAAAAATAATCATAGGGCTTAATAGAGGTATTAAGTGCAACACATGATTAATTGGTCGTATATGAAGCTGTATATTAGAAGAATTCATCTTTTTAAAATATATTGTGCATCACTAATAAGATGACTAGAATATAAAGAATGCTTGACTGATGAAATATGCTTGGCTTCCACCTTGTATTCTTTGAGAATGAAAGCTGAATAAAGAACAAAGAAATCATTGACCCATGTCGTCCTTCCCTCTATGAGTTGGTTATGTGGCCATCCAAAATTTAAACTTTTATTGAAGGAAAAAGGAAAAAACGTTTTTAAAAAAAAAATTTGGAAAAAGAATATAAAAAGTGATTGACTAGTGAAAAAAAAACTTTTTTCCGTCTAAGACTTGGTTTCTAATACTTTATTTATGAATTAAAATATGTATCACATTTAAAAATATAATAATAGTGATATTTTTATCATAAAGTTAAAGTATTATGTGATATGTCCGTAAATCCTCCTAAAGAATAGATAATAGAACTCATGAAAAAGAAATTCTTTTTATTGAATAACAAATTTTGTCAACAATTTTTAATTTTATTTGTTTTTAAAAATATTTTGGATTGTTTTATATTTTAAAAATACATTATATTATAACAATAAAATTATAAAACTAATAAAGAAAATTTTAGTTGAATATAACTATAATTAATGCATAAAAAGTAAAATTATGAAAAGATTATGCCAACTAGATTATAAGTGAAATCCAAAAATTTATAAAAAATAATTTTTAAATAAAGAATTGATATTTAAACAATTAGTGGAATAATTGTATATATCTTAATGGTCTACGCTTGGACAATCTTATCATTGATGTCCAGATTATTTTGGTGGAGGCCAGTGACCTATCTTGATTCATGATATGTATGTCTTGCCCTCTTATATGCAACAATCAATTCCCAAGTGCCATGTACCAACACTATATTATTATAGCTCCGATATAAAGCTACATTCGGAGCCCGTACATAATAATCTCTCAAGTCGCCATTCCAGTCATGTGGAAGATTTGAATATGGAATTCTTTATAGCCAACCAAAATTAATTGAAGATAAGTATAAATGATTTTTTTTTTTAATTTTGAGTGGTGCTAGAAGCAGCTTATAAAATAGTTAGAATTTTGATTAAGCAACGATCAAAAACAGAACCACTTGCAGAATAAATCGAGAATAATTTTCTAATAAATCATTTTAATCTAGACCTATTAAGCTTTCATTGACATCAAATCCAAGTCAACACTAATAAATGCTCAAATTTAATTTAAATTATGTTTAAATTGAAATCAAATAAGGTCCAAATCAAAATTAATAGCAAATTATTGCTAGAGTTTTGAACTCATCAAAGGAAACGTTTAATGAAGATTTTTTTTTTTCATTTTTGAAAATTTCTACGAAAAATAATCATAGGGCATAATAGAGGTATAAAATCTAAAGATAATTTTTTAACGATTGCAATATGAATATTGTTTATTACTAGAAGATTTATATACATATAAAAAATTAATGCGCTTACATATCTAACACTCAAATCTTTATATTTACTTATATAACATTCATAATTTTAAATTACATAATCAACATCACTAATATTTATTTTTAAAAAATAAAATACACCAAATAGTAGAGTGATATATAAATAAATATAAAAATTATAATACATTAAAGTGATGTATAAATAAATATAAAAATTTTAATATTAAATATGTAAATATAAAAAAAATTTAGCATATCAATAAATCTATCTTCTTCTTATTACTATTATTTAAAGAGATTCATTCTTATAGTATTATTAATAAGCCAACAAAAATTATATATATACATTTTTTTCAGAATTTAATAAGGCAACAACAAAGAAAAGAAGGAATAAGCAAAGTCCGAAGGTAGCATTTATGGCGATAGTAGAAAAAACCATCTAACTCGTTAGATAAAATTATTACATGCAGAGTCTGAAGGTAGATTCTACATCCGAACTCTAATAGTATAGTGATATGTGAGACTCATCAATACATTGTTGGTATGTACTAGCTATATGAATTGATGTGTATTTTTTATTTATCGGTATGTATTTAGATGATATGTATTTGTGTATTATCGTGTAGTTAATATTACATCAATATACAATAGCTCAAAGCCAATACAAAATAGTTGTGTATTGACTAAGTATCACATGACACCATGCTATTAGAGTTCATAAGTAAAACTATATTCAGACTCTACACTTAATAATCTCTTGAGTCTTTATTCTAGTCATGTGGAAGATTTAGAAGTGGAACTTCTTATAGCCATCCAAAATTATTTAATGATAAGAAGTTTTTTTTAAAGTGGTGATAGATGTCATCCATAGAAGAGTTGGAATCTTGATTAAGCAATGAACAAGAATTGAACCACTAGGAGAATAATTGAAAAATAATTTTCTAATTCATCATTTTTAATGTAGAGCTATTTAGCTTTCATTGATTTCAAATCCATGTCGACACTAATAAATGCAAAAATCTAACTTAAATTATGCTTAAATTAAACTCAAATCATGTTCAAATCAAAATTAATGAGTCTAGAACTAGAATATGTTTCAAAATTAATTGAATAATTATTTATGATCTTAGTCAAATTAAAACCAACCAGGGATCTAATTGTTAAAGAACTTAAAAATTTCTCCTTAAAATGTTTAAAAGAATAAAAACTTACTTTTTATTTTTTTAATCCGATAACATCTGATTTTTTTTTTTCATAGTATATATATACATACATATAATGTATAGATAATTTTTAGTAATAGAGTTATTGAATTTTAAAAAAAATTATATCAAGTTATTGCTGGAGTTGTACACTCATCTTAAAGAAATGATTAAGAACAGCAACAATAAGCTTTTATTCTACTATATAAGGTTGGCTACATGAATTCTTTTTCTCCTTCAGATCCTATTAGGTGTCGAATTCTCATTTAATTCTAATAAACAAAGGTCATTTTTTATACATCCTAATCAAGTTTTTTTAGGTCTATCTCTACCTTTCTTAACATATGTTACATCTAATATATCTACTATCCCAACATGGTCATCAAATGACTGACGTCTTGAGTGGTCAAACCATCTAAGGAAACTCTCTCTAATCTTATCTACTATTGGAGCAACTCCTTATCACATAAATATACATTTCACATTTTATCTCTAATAGTAAAGCCACTAATCTACCTAAGACCTCGTTTCTACAACATCTAACTTAATTTTATGCTTCTCTGTTATTGGCCAACATTGTGCATCATAAATCATTTAAAGTATTATCACAATCTTATAAAATTTTTCTAAAAGACTAAGTAGTACTTTTGTATCACATAATAGGCCAAATGCATTCCTCCACTTCAGCCATCCAACTTAAATTCTACTAATAGCATAAATGATTAAAGAATAATTTTTTTTTCAATTTGAAAAACTTATGATTAAAATAATCATAGGGCCTAGTAGAGGTATTAAATCTAATGAAATATTTTGAATCTTTTTAATGTGCATAAGAATTAATTCCATAAAATATTTAAGGTACAAAAGTTTCATGATAGGTAAGCTAATAACCACAAATTCAGCCTTTCATTATAAATTGAATTTTTTGTTTTTAAAAAGAAAAACTTAGAAGGAAGAGCAATCTGAGGTGCAACCTTTTAGGATGATGGACAATATTTGCATTAGAATAATGATGCACGATAAATAAATATGGACTATATATTCTTTTATATTTTAGGGGAGTTTATAAATATACCATATAATAATTTTCAATTTGCATATTTAATACAAAATTTCATTATTTATTTATATAACACTTAAAGTTTTAGATATAAAAATGTGGGCACCTAAAATTTGCCACCGACCTCTTCGATGAAAAGAGTGTTTTAAAGTATCAGTGTAATTTTTAGAAGACAGATGAATAGTAGATAAGACACTACCCATAGATTTCATCCTCATTTGGTGAGAACTTTAGATCTGGTTTCAGGTTTCCTATAGGCACAAACCCCTATAGTTAATTACCCCTCCCAATAAGTAAGAGAGAACTTTCAATTAAGGCTAGTTAGTCAATGTGTGATAGTAAGAAGAAAAGATATAGAGTTTAATTTAAGATATGAAATTCATCATGTTAGCTTAAACCGGATGGTTGGGGAATGATGAAGTGCGACTAGATCCCATGGTTTCCATCCCGCGTCAGCTCTCCTTCTAGTTAGAGTCGAATTCAACATGTAAGTATCCTTATCAACAACACATGAGTTACTTCATCCAAGAAATCCTTATAGACTTGGGGTGATGTTTGTCTAAGGAGATAGACTTAAGTATACCTTAGCTGACAGAGGGCTGTTTGCCCTATCAATTATATCCTATAATTCACAACTCAAAGGGCAGAGCCATTGGGGAGCATACGGGCTACGGTCGTGATCATAATATAATAGAGTTGGACTGGCCAAACCACCATCGAGGACTCGTCATAAGCTTCATCTGGAGCCTATTTGGCCAAGACGCAAATGAGGACACAAGTCACATCCTTACTGGTAAGAGATTGATTAAGAGTGAACATAGTAGAACACTTGATTTGACATTGGCTCCTTTGTGAGATAGAGTTTTCTTAATTTGTCACCCCGAAAAATAGTTGCAGAAGGTAGACAGATTGAGTTTTGCTTTAGGCTTTTAATGATAAAATTTTATTTAGATGATTTTTAGATTGACACTCAATTTGAGTTAATTTAATTTGAAGAAAATTGATTGATTTGAATATATTTAAGATCTTTAGATCCTATCAATTGTATTTAGCTGTTAATAGATGATTAGATCTACTGTCACCTGACAGAATCAGTCTCTTAGATATTTCACTAATTTAAAACTC
Organism: Cymbidium sinense; assembly: GCA_021442155.1. NCBI lineage: Eukaryota > Viridiplantae > Streptophyta > Magnoliopsida > Asparagales > Orchidaceae > Cymbidium > Cymbidium sinense. The sequence continues at coordinate 65,525,935 of CM038215.1, forward strand.
TTATTATAGGTTTTATAGGTTTTATTAACCCATACTCAGTCTTAAGACTAAACCAGGAAGCAGCCTGCACAACATCCTCAAACACTTGAATTTAAGCATTCAACATAGTGTCAGAGCACATGTGGGTGTATTTAAGACTTTATGTAGTTTCATTTCTAAGTTATGAGATTGATTTTACATTTTTATTTAATTCCAATTTAGCCTACACAGCCTTTTCAGACATTAAAATTCACACTTAAAATATCTATGTCTGAGCACATGTAGGTGTTTATAGCTTAGATAATTTCATTTAACTAGTGATTTTGTTGATTTTGAAAATCATAATTAGAATGAAATTCACTAATTTTTTTATTAAAAAAATCCTTATGATTTTTATAAATTTTTAGTTTTTATTAACCAGAACTCAGTCCTAAGACTAAACCAGGAAGCAGCCTACGCAATATCCTCAGACACTTGAATTTAAGCATTCAACATAGTGTTGGGGCACATGCGGGTGTATTTAAGACTTTATGTAGTTTTCATTTTTAGGTTATGAGATTGATTTTGTATTTTCATTTAATTTCAATTTAGCTTGCACAGCCTTTTTAGACATTAAAATTCACACTTGAAATCTTTATGTTCGAGCACATGTAGGTGTTTATAGCTTAGATAATTTCACATAATTAGTGATTTCATTGATTTTGACAATCATAATTGGAATGAAATTCCATAATATAAAGGAAGCCTTATGATTTTTGTAAATTTTAGTTTAGTATCGCATTTTGACTGCTTGTACGAAGAGTTGTAGATCCGGTGGCGAAGAACACAGTTTGATTTAAATTATAGTTTAAAACATTACTTGCGCTTAGTTTACTTGTTGAGCTTTTACAATTTTCCCAATTTGATTATGCTCAATTTACATCAATTTTGATAAATTAACAAGATTTTTTTTTTATTTTACTCATACTTATTAAAGCATAGTAATCACCTCCATATTCGTATAAGAATTATTAAATTCAATTTGGATTCATCATTAGATTTTAGGTTTATGTGGTTTGTTATGAGTTTAGTATTAGTCTAAATTCCAATTAAAGCTTGTTTAATTTTGAGGAATCTACAATAAAAAAGAACTCACTTTACCGCTTCAATTTAAGCCAAAGAGAATTTCCATTAGAGTTTGTGAATTTAATATCAACCTCCCCAAAGTTTGAGAGGTTAATGTTAGCTTCCCCCAAATTTTACTTGCATTTTAAATGAGTGTTCCATTTTTTTTTAAAATTTTCTTTAAAGGCTCCCCCTTTTTCTTGTTTGACAGTTTTAGTTTAAAATTAGCTGCAGATTTCCCTACTTATCATTCTTAAGTCAGCTCATTTTACTCTCCCATTTTTTCTAAGTCAAAAGATTTGATGTAATTTCAGCCTCGCCATCCCCGCAGTGGGCTACATCGGGTGTTTTGGCTACTGACACGCCTCTGAAGAGTGGTGTCTTATGACACCATAGATTTTTTCATCTCATCGCACCCTCTTGAGCACGACGAGGCCTTTAAACTTGAAAGAAGATAAATGCAATATATATTCATCCCCCCCTCTTTTCTAAGTCTAGAATTCAGACAAAATTTTGATAGCTCCCAAAGATCATCATAGGGGTCAGACGGATGTTTTGGCTTACTCAGATGCCTCTTGATAGTATGTGGTCTTGCACCACAACCGATTTTTCATCTCTTCACGCACTCTTGAGCACAACGAGGCCAAAAATCAAAAGAAGAATTCACCTCTTGACAATGTTCTTTCTCCGATTATATGAAGCAAAATGGGAAGGCTATAAAAAGGATTAAATTGAAAGAAGAAATCACCTCTTGATGATGTTCTTCTCCCGATTGCGACGAAGCAAAAAGGGGAATGGTTACGGCGAGTGTGACGTCAGAAATCGAAAGAAGAATTCACCTCTTAACAATGTTCTTCCCGATCATGAAGTGAAGAAAAGCTAAAAGATGCCAAAATTGAAAGAAGAATTCATTTGACGATGTTCTTCCAATTGTGGTGCAGAGTGAGGGTAACGGGAGTGTGATGCAAAAAATTGAAAGAAGAATTCTCTTAATGATGTTCTTCAATTATGGTGAAAAAAAAACTAAAGAGAACGCCGAAACCAAAAGAAGAATTCATCTCTTGACAATGTTCTTCCGATTGAAAAAAGACAAAATTTGGATGGGCTGCTCATGGAAGGATGTGGAATGCAGTGGACGGTAGAACAATGGGCTGGATGTTTGAAGGGCCATGGGTGAAGCGGGGTCGTGGTTTCAGGAGAAGGAGCTGGGGGCGCGGAGAAGGGGTTTGTGGAACACCGAAGCAGCGGCTACAATTAGAGAACGAACGCGGGGCAGCACCGCTGTGCGGACGGGCGACATTAAAGAAACGTAGTGGATAGCACGGGTTAGCTGGGGGTCCCATGGTGCGGAGGAGCAGAAGTCGGGTCACGCACGGAGCTGGTCGGTGCTGGCGCGAGCTGGTCGCATGGGTTAGCGCAGCAAAGCACGCGGATGTGGGAGTGACCGGTGGCGATTGCGAGTGGCTGGTCGATGCGTGACGTGATGGAGGGAGAAGGGGTGGTGGGATGCGGGCCAGAGCGGATGCGCAGGTCGCAGGTTGGCTAGAGTGTGATTACACAGTGGGCCAAGGCATGGTTTTACGGTGGATTGTCTAGAGTGGAAACTCAGAATGGAGGAACCGGCGGCGTGGTTTTGTGTGGAATGAAGGAAAATTCAAAAAAAAGGGGAGGAGAATTACCTTGTTGCAGAGAGGGGGAATGCAGGAGAGAGAAATGTGAATTAGAAATGAGGAGGGTGTGGTTGCCTTTCAGTTTTTTTTCTTTTTGTTTTTTTTGCAGTTTTTTTAAAGAAAACTAAAAATAGGGGGGAATAGTTAAGCATGGGGGGCAATTTGAGAATTTTTTAATAAATTTGAATTTATTAAATGGTTTTAATATTATTCACGATAAATGCACAAAGTCAATATATATCAATAGGATAATTATGTTTCATCATGGCGGTCGTTTCATGATGGCCATTTGGTTTGAGTCGGTAAATTGAGTCCATTTTTTACTCAAAATGCATGTCACTTTGATTGCTTGCATGGACTCATAAATTGAGTGTGAAAAGTCTTACTTGATATATTTTAGTATTTTGAAGCTAATTGTGTGATCAATTTCATGAATGGAGGTCGTCTGATCCTTGTCGGTCTCTCCTGACCTCGATATGCATGTAGGCATATTAACGACTCAAGGGCTTGATCGATTGATCATCAAGTCATGCAATATTTACATCCTAACCAATTTTGACACTCTAAATGTGATGAAAAAGTCCATTCATCGATCAGAGGTCATTTGAGTTGATTTCGGTGACATCCTGTGTATTTAGTCTCCATTTATGTGCTATCACTTCAAATCACTCGATATTTGTACAGACTCATCCGAATTGAGCATGGATAGTCTCATTTGATAGAATTTGATGTTTTGAAGCTAACGACATGATAAATTTCATGAACGGAGATCATTTGGTCATTATCAATCTTGATGATCTTGATATGCATCGTATTGAACTTGAGCTTGCGTTGATCATTTCATTAATATTTATATCTAATCAATTTTGACATTTTGAATGTGATAGTGAAGTTCATCATTGGTCATTTGATCATTTTCAATGACATCGGTGCATTTTTTAAGCCTCAATTTATGCACTATCACCTCCGAAGTCTGTCAAATTTGACTTGTAGACTTGTCTTGATTTATGACACATATGTGGAGGTCAACAAATGCCCCCCAATAAATGTGATTCATGCATGGAGTGAGTCGTTTTATTTAACCATTGACCATTGGGAGCTTGGATCATTTAAGATAATACACGAGCTTTGGATTTGTCATTAGTATCGCCTTATTCGGACATGCTTAAAAGCGGCATTGTCGAATTGACTTGTCATATTGATAAGAGTTCTTACACCATCTACTATCTACTTGATACTTCTTGAAGATCTCTTTCTTTTATGTCATGCATTTGAACCTCCTCAGCTTCATGCTTGGTTGGGTTTGATGGAGGAATTGGTCTTATTTTGATGAAAGGACTCCACGGGAATTGGTTTATTATTGCTTGGTTGAATTTGAAATTCTTATTATAGCTTTGAGCTTGATGGACTTGATGAAGGGCCGACTGATTTGTCCATATTGACTTGTCGGGAAGTGTATGTATGTCCTGAACTTGCTGCTTTGATGGATTCATTGAAGGATATCTGATGACCCCCTTCGCTTATATAGGGTCAATGTTGAGTTATTAGTCCATCAACGTGCTTTAACAGAATAACCATAAAATTTCTTTAGTTGCCATCGGCTTTGTATGAACTATGGAATTCTTCTCGGTCTGCTTTCGCTTTGATGGACTTGATGAGGAGATAGGCTTTGATATGCTTTGAGCTTGATCATCATTTGAGAATAAATTGAAAATATCAGGTAATATAAGATTGATTTGAGCTGCATTAATTAAGCATTTCCTTGATTGCCTTGATCATCGATAGAGAGATCTCTGGTTCTGATTACTTGTAATCACTAAGATGGATCTGATTTGAGATTGAATAACTATCATCATTGAGCTGACGAGCAAGGGCTCTTTCACTATGGCCTTTTCTTATGGCTTGTTGAGTGAGGAGAGCATGACTTCGACCATATTTGGGCTTGTTGAGTTTGACCTTTAGAACTTACCGAGTCTTGACTTAGCATAGTGGGTTGGTGGTTTTATCATCAGACGATGAGGGGCTCTTTCACTTGACCTTTTCTTGCTTGTTGAGTGAGGAGAGCGTCGACTTCGACCATTTATGGGCTTGTTGAGTCGACCTTTAGAACCCATCGCATCCTAGACTTTTAGGATGTAGGGTTGATGTTTCTCCAACTTAATTGATTGAAGCTTAAATGGGAGTTCTTTTACTTGATCTCCTTTGGCAAATCGGAGATAAATTTCTTGACATTTAGGGTTGTCTTTTCATGTAGAAATAGATTCTTTTGTTCAGAACTTGCAACAAAGATAATTATAGATATATTCAAGGATTTGACTAATGCTCGATGTCAACTGAATTAGAATATATTTGAGGATCTCGTCTTATGGCGATGTCAACTCAAATAAACTTAATATAAACTAAAAAATGCCCTATCTTGTAGGGGAAATTCTAAAGTACATTTAGGAGAATTTTCAAGATGAAAATATACAAATACATCCATATTTGAATTGATGTACTCTAAAGGAGATTTTAACATACAACATTGATTTCATCTGTATATAAAAATCTAAAAATGCCCCTATGTAACATGGGCATTTTCATAGAAAAGTTCTTTATCTAGAGTATGTTTATTTAAGGATCTCGGCATGAAGTAGGATGTTAACCTAAATAGATATACAAAAAATGCCCCCTGTCTTGTAAGGGGATTTTGTTATATCTCGAGAATGTAGTCGTCAAGTATAGTACTTTTTCAAGTATCGATCATTAATTGGCGGCATTGGTCTTTCACCCATTAGGTTGATGAGTTGATATGCCTCTCCTTGGTATACTTTTTCAATGACAAAAGGGCCTTCCGCATTAGGCTCAAATTTGCCCAAATTTTGATTGGGATAATTGGTCTTCTGACACAGACCAATTCTCCTTTTGGAATGTTGAGGGCGTATGGTCAAAAGCCTTGGACATCTTTGCTCGATAGACTTCAGATTTTGATGAGCTTGTAATAACTTCATCAAGCATTCGAGTTCCTCCATTCTCATGGACATTTTGATCTTGATTAGTATTGGATGGCTACTCAAGTGAAACTCAACTTGAGTGAAGAACGCCGTTCCAAATACCAATGAATAGAGTGGCTTTAGTTCTTGTAGGTAGTTCTATATGCCCATAGAGCTATTATGTCTCTCTTTTTTATTTTAGAGAATCTTCTTGAGCAGTTTGACCAATATCTTGTTGAAAGTCTCTACCAAACCATTTGCTCTTAGATTATATATTGAAAAGTATCACAATTAATTTTGTGTCTCTCGATGAATCTATAAATCTTTACACTTTTGAAAGCCATGCCATTATCAAAAATTATTCAACATGGCACTCCAAATCTATAGACTACATTATGTGTGAAGAAGTTGATCACTCGATCAACAGTAACTTCTTTAAATAGTAGCTTCGCCACTTAGAAATAATCGATCCTTCTAGGATGAAGCGATGTCGTGGCGATGGTGGATCAATTGGATTATACGCTGCCCCAACATTCGAATGGGATGCTATGTTGGGTGTAATGGATTTGGAGGTTGATGGATGGATGATTCCATGTACTTGACACTCATGACACTTCTTAGCATGATTAATATCTCTCACCATAGATATAATAATAACCCATCCTTTTGATCTTTCGCCATCTTGGGACCTGACTGATGTGCACCACAAAGTCTTTCATGAACTTCAACCATCGCTTTGCTAGCTTCATCTAAACCTAAGCATCATAGCCACATTTGTTCAAAAGATCTATGATATAAAGTGTTGTTGACTAAAGCATAGCGTAGCATTCTCTTTTTGATTTGAGCTACTAGTGATTTATTACTTGATAATTTGCCTTCTTTAAAGTCGTCGATGAAGGCTTGCCTCCAATCACGTGACTCTTCTACAATAAAGGTTTCATACTACTTTTCTGAGACAATGTCATTCTTAGCTCTTCTTGGTACAACTTTTTATTGATTTTGGGGAGTATGAGGAGCAACGAGTGCATCCTGGCAGTTTGGTAACCCCTCTACCGCGGATTGATACTTTTATTGGCTCTAGAACTCATCGGTAAATATGCGATCATGACATAATCACCATTCATACTTGTCATTTCTTAGCTAATTTTGCTAAGCAATACTTTGCTATTCTCGGATCGAGAGACTTTGTTAGTGTGATATTTGGTATATCACTTCATAAGCTCAAGAACTCATTTGTGATAGCTAACTCAAGTTTGTTAATTCTGTAGATGCCAAGTACTTGATTTATAATAAGTTAAGAATTATCAACAATATGCAAGTTCTGAATGCCTATGAAAATAGCTTCTTCAAGACACCTACCACTAATGCTTCATATTGACTTCATTATTAGTTCTTGGCTCGGTCAATCCATATGATCATCTCATTATCCCTCCTTGTGTTATGAAGATGATGATTCTCTCTTGCTCTTGGAAATTTAGATGTTGGACTTGTTTGATCGATGAGGCTCCATCAAAGTACATTTCCAAATTTTATGATTTTCTCTTTCATGAATGAGCATAATTTGCTCATCAAATCATTAAGAAGAGTTAAGGATGGATGACTAGAAAATCTATTAAGACTTGTCCCTTCACTACTTTCTACGAAACACATGTGATATCAAATTGCAAAAGCAATACTGCCCATCTTGCCAAGTGACCTGCCAACGTTGGTTTTATCATCAAGTACTTCAACGGATCGATCCTTGAGATGAGGATAATCTTGTGAGATAACATATAATGACAAAGCTTTTGGACTACAAAGATCAATGCTAAGTGCTTCTATCGAGAGTATCTCATTTTGCTCCAATACCTTGATATAATAAAGAGCATTCTCTTTGCTTTCTTCATTGTGTTGTGCCAATAATGCCCCGAGAGACTCTTCTAACGCAGCTGTGTATAGAATGAGGGGCTTCCCAGGAATAGGCAATGATTGGTGGATTTAACAAGTAGCTTTTAATGTTATTGAAGGCATCTTGATACTCCTTGTCTCAGTTCAATGGAGCATCCTTCTTCATTAACCTTTCAAACGACAATGTCCTGACAGATTTGATGTGAATCGACGGATGAATGCAAGCTATCCTTGTAAAGAATGGAGCTAACACTAACTCTTCGGTGGAGGCATATCCACGATTACTTTGATTTTAGCAGGATCAATTTCAATACCTCTGTGACATGCAATGTACCCCAAGAATTTTTTGGAGGATACCCCGAATGCACATTTTAAAGGATTCATCTTGAGATCATATATTTTGTTTCTCTCCAAAACAATTCTCAAGTCTTCGAAGTGGTTTTCATAGTTTAAGCACTTCACCACCAAATCGTCAACATAACATTCCACCATTTGATGAATCAGCTAATCAAAAATAAGCATCATGGCTCTTTGGTATGTAGCTCTAGCATTTTTTAGGCCAAAGGGCATGACCATGTAGTAATAGATGCTAATAGGTGTTCTGAATGATGTATATTTTTCATCCTCAAGTGCTATTTTGATTTGGTTGTACCCTTACGATCCGTCCATAAATGAGAACATGTCATAGTTGGAAGTGTTGTCCACTAGTAGTTTTGATATTGGAAGTGGAAAGTCATCTTTTGGGCACACCTTATTTAAATCTTGAAAGTCAATGCAGATGGATTTGGTCATTCTTTTCTTAAGACAATGTTGCTATCAATCACATATTTCTCCTCTCGGATGAAGCCGCTTATTAGCTTTTTTAGTTTCTGCAATTACCTATTCTTCAATCTCCAATCTCATTCACCTAAGAGCTTGTTTAACAGGCGTCGCATCTAGTTTAATAGCTAGTTTATGAACTACTACATCAGGGGATAAACCAGGCATTTTAGAATATGTCTAGGCAAAGCAATCCCTAAATTCACAAAGTAGCATTTTTAGCTCTTCAACTTTCTCATCAGGCAGAAGGGCACTGATGAAAGTTGGATGGGGATCATCCTCAGCTCCTATGTTAACTTCTTCAAGTTCATCCATAGTAATTGTTTGTCCACCATCTTCAAGTTCTTCAGGTGTGAGTTTGGCTTCTACTTCTTAATCATTTTTAAGAAGAATTTCATGGGAATCATCTTCTTCATCACTAAGACTCTCGATATCAGCTTCTATTATATTATAATAGCTCTATCTTGATGAGATTTACGGATAAAGCCCAGATCTTTAGTGATAAACTTATCACTTCTTTGTGGTGCCTGAGGATTTCTTTGGCTCCACATCTTGTTAAAGATTTGAGTCTGATGTTTAGTAGTTCCAATATGAATTCCAAGTTTATGCATCATTCTTTATAATTTTTATGGATAATATATTCTTATTCTTGTTGGCATTATCTCATCAAAATTTTCATGTTGAGGCTGTTCAAAATCTTGAGGCTGAGACTCTTCAGATTTAAAAAATAAAGTTCTTGTTTTGCCATTCTCACTCAACGACACATGTTATCAATTCTTCAATATTATGAACCTCATTGTGATTTCTTTGAAAAGGATGGGTATAATTTTGAGTGAGTCATCTAACTCACAAGTGAGCTATCCTCCTTGATGCGAACTCTATTTCCATAAGTAGATTCAAAGTCATAGTCTGAATCAGAATCACTTATTTCATACTTTGCTTTTCTTGAAAGCTTATAAGTTCCCTTAGGTTCAACAGGCACATCTTCTTCTTCTTTCATGTCACTTCTTAAATGAGGAACTGATTTACTTGATTTAAGTATAGAATCAAGTTCTTTAGAGAGAGTCGGCATTGCCTTCTTTCTTTCTCCTTGCTTCAACTCTTTCACTTTGTGAAATTGCTTTTTAGTTCCTGAAGTGGATGCTACCGCTTCAAGAGGCTCTATTGGCTTAGGCTCTTTGAGGATGAAGTACTTTGCATCTTCATAGATATTTGCTTCATTGATGAAGAATGGTTGTAGGTTCAGAATTGAATTCTTCTCCATCTTTTATACTTCATACATTGATGCATAGTTGATGGGACCATGCCATACTCATGCCAGAGAGAGCTCCTAAATGATGTATCGGCATCGATTACATGAAACTTGGCTTACGTATATAAATCCTTGAACTTGCGGAGAATAAAAGAACCAGAGTTTTTTCATTGAATCCATGAACCATCAATTTATCTCTCCCAAGATGTTGGATATAGTGACAATCCTCTTAAAACCTTTAAACTCATAAGATTGATAGAAGAACCTGGATCAATCAATATTCAGCTTATTGAAATGCCATCACTCTCTATAGTAACATAAAGAGGATGATTGTGATCCGCTGTTCCCAACATAAGGTCTTCCTCAAAAAATATGATTACTGGGAGATCTTGAGTTTGCAATATTTCAGTCATGCATTTTTCAGCAAAATAAGCTTTATAACTCTCCGGATCTTTGAGAGCCTGTATCAAAGTTTCTCGGAGGTCTTTTGACATTAAGAGAGCCTCGTACACACTTAATTATGCAGGGATCTTTCTCAGGTGTGATAGAATATTATAATATATCTTCTCGCTTGATTTAGACTTTATTCTAGGATTTATAGGAATGATATCTTCGTTGACTTCAATTTGTTTGCCTTTATCTTTATTTGCATTTCCTTTCTTTGATGAAGGTGGTAAGACTTTACCACTTCTCAACTTGAATAACTTTTCTCGATTCTTCTAAAGAGGTAGTTTCTTCAAATTCTCTTCTTATTTCTAGAAGATTGGCCAAAAGGACTCATTTTCAATCATACATTTCATACATGATGATATGATGATCTCTTCTCCATCAAGAAAATATAGATCTTCATCTATTGTTATTGTCTTGAGTCATTAAATAAAATTCAAACATTAGCTCTCGCTCTTCTTGCTTTCCGATAAAATTTTGATGGGTTGGGTGTTTTGCTACCCTTGTCATTTCAAATGGATGTTGAAGAATATCGACATCACAGATGATTCATGTCTCTACTAGACAAGATTCACCATTATCTTCTTCATCGATTCAATGATAAAGTTTAGGCATGAAGTCGCAAGCTAAATGGTTATCTTGTGGTGATACTCCTCTAGATTGTTAATGATCTTTTAAGTTGTAGTTCTCTTCTTGATCTTCTTTTTTTTAGCTGACTTCTTTGATTTATGAGACTTGCATTTAGTAGACTGCTTCTCATGCTATGACGAAATAGCCTTATCAGAATGTCACTGAGAAGCCCAAATACTTGGCTTAGGCATCTCTCTTAAGTCTAATATAAGTTCAAGTGGTGATTTCCACTTAACACTAGGGTTGTCTTTTAGCTGCTTCAACATCTTCACAATATTTTAAGAAACTATTATTTCCCATTCTTCAGTCTGAACTAATTTCTCCTTTTGTTTATCTTTGTTGGATGATACAGAAGAGGATGAAATCATCCTTGTAGACTCTCTTTTTGGGTTGACGAAAATACTATCAGATAGTGTAAATTCACCTCGATACTTTCTAGCCAATCTTTGAAGACATAACAATCTTAGATGACCGATCATCCATGATAGGGACAATAGTTTGGATTATTGACTTGATCGCTTCTTAGGCCTTTTAATTTCTAGTAGACCGTTTAGCTTGCCAAAATAATTTAGCCACACTATCCCTTCTAAAGGAATATTCTTTATTCATCTTTTTCTTAAGAGATGCTGCATTTGTTCATCATCTCTTGTTGCTTGTTTTGGATGCTCTCCACCACTTGAAAATGTTCGAGGTTTGTCATTACCTCCTAATACCAATTTTAGTTGTAGATTAGAATAAACAGGCTTTTTACCCTTATCATCATTGTACACCGGCTGCTTTCCTTTATCCACATTGTATATCACCCGGTTTTTACCATTTAAGCTATAAGAAGTGGCATGAGTTTCATTTCTTCTTGAGTCTGAAGGTTTGTTTCTCTTTGCTTTATTTGCATAGACTTCAGGCTTAGGGTGATTCAACTTTTTGAATTTAGCCACCCAATTGAGCAAGTCCTGGAATATTGCAATCGATGCCATGCATAGAAATGGTGCAATTTTATCATCCATATTGTCCATTAGCAATTGGATTGCATGTTCTTTTTCTAATTGTTGCTCACACTTCATACTTAGGTTGTGCCAATGACTTATGAATTTTGTCACTCATCTTTTCTCCTTTTAGTAAAGGAAAGGTCGATTATGATTTTCTTGATTGGAGAACCCCTTCACAAATATAGCCTCTAATTCAATAAATATTTTAACTGAATCATTTGGTAATTTTGCATACCATTTGTAAGAAGCTGAAGTCAGGCTATTGAAGAATTGATGAAAAGAAGTGCATCGTTCCCTCTTGTGTTACCACAAGTAGCCTTAAATTGGGCTAAATGTTGCTTTGGATTACCAAGCCGAAAGTATTAAATCGAAAGTAACCTTCGTATGACACTTGGTCATATATTAGGGTAAGGCAACCCTTACTCACTAGCTTTTCAGCCTGCTTTGAGGCTATGACTGTCTTTATCTTTTCATTGATTATTTTTTCTAGCTAAGCAGTTATTACCATTTCCAGTGTGCTAGCCAAATTTTTAATTATCGGCTTGAGAGGTGTTTAGTTAACTTCATTCCTCCTTCATGCATAGCATGTACTGTAGGAGCTTGAGATACCACAGTGGTTGGCGATATAGAAGTTGTATTATTAGTTGCCTATTGATTAGCACAAAAATAGGTGCTACACTTGATATGATATTTTTCTACAACATCTCTATCATGATGTTCATTTGCACCATCATATTATTTATTTTGGTACCCAGCTGTGTAATCTCCTTATCTTTGACCTCCATTTGGTGCTACATTTCTCTTTGCTCTCAAGCTAGCACCATGGCATCAATCAGTACCTGCTCTTCTTCTTCTTCTTCTTCTTCTCTTTCTTGTTGTTGTTCTACTCCTTGCTCATTTTTAGGGGGAGAACTTGACTGCCCCTCTTCTTGTGTATTTGCAAAGATAACTATTGTTGGGGCTGTATGACAACGCTAATTATAAAAGCATGTACCAGGTTGATCATTTACAGGTTCAACCATATAGATAGCCTCGACACCCATGTTCTCTTTCTCATTATAGTCTTCTTCTTCTTCTTCATCTTTAGCAAAGATCAAAGATCTGTCCTCTATTTGCTTCTGTGATGAATCTTCTTCATAAGCATCAAATTCAGGTTCAACTTCCCTGGATCCATATTGCTGTTGATGGTGCTAAGCAGAGAGTTCATCTATATCTCTGACCATATAGATGACTTCTATTTCCATAGAATCTTCTTCATTATTTTCTTTCTGCACAAATTTTGATCGACGAGTGGATCTTGGTTCAAAGTAATAAATACTTTCTATTAAAGGACCATGATCAACATCAACCTTCTGTAGGGTGAAATGATCGGATGGGATCCCTAGAGGATTCTCTAAGGTGCGACCATCATATCTTTCATCCTTGATATCCCTTCTTTTAGGTATCCACTTCTGATGAGTTTATTTTGAGGCAGATTTCTGATTATATGTATCAAATGTCACACCTCTTCTATTACTCAAAGTTTCATTGCGGGGCCTTGGCCTCCATATTTGCTTACCCTTTCACTGGGACCTTTCGATAGTAGATTCGTGGACACGAGGTCCAAGTGTCATGCTCCGATGCTCACCATGTGAAGCGTACTGGGTTCCTTGGCCACTTACCTAAAGAGATGGCAACTTTCTTGGTGGAGTTTTAGTATTTTCCATCACCACAGGCCTCTGAAATCTTCTTTTCATTAGGTCTTTGTTCTTAGCAACTTTGAGAACTTTATATATCCTAGCAGACTATGTTTCAAGCTGTCTCTTCTATGGTGGTGGAGCTTGATGTGGTTGGTTCTTCCAGAAAGACTACTTTACTTTGCGAGTAGAGCTATTCCTCTTTACCAACTTTAGATTGTCAAAGTTATTATGGGTAGGAATACTCACTTCCGGTGGTAGTATTGCTTGTTCACTAGGTCATTCAAAGGGGATCTACTGAGCCCTTAGCTAAGCGTTTCTCCTTCTTCTTATCTTCTAGTTAATTTGCTTCTTGATGAGGAAGCTTCATGATCATGCTTTTTAGGTACAAAAGGTTTAGTCGATGCAACAGCTATACCACAAGGAATTAAAGGCACAGTTTTTCCACTGATGGTTCTTTTTGTCATGGGAGCTTCAGATTGACCTAGCCTTTTGAAAATTGAAGTTTTCTGTCAGGATAACTCTTTGATAGCGATTGGTTGTTGAACTAGTTGGCGCACCTAGCTAGTAGGAATTTCAGTAACTTGAGGCATTCCAGCATGGCCTCAGACGAATGTATCACGATGGGTACTTCAAGAGTTGCAGCTACGATTACCAGGAAATTCAAGCTACCAAATTGAATAGTAGCCCTGACATCACCTGTGTTTATGACTGCATTAGCTAGGAAGATGTTGGCACCACGACCTAGCTGAATGATGAAATGAGTGCTTTGTAGATCCATTTCGTGAAAGTGAAAGATGGGGATTAGTAATTAGCAATTATTATTTCACCCCATACAAGATGTAAAGGTACTACAAAATAAATAATGTTGTAATAAAGATATACTCTACGAAAGATTCATTCTACATAGAGCCTCATTGAATTTATTACACACTTAAATCATCATTTTCTTATTTTGAATTTTTAAAGATTTTATTGCTACTACAGCACATATATGACTAGCCAAAGATGGAAAGAGAATTTTGTCCCGGTGGAGTGCTAGAAATCAGGGCTAAAATTCACCACCTCTCTCGATAAAAAAAAAGAGTATTTTAAAGTGTTAGTGTAATTTTCAGAAGTAGATAGAATAGTAGATAAGAAACTACCCAGAGATTTCATCCTCATTTTTTGTGAACTTTAGATCTAGTTCTAGGTTTCCTATAGGCGTAAGCCCCTATAGTTAATTACCCCTCCTAATAAGTGAGTGAGAACTTTTGATTAAGGCTAGTGTTAGATCATTGAATACGTAGCGTAGTAGCAGCATATAGAGTTTCAGAATTTATAACATGAAATTCATCATTTTAGCTTAAATAGGATGGTTGGGGGAATGATGATGTGCTCAATCTAGATCCCATGGTTCCATTATCCTAAGCAGTTGTGGTCCCTAGTCTACTTAGTTAGATGAGGTAGTTGACCCAACCTGATAGAAGGATCATTATCAGCAACACATGGGTTACGTCATCCAAGAAATCTTTGTAGACTTGGGGTGATGTTTTTAAAAGGAGATAGACTTAAGTCTACCTTAATGAGAGGATTTGCCCTATCAAGTATACCCCTATGATTCACAACTCAAAGGGAGCCATTAAGCATACGGTCACCGTGATCATAATATAATGGAGGATGGCCAAACAACCCGATCGAGACTCGGTCATAATTCATCTGGAGCCTACACCGCCAGTAGGGACACGCGCCACTTCCCATCGGCAAGAGATTGATTGAGAGTGAACATAGCGTACACTTGATTTGACATCTCCTTTGTGAGCTAGAGTTTTCTTAATTTGTCACCCACGACAAACAAAATTGCAAGGTGGATAGATTGAGTTTTAATGATAGAATTTTATTTAGACGATTTTTAGATTGACACTCAATTTAAGTTGATTTGATTTAAAAAAAATTAATTAATTTGAATATATTTAAGAGTTTTAGATCCGATCTACTCTATTTAATTGCTAACAGAGGATTAGATCTACTATCACCTAACAGAATCAGTCTTATAGATATTTTACTGATTTGAAACTCTTATTATAGGTTTTTTAGGTTTTGTTAACCCAAACCCAGTCCTAAGACTAAACTGAAGTAGCCAAGAACATCCTCATACACTTGAATTTAACCATTCAAAGATGTCGGCACATGCGGTGTGTATTTAAGACTTTATGTAGTTTTCATTTTTATGAGATTGATTTTATATTTTCATTTAATTCAACTTAGCGCTTTTTTACATTAAAATTAGCACTTGAAATCTCTATGTCTGATCACATGTAGGTGTTTATAACTTAAATAATTTTACTTAATTAGTGATTTTGTTGATTTTTACAATCATAATTAGAATGAAATTTCCTAATTTTTTATTAGAGAAAGCCTTATGATTTTTGTAGATTTTGGTTTAGTATCGCCTTCTGTCTGATTGTACGAAGAGTTGCAAATCTGGTGGCGAAGAAGGTGATTTAATTTAGATTATAGTTTAAAATATTACTTGTACTTAGTTTACTTGTTGAGCTTTTACAATTCTCATAATTTGATTATGCTCAATTTACATCAATTTTGATAAGTTATGTGATTTCAGTATTTATTGCTTTAGCCCTACTCATGCTTATTAGCTAGCATAGTAATCACCTCCACATTCATATAAGAATTATTAAACCCAATTTGGATTCATCTTTAGATTTTAGGTTTATGTGATTTGTTATGAGTTTAATATTAGTCAAATTCTAATTAAAGTTTGTTTAATTTTGAGAAATCTACAAGAAAAGAGAACTCACTTTATTACTTCAATTTAAGCCATAGAAAATTGTCATTAGAGTTTGTGAGTTTAATATCAGCCTTCCCAAAATTTGTGAGTTTAATGTTAGCTTCCCCTAAATTTTACTTGCATTTTAAATGAGTGTTTTATTTTTTTCAAAATTTACTTTAAAGGCTCCCCCACCCTTTTTCTTGTTTGACGCTTTTAGTTTAAAATTAGCCGCAGGTTTCCCTACTTAGTATTCTTAAGTCACCATTTCATTTCCTCCCATTTTTTTCTAAGTCAAAAGATTGTATTGACATTTTTTCCCCCAGGAGTTGATATTTTGGCCAACTTAGTACTCTGAGTGTAACGAGTCTGGATCCAGATTTTTTCTCTCATCTTAGGCGAGGCTTTAAAATTGAAAGAAGAAAAATGAAATATATATTCATTCCCCCCCCTTCTTTCTGTAAGTCTAGAATTTAGATAAAATTTTGACAACCTCAGACATCATCTCTCAGGTGTGAAATGTCGGGGTGTTTTGCTTACTCATGCTCTCTTGAGCTATCGTCTTCTGATACTACGGTCGTTTTCATCTCATCATGCCCTCTTGAGAACAATGAGGCATTTAAACCTGAAAGAAGACATACAATACAATATATATTCATTCCCCCCCTTTTTTTTCTAAGTCTGAAAATTAGATAAAATTTTGGCAGCATTTCGTCTAGGGGGAGTGATATCTAACAAGTATTGGCTTACTCGGTACGCCCTCTTGAGTGTATAGAGCGATGTCTTGCGACACCACAACCTATTTTTTCATCTCGTCACCCTCTTGAGCACAATGAGGCTTTCAAACCTACAAAGAAACACAAGCATATATATATATATATATATATATATATATATATATATATATATATATATTCATATTCATAGATCCCAGATGTTCTGATGTATTTTTTGGCGCACTACAATGCTCAGTAAGGGAGCGAGGTTGGGTATGCTATTGGGAATGTTGGTAAGGAGTGTAACGCCAAAAATAGAAAGAAGAATTCACCTCTTGACAAATGTTTTTCCCCCGATTTGTGGCGAAGCGAAAACAGGAAGGCTAAAGCAAGGGGTGTGACGTTAGAAATTGAAAGAATAATTAGTCTCTTGATGATGTTCTTTCCTCAATTGCAGCGAAACGAAAAGTGGATGGATAGAGCAAGGGGTGCGATGCTAGAAACTAAGAAGAATTCACCTCTTGACGATGTTCTTCCCCCGATTGTGGCGAAGCAAAAATGGTGAAATTTGGATGGATTGCAGGCTTGCAGGAAGGGCTACAGGCTGTAGGAATGCAACAAATGATGAAACAAATGCCAGGGCTATTTGAATCAGAGGTGCAAATGGTCCCAAGGGCTTAGTCGTGGTTTCACGGGAGAAAGAGCGAGCTGGAGCACGCGAGAGGAGGGATTTTATGGAAAAGGCTGAACACCACCAGAATTGTGGGAGACAACGCGGAATGCTGTGGCTGGATGGGCGAACGAGAGAAGAGCAATCGATGGCGTGGATTGAAGATACAGCTGCACAGAGTGGGTCAGCTGGTCCCGTGCGGGAATCTGGTCTGAGGGTCGGGTCATGGGTTGCAACCGTGAGCCGCTGCGCAGCTCTGCGTGTCACGCGGTCGAGCGGCCCACTGACATTTATTCGTGATTAGCGGCTCGGGTCACGCCACGGGCTACCTGGAGTAAAGTGCCAGGGGTTGGGACGACGAAGCGGTCCGGACCTGAGTGGATGCTAAGGTGCAGGTTGAGCAGATTGGACAAGTCGTGGCATGGTTTTGGCGGTTACGGAGAACGCGGAACGGAGGCAGCGGCGGCGTGGTTTTGTGCCGAATGAAGGAAAATTCAGAAAAAAAAAGGGAGGAGAATTACCTTCTGGGCAAAGAGGGGGAATGCAGGATAAAGAACGTGAATTAGAAATGAGGAGGGGGTGGTTGCTTTTCAATTTTTTTCAAAAAATTGAAAATAGATGGAAACAGTTGAGCATGGGGTGTAATTTGGGAAGTTTTTAATAAATTTTGAATTATTAAATGATTTTAATATGGATTTCACACCGGTATGTACATAGTCAAAAAAATATATATCAATTTAAAGTAATTCTGATGTTTTGAATGTAATGGTCACCGTTTTGACGGAGGCCTTTGGTTGAGTCAAAAATTGAGTCCATTTCATCAAAATGCTCCATCGCTCCACTTGCCTTTTGTAATGCACTCATTCAATTAAACAGCCTTACTTGATAGATTTTGGCATTTCAAAGCCAATGGCATAATCAATTTTGCAAACAGAGGTCATCTGATCCTTATCGGCACCTCCTAAGCTTAATATGCATATAGGCATGTTGACGACTCGAGCGGTTGATCGATTGATCATCAAGTCATGCAATATTTACATCCTGACCAATTTTGATGTTTTGAACATGATGGCAAAGTTTGTTTGTCAATTCAAGGTCATTTGAGTTGATTTCAGTGACGTCCTCTGCATTTCAGTCTCGATTTGCATGCTATCACTTCAAATCACTTGACATTTGTACAGACTCGTCCGAATTGAGCACGGATAGTCTCATTTGATAGAATTTTATGTTTTGAAGTTAACAGAGTGATAAATTTCATGAATAGAGGTCGTGTGGTCATCGTCGATGCCTACTGACCTTGATATATGTGTAAACATGTTGACGACTCAAGCGCTTGATCAGTTGATCATTAAGTCATTTAATATTTACATCCTGACCAATTTCAATATTCTGAATGCGATGGTAAAGTCTGTTCATCGATCGGAGGTCATTTCAACCATTTTTAGTGATGTCCAGTATATTTTGAGCTTCAATTTGCTCATTGTTACCTCCGAAATCCATCGAATTTAACTTGTGGGCTTGTCTTGATTTATGACATATATGTGGAAGTCAATAAAAAAAACTATCATTTATCTTTTAGGCTGTCCAAATCTCATTTTGACCATGAATATCATTGATTCCATCACTACCTCTGTATGTTGTCCATCCCTTATGCCACTTAAAATACAACTAGTCGAAATATGAATCTTGATGTCAAAAGCAAGTTGATCCTAAGTTGAAACTGGTCGAGATCAAGCAGTTAAAATATCATGGAAAATTTGGGGATATCAGTTAAATCCCTAAATAACTCTTAAACATGGAGTGTTTATAGTCAAATCGAGCGTCTTGATGAGCCAGATCTAACAAGCCCAAGATCTCATAATTCTGACTTCATTTGAGTATTCAAATACTTAAAATACATCAAAATGATCAAAGGAATCATTTTGAGCCGTCCGATGAAGTAGAGTGGTACAGGTTTTGCATGTATTCATAGAAATGCCACTCCTCTCATCTATAAATAGCCTCATTCTTCATATGAGGGGAGCCCAAGCAAGAGAGAGGAGAGAGCTCTAAAGCTTGAAAATCCTCCAAGCATAATTGTGCCACCACTGACCGACCACCCCCATTGGTTGTCAACCACCGCCATCACGCCCTCATCAATCAACTATCATCTCACCGTGCCAATCTCCATCGTCACCATCAAGACGCTTTCATCGCCGGCCATCGATCCTCGTTCACCATCATTTGCTACCACTAACAACTGTTATAATCTGAACATGACTATATGGCTATTGTTGTCTGATTCTGGGATTCCCATTGTCAGCCCTTCTCATATACAATCATGTAATCTCATTATCGAGGAAATTTTGTACTCTGAAATAGATATATAGTGGAAGATTTTTACTGGGCTAGGCCACGTGATTTTTCCCTCTTTTCGAGATTTTCACGTAAAAATTATGGAGTTTTCTTATTCACTCTTTAAATACCTGTGCGTGCTGGATTTCAACAAGGCTAAGGCATAAACTTTCACTCTACCACAACTAATTTTCTAGCATGCAACAGTTTGACACTGTCTATGAGAATTAAAACCCCTCAATCATAATTTTCGTGAACACCCGCATTGTGGTCAACAGGCGCAATACTCGTAACAATGGAGCCTCTCGCTCCAACTCGTGACTCTCGAAACCAAATCCTTGAACCAAGGATGCCAAGCCTCTGCCTCACTTCCCCCTGAAAGGCGTGACCTTATCAGTGAAGGTGCAGCAGGAATCTTTTTAGAAGATCGTATGTGCCGAACGGAAGAGTCTCAAAATGATATGATCCAACTTTTACGAGGAACACGACAACCACTACGGAAAACACATCTCCCCCAAGATCGATTGTTAGCCGTGGGAGGTCAAAATGCTAATCTCCTTGACATGAAAGTTCCTTCACTTCCAGACCGTGATGTTGATCTCCTTGACACTGCTAGTTCTACCCATCCATCACGTGCAGCTCAACCGACTATTAATCCACCAATTATTGCTGGTAGCTTGGCACGTTCTCATCCTATTAACTCCACTCGTCATGTTGTACATGCAGAATTATGATGCTTAATGCAAGATGAATTTCACCTTGAAGATAGAAATCATCCTCCCTCTCACCGCACTATGAGGAGTCTTCACCTTTAGGTGAAACTATTCTTCAACATCTTATTCCCGTAGGGTTCAAGCTTCCGAGCATTGACTCTTATGATGGGGAAATTGACCTATATGAACACATCAACCATTACAGGACCATCATGCATATCCAACGAGCCCCTGACACACTATTTTATCAGGTCTTTCCCATTACCCTCAAGGGGCAAGCTCGCACTTGGTTCTACACCCTTCCAAAGGGATCCATCCATACCTTTGATGAACTTGCCAAGATTTTTGTAGAACAGTTCATTGCAAACCAGAGGATTATTAAAGATTCCTCCCATCTCTCTGGCATTCATTAAAATGAGGGTGAATCACTTAAAGAATACTTCTAGAGATTCTCCTCAGAAGCTCGCCAAATATCTGGGGTAGACCCTGAATTACTAAGAGGAGTTTTTCTTGGAGGGCTCTGTCCAGGACCTTTCTACTCGTCACTAATGCGAGATACGGTCCGCAAATATGTCAACTTGGTTCACCGTGTGGAAGCGCAAATTTTTGCTGATGCGGCTATTAATTCCTATCGAAGATAATTTGAACAATCCACAAGAAAATATAAGAGTTCTCTAGGAAACACAGATCAACAATCCCATTAGAAGAAGCAATAAGGCAGTCATGATCTATCTCCATGACCCCCACATCAACAATGCGAACCACGACTGGAATACACGCCACTGAACACATCTTGTGTTAACGTCTTGTTGGCCATTCAAGATGAAGAGACCATCAAGTGGCCACATCCACTGAAACCAAATTCAAGAAATCAAGAGCAATATTTCACTTCCATCGAAGTCATGGACATACTACAGAGAATGTAAATAACTTAAAGAAGAGATTGAGAGGCTCATTCAACAAGGATATCTATGATAATTTGTGCAAAACCAATCAACGCAAGAAAACATAGCTCTAACTGGGGGGCAACCGAGATAATCATCACAGAAATAACACAATAGTCGCCAAATAGTTAAAGAAATTAAAACGATTGCAAGTGGGACACTACTATCTAATCAAGTATTCATCGCTACCTTTGAAGAGTCGAAGTTAAAAAAATCTTGTATTAATCATCCTATCACTTTTAATGACTCAGACTTAGGAGGAGTCCAAGTTCCGCATCAAGATCCTCTTATCATCAGTGCGGGGATTGGTGACCCCTATTATACTATTAAGAGAATTTTGATTGATAATGGGAGTTCCGTTGATATTTTATTTTACTCCACCTTTCTTAGCATGGGCCTGGTTAAAAAAACTTCAACCTACTGCAGGACCATTATGTGGGTTTGATAATCGCCTTGTATGAGTGGAGGGGACAATCACCCTTCCAGTTTGTCTCGGAGAATTTCCAACAAATCACTCACTCAATTCAATTCATAGTGGTCAAGTCAAATTCAGCATACAACGCTATCTTTGGAAGACCCTCCAATCAATCTTTGGTGTTGTCACCACGGTACCTCATCTTAAGATGAAATTCAAACTCTCATTGGAGTTGGAGTGGTCTATGAAAATCACCAAATAGTACAATCATGTTATCTCAGACAAGCTCAACCGCGCCCTTCAGTGACCTTCAACATCAAGAATTTTAATCTTTAGGACAAAGAAGTACCTCAGAGGGTTTTTCTTGTAAAAGACTTGCTCCCCACTTCATTATCAGATGACCAACCGTCAAGCTATGACCAAAGATCCAGAGGAAAAAATCTTCCCTAAAACTTGGAACATGGAGGGTCTTTAAAAAGGGTTATATGTAATCCTTGATGCATAAATATTGTAGCCTTTAATTACCCCATTTATCTTTTCATCTCCACCTCTTATCTTTTGTTAACTCTCTCTAAAAATGTATCTCATCCCTTTTGTTAAGTTATCTTATGACAATATTATCACCGACATTATTAAAATAATGAGTTTATGAGATTTTTCTTACAAGCTTATTTTTTCTTCATTTAATCCTCCCACTTAAGAAATATACAACTCACATTGTATCTCAATTGGGGTATGATCAATCCCAAGGGGACTTGATCGGACCTCTCTATATAAAGAAGTCAACACTTTGGTCGATCAGATAGTCAAAAGGTCCTTGGTGGACATCTCGCGACCTCTTCCATACAGGTTAACGTCATCGGGTAACACTCTAACAAACAACCTCAGATAGGTCATAAATCCTCAACGGATTCAATTCGACCTCTTCCATATAGGTTAACGTCATCAAGTAACACTTTGACAAAAAACTTCGGATGGATCAAAAATTCTCGGATTCAATTCAACCTCTTCCAGTTAACGCCATCGAAGTCACACGCAAAACAACTCGGATAGGTCAAAATCCTGGATTCAATTCGACCTCTTCCATACAAGTTAACGCCATCGAGTCACACCGACAAACAATCGGATAGGTCAAAATCCGATTCAATTCAACCTCTTCCATACAGTGTTAACGCTATCGTGTCACACTCGACAACAACCTCGATAGGTTAAAATCCTTATCATCGCTAAACTCGCCGCCATCACGCCACCATCACCGCCGCCACCGTCCGGCATTACCATCAACCATCATCGCCGGTCATCACCGCCGAACACTATCACCGGCCACCATCATCGGGCATCGACATCAACCACCGTCTCCGGTTATCATCGCTGATCATCGCCTCTGAACCCGGTCGGTCCGACAAGGGTAGTTGATGCCTCTTTCGAGGGAAAATCGGAGCCGCTATATGAACTACGGCCTTGATCGCTTCAAAACCCCGGTCGGCGAGATGCTCTTCGAGGGAAAACTGGAGCCTCGCCGTATGAACTACGGGGCTTGATCGCCTCCAAACTTAGTCGGTTAAACAAGGGCAGTTGATGCTTCTTTCGAGGGAAAATCGGATCCTCGCCATATGAACTACGGGCT
The DNA here is from genome assembly GCA_021442155.1 of Cymbidium sinense. NCBI lineage: Eukaryota > Viridiplantae > Streptophyta > Magnoliopsida > Asparagales > Orchidaceae > Cymbidium > Cymbidium sinense. The sequence goes on from CM038215.1 coordinate 65,549,543, forward strand.
TTGATCGCCTCTGAACCCGTTTGGTCCAACATGGGCAGTTGACACCTCTTTCAAGAGAAAATTGGAGTCTCACTGTATGAACTACAGGCCTTGATTGCCTCTAAACCCGGTTGGTCTGACAATGGCAGTTGACACCTCTTTCGAGAGATAACCGGAGCCTCACTGTATGAACTACGGGCCTTGATCGCCTCTGAACCCGGTCGATCAGACAAGGGCAATTGATGCCTCTTTCGAGGGAAAACTGGAGCCTCGTCGTATGAACTACGGGCCTTGATCGCCTCCGAATGACCTCCTCTTAAGAAGAAGAGAACACTCAAGCATATGAGTGCGCCTTCTCCCTTGGCCCAAAGGGGGTTTTTATAGACCCCCTATAGAGAAAAAAAGGTAAAAAATCAAAGAAAAACCACAAAATCGCAAAAATGGGTAAAACAGCCAAAATGGGCAAAATGGATAAAACCTCATTGGCCGCTTCACGCTACCATGTCATGCGCTGTGGTCCACTCGCCTCCGTGTGACCCGCCCATTTCCACCTCATAACTGTCAGGCTGACCCACCCGCTTCCCCGACGCCCGACGCTGATCTGCACCCATGGTCTTTTTTGCCATTCAGGGACCCGCATGTGACAAATTGGCCCACGCTGCCGCAACTATGCTCATTGCCAAGGCCCACTCAGTCGCCACCACAAGACTGGCCGCCGCCAGGGCGACGCCAGCCTCTGCAAAGCGTCAGAATCCGGATGGGTCCATAACCCCAAAATCTCACAGATACAGCACATCCGCCTCGTGACACTCGCGTGATCATAATTTTGTACTCCCATGAAGATCTGTTCTCTCAAAATGTATGGTTAATGGACTCGTAAATTTCATCAAAGAATTTGCTATTTTCAAGTATTTGACATATATATTTTTGGATGATTGAGATAATGCCATCAAAAAATATGAGCAACTGATATGGCACTTAAAATACCACTAGTCGAAGTACGAATCTTGATGTTAAAAGCAAGTTGATCTTAAGTTGAAACTAGTTAAGATCAAGCACTTAAAATATCATGGGAAACTTTGGGATATCAGTTAAATTCCTAAATAGCTCTTAAACATGGAGTGTTTATAGTCAAATCGAGCGTCTTGATGATTCGGATCTAATAAGCCGAAGATCTCATAATTCTGACTTCATTTGAGCATTCAAATACTTAAAATACATCAAATGATCAAAGGAATCATTTTGAGCCGTTCGATGAAGTAGAGTGGTACGGGTTTTGCATGTATTAACAGAAATGCCACTCCTCCCATCTATAAATAGCCCTCATTCTTCATATGAGGGGAGCCCAAGCAAAAGAGTGGAGAGAGTTCTAAAGCTTGAAAATCCTCCAAGCATAATCGTACACTGACGTCCACCACCCCTGGTTGTCAACCACACGCCGCACCACTGATCTCGCCATGCCATCATCGGTCACCATCACGACGCTTTCATCGTCGCATCCTCACTCACCACCATCTACCACTAGTAATCATACTGAACGTGACTATATGGGCTTGATTGTCGATTCCCATTGTCGCTCTTCATATAATCATGTAATCCGCGTTATCGGAAAATTTTGTACTCAAATATATATATACGAAGATTTTACTAGGCCATTTTTTTCCCTCTTTTCGAGGTTTTCCATATAAAATTGAGTTTTCTTATTCACTTTTAAATACGTGTGCTAGATTTCACAATAAGGCTAAGGCGTAAACTTTCACTCTATCACAACTGGTTTTCTAGCACACAACAGTCCTATTTTCAACTTTGAATATCATTGTAATTCCGCATTCTTTATTCTTAAAACCCTCCCTGATAAAACATAGAGAAATCACAATGGAGCTCACTAGGGCTACACATCAAAATGACAGCATAGCTAAAAGGAAGTCACAACCAAGCTCGCTAGGGCAATACATTGATGGGATTGGTGTAGGGAGAAAGAACTCAAATCAGAATTCGCTAGGGCATAATCGTGAAAGATTATGTAAATATTAAATATTTAAGTTTTAAATATGTAAATTAAATTTTCTTACTATCATATAAATAAACCTTTAGATATTTAATGTAATGGATTAGTTGAAAATTTTATTATACTTATAATAGAATTAAAATAAGACAATTTATATAAAATTTTTAAAAAATTAAAATATTTTTAATGTAAGTTATGCAAATGTAATTTTCAAAGTCATCCTTTTATAAATTGCTAGAGGTGCTATCATAAGCTTGTATGTATTAAATAAAAAGAAGAATAAGTTAGAAAATAATTTATATTCGTTAAATAATATATTTAAGAATTAGTATAATATAATATAAAACTATTTATTTTTACTTACTAGATAATATCAAATTTTATTAACCGTGTTAAATTTATAATAGATTAAAATAATATAGTTTGTGTATAATTTTAAGTTAGATATTTTTAATATTTTTTTAGGTACTCTTCTTTTCATATTTTTAATATAAATTTATACATAAATTTGAGACAGCTCATATAAATGCAATTTATTTTTAGGTTAAATATTTTTAATAAATGAATTAAAATACTCATGAATTTTAAACATAAAATTATGTTAGTCTATCATACTTTTAAAATATAAGAAAATTTAAGCAAAATTATTCTCATAAGTTTATATATCTATTTATACATAAAGATTATTATAACAATCTATCGACTAAGAATTAATAAAAAAACATTTTAACTTGTTGTCAATCAATATAATGTTTAGCTTTAATTTCTAGTTAACATAAGACAAGAGATTTTTTTTTAATAGGGAAAAATGGATTATTGTAGGGCCAAAGGCATTTTTTAATCAAACAAATCAAATGGAAGATTGGCCATTACCATCGTAACATTACGTTTGATTCTATTTAATTTTTTCAAAGTACTTTTCCTTTAAAAGCAATTAATTACAACCTATTCTTCAAATTTCGACCTTTCTATGATATACATGCAAAAGCTTATCAAGCAAACTATAAACAACAGGCTACAATATACATCTTTAAAACTAAACACGTCGACTACTAAAAGAAAAAACACACTTACCTAAAATCATTATTTTAGTACACTCCTATTAGTGGTATTATCCTACAAAGAGACATCCATGCATGTCATCCATGAATAGTTCTCCTATTTCTCCTCTTCCTACTTTTGTCACACCAAATCCCAAACCAAATAAAATTCCCAGTACTATCATATAACTTCCATTCTTCGAAGCTGATGCCATTGTATTGTTCACCGCCGGAACTAATGTATTGCAAGGAAACCTACATAGTCCCATGTTTCCTTCAAATGAAGTGTCTGGGAAAGTGGAGAATTGGCCTCCTAATGGAATTTGTCCTACTAACTTGTTGTAGGATAGATTTAAATATGATAAAAATGATAAAGAGACCATTTCCTGAGGGATCTTACCAACAAGACTGTTCATTGAGAGATCCAAGGATTTGAGGTGTGACAATTTTCCTAGTTGTGGAGGAATATCTCGTGTCAAATAATTCTATGACAAGTTGAGCACTTGGAGAGATATTAGTGGGCTAAGGGATACAGGGATCTCTCCTTCAAAATGATTGTTGGAAAAATCTATTGATTTGACCATTATCCAAATCTTTTGTAGCCTCATTACTTGTCCTTTATTTATGATGGTGAGTGCATCCGAACCAATAGCCCATCAAAAAATAGATAAGATTGCATGTTATGCCAGCTCCATTTCCCATCATTGATTTAAAATTATTAAAGTACTCTTCTTGTAAATTTTCGCTAAAGTTATTGGATGAGATGTCCAAGATATGCAGCATAGGAAAAATATGATTTATTTTATGGTTTCCATGAGATGGCCCAACTAATCCATAGAACTTATTAGATCTTAGAATAAGGACCCTTAATGATGACATGTCTCCCAACCAATAAAGAAATGTGTCCTTCAAGTTATTGTTCCCCAAGTCTAGAATATCATGTAATAAACAGTTTGTAGAGACCGAGGAAGCATTCCTTTCAACTGGTTGTCACTGAGAATCATAGTTTACAGCATGCATTTTGGACTAATTTGATGAGGGATGGCTCCATATAGTTGATTTCCCCTTAGATTTAATATATCGAGATGATTTTTTCTTCTAATAAACATGATGGGATAGGACCAGCTAGCCTATTATTAGATAAATCGAGCATATTGAGTTTGGTTAAGTTGCATATTGATGTTGGGATTTATCCCGTTAGGTTGTTATTCACAAAAGTAACATAAGTTAAATTTGAGTATGAAGAGATGTTAAAGGGGATGAAAGATGTGAAGCAATTGTTTGACAAATCTAAAAGTCCAACGTTAACTTTTGGGAAAATAGGAAAATGGCCTTCAAGCATGTTGGAATTGATCAATATAATGATTGATATTAGAAGAAAATTTAAAATAAGGCTGTTCAACATGTGTGAAAAAGTTGTGAGAGATATTCAAAGAAGGAATACTCCAAGTAAAACTTGGTATTTCCCCATTAATTTTATTATTGGAGAGATCCAAATATTCTATAAAATTTATATGTTGATATTTTAGGAATCGGGGGATCTTAGCTAGATTGCAAGTAGCCAATCCCAAATAGATATTGGGTAAGAAAGATGACAATGATCCATCATCTTCATCCCATGTACTTGATGAAAATCCACTATTTGAGAGGTCCAATTCTAAGAGATTCTTGAAATTCTTGATAAACTCTAACTTCACTACATCATTAAAATTGTTAAAAGATAAATCTAATGATTGTAGCTATGATAGATTCCCCATTAAAGGTGGTATTCTTCTATAGAATTGACATCCTGAGAGATCTAAAGCAATCAAAAACTTTAGGTTGCCAATTGTATTAGGTATATTTCCAGAGAAATTTGTAAAAGAAAGGTGCAAACTTTCTAATTTATTATTATTGAAAAATTAGGAAGAGAACCAAAAAGCATTGGGTTATTTAAGATATCAAAGAATTTCAAATTTGTTAGCTGCATGATTTTCTTGGGAAAAACTCCTTTGAATTCATTTTTGGCAACTTGAAGCTCAAATAGTGAAGTAAAATTGAGAAATGGATTAAAGATGCTAGAGTCCAAATTATTGCCTCTTAGACGAAGAGTGGATAAGAAAGGGAGCCTCGAGAGATAAGAGCAACTAGCCCCAAAGAGGGAACAATAAGACATTGTCAATGTCTCAAGTACGGGGGTGGAATTGACTAGAGCACCACACCATTCATCCCTGATGGCTGAGAGATTTACATGGTCAAGAGAAAGCACCCTCAAACTGCTCTTGTTTTGCAAAAATTTTGAGTCAGCACTAAGATAAAGCCCTAAGTTTAAGGAGATGTCGAAGGAGGTCAACTTCATCAAGTGAGAGATACCAGCAGGAACTTTCCCGATAAATCTAGTTGTTGAAAACTGGAGGCATGAAAGATTTGTAAGCCTATCCCACCCAGACTCTAGAATGGGTATTCCCCCAAAATCGTTATAGGAAAAATTGAGACTGTGTAAAGATGTGAGACTGAAGAGGCTCAGATCGATCTTACCCCTAATGTTCTGATAGCTCAGGTTGAGGCCTGTGACACATCTCAATTCATCGCATGTCACACCCTCCCAAATACAATAGTCGGTTCCTGGCCGCCATGTACTTAGCTCTTCAAAGGTAAAGCCTCGCTTAAGTTGGAGAAGTGATGAGCTCTCTACATGGAGGCATTGGCCAAGAGAATTGTAGTTAACCAAGAAAAGCTTGAGAAAGAGAAATAACAAAAGAAATGCTAAGATGAGGAAGAAGGCGGAGTTGAAATGAATGCTCCATGTAGGGGAAAAGATGCAAAGGTCTCATTTAAGAGCCAACAAGGTGAATGTAGATGAAGCCATGAGGATTGACTCAAGTCATCATTCTAGTCATATGGAACTCCTTATAGCCATCCAAAATTATTTAAATATAAGAAGAAATTTTTTTTTTCGATGGTGGAAGACTCGGTCCATAGAAGAGTTAGAATTTTGATTAGCAGAGAGAATAGAACCACCTACAAAAATAAATTTCTAATTTATCATTTTAAATTAGATTTATTTATCTTGGATTGCTTTCAAATCCAAGTCAACACTAATAAAGGCTCAAATATAATTTAAGTTTAGCTCTAATAATGGCTTAATTTTTAAAATAAGTATGGTAAGAAACTTAATTAGAGAATTAAGTATCATAAAAAAAAACTTAAAAATAGGTATAGTCGCCCACTAAGTGGCGACTAGATAGCCACGTTAACTCCAACATGGCAGTGAAGCTAATCTGGCTATAACAGTGTCTAGTCACCCAATTGATGGGCGACTAAGTTTGTAGGATCTGCAGTCTAGTCACTCTAAGTGGGCGACTAGCTTGGAGATTTTTTTTTTTACATCAAGGATTGGCTTTGAGCTCTTATGTTTTTGCTTTAGGTTTAGATATTCCATTTGTAATCTTGAAACCCTTATCATCAATTATAGAGGTTAACTTTTGAGTCTACAAGTTTTCATTTAAATAGATCTAAAACTAAGTATATGGATTATTCATTATAAAAATGAATATAAGTTCGACAAGACATTCCTAAAAATGAGTACTATTATTTACATAAATGGATGATACAGAAATAAAGATAAAATAGATAAGAATAAATGTAGTATAGATGCACAAATAGACTTTCCAAACATAACGCCTGTCATGCGGAATCGCATCACTCCTAGGTGTGTAGCAGTGATAATGATCACAAATGATGGTGGCCCTCCAATGCAAGATCTTCTAAGTCTGTGGTGATAGTCCTATGATGGGAAGATAGGCAGCGTGACTGCATTTAGTGGTATGAAGGACCGGATCAACATACATAGATGGACTGGATCGATATGTAGATGGCTGCCCAATATATTGTGTGACATCCTCCGTAGACTCTGATCCGTAATGTATGTCATCACCCTATACACATAATCGCAAGTCTCTACATAGTACCTCGTACCTATCTACAGTTCCCTATAGCTTGTGCTCATCTATGCGGCCGAAGTATGGCTGGAAGATGTCTTGAGTCGCCAAGATATCCTTCGACTGTATGAAAAAATAGTGTGTGAAATTAGCCTTAGGTAACATATTGAATTCAAATGAATACTTATGTTAACTCTTATATATATACACTCTAAAGGTGCTCTAAGATAGTAAGTGGTCGGAGGATCTTTCGGGGTGGCTAGTAAGTAGAGAGAAGCCCAAGATCTGAACCAGCACATGTACTGGTTGATAGCTATCAGCCTGTCCTCATCTTCATCCAAGCCCTCGATGAGGTAATCCCTCCACCTCTCCTAAGCGATAATATGCACATGGTGGTAATCAACCCAGTCGACATCCACTTTGCCTCGACCATTGGCCCTTTTGAAACTAGGGTCAAATGGCGCCACATCTATTCTGGGTATGAGTTTGAACTATCATAACACTCAATCAAGTAAATGTCACTCCACCCTCTTCCAATTGATTAGCAGGACTCATGCAACCATATATCAAAGCCTGCTAAGTATGTATGTGACAAACGTAGCATGATCTCCTCAGTGTGCAACTCCCAAATCACCTACACATATTAAAAATTATGTTAAATTAGAATATGTATTATAGAAATTTGAATCAAAATATTCTCTACAAGTCCAACCTGAGTATGCAGGAAGCTATCTAGCTCATTTCATATAGCATTCGATTAGCTGAACATATCTCTCGTTCCACCTATGCACACAACACATTTAAAAAAAAATATATACGCTAAAAAATTGAAAGTGCAGAAAGTAAAAAATACTTCAAACCAATGCCGACCCAAGATCAGGATATGACACATGTTGGTCCTCCCACATGTAGATGCTCCCAAGACCATATCTCAGAAGGTGTAGGCGTGACCATGTTGGCTTAGCCTAATAGACTCGTAGAGTTCTCTATGTAGGTGGGCCAGAACTGCTCCTCCTATGGACAATGTACTGAATGAATTTAAGTCCTCTAGAAGTGGAAAATACTGCAGGTGGACCTCAAAACTTGATGTATCCGACAGTAAGAAATACCCAATAAGAAACAGAATATAGGGACGTAGGTGCCTGAAGAACTCCTCAATGCTCAGATGTGCGTATGACTCTCTATGAAAAGACCACCTAAGCCACCTCAAAGGCATGCATGTCTGCGCCTGTGCATGACCCATCCTGAAGGTCGATCTAATGTGTGGATTGATCAGGTCATGGTACACCATCCGTACAAGGTGTCATCTCAATAACTCATCATGCCGTAGCCCATCTCTTCCCCTCACCGATCACAATTGGGCCAATAATAGGTGGCCCATCAACACGTAATCCCAGGATCATCGCTACATCTTGGAGCATCATTATCATCTCACCAACAGCTAGGTGAAATGTATTGGTCCATGGAGACCATCTCTTAACCAGGGCAGTAAGCAGATGATAATCTAGGTGGATGAAATGAAGTTGGCTAGCACACTGTAAGCCTGTTTCCTCTAGCCCACTGATAAATTTTCTACAAATGATGGGCCACTCCTTCAACATAAGCAAGTGTGAAGCAGCCTCTAGAATAGTGCTCTACAAAAAAAAATATGATCAATCAGTCATTAGCCAAAATGAATATCATGTAGGTGTGATGTAGAAACAGAAATTACATATTACTTACAATATCAAGGTGAGCGGCTTATGTCGTCCACATAGCAAGGTTATGCTAGGGTGGAACTCAGTAGGTGGCTGCTCCAACTGTGGGGTGGCCTCCCTAGCATGGCACCGACGCCAATGTCTAATTGGTGGGCAGTGCTCCTCGTCCATCGTACCTATTGAAGAAAATAAATGCAGAAGTAAGGTTCAGAATAGTCTTAAATAATGAAAGAGAAAACTACAGCATAAAGTAAGCCAAAACAAAAGTACTGCAACCTACAAAGAAAGTCTAAATAACTTGCACTAAACATATACATTGTATGATAATGTATCTACGACATACCTCCTACTATTAACATTGTGTGGGCACGATGACCTGTAGTGGCCAACTGTCTTGCATAGATTACAGGTTCTACTACTGCTAGCTCTATTTTCATCAATTGTATTTCTGAACCTACTTGTATGAGGTCTACCTGTCTTTCTACAAAAATTTGGGTAGCCATAATGCTATTAATCCATGCTCTGCACTGAAAGATGGCCACTCATAACAGTCAAGCAAAGTGAAAACTCATTGTAGTACGATCTGAATCAATGTTCAATGACATCATAATTCGCTGTTTCAATTCCAGTAAGGTGTTGTGCCGCAAAATCTTAATTGGACGATTTTGTCCTCCCACATAACTTGGAGTGAAGTGCTCATCGATACTTAGTTCGCCTCCATAGAAAAAGATCAGCGAAACAAATTCTCTATTCATTCCTCAAATAATTGGAGAATAAATATCAATATTTCCTAAATCTAAAAAAATATTGCGCATCCAAATTTATTTGCTAAACAAACTACATAAATAATAAGAAATTTAAATCAATCGACACGTTATACAAATGTCACCACCTAAACGCAACTACAAGTAACTGGGCTCTAAGCTTATAGGCCAACTGAAACAACTCAAACCCAACTCATACCATTCAAAAATATGTCGTAGACCCTAAATAATAGTATACTCGACCTATTGTCACCTAAAATTACAAATAAATTATCTTAATCGCAACGCTAACACAAACTTACAAATCAAATTCAATCACAAAATTCTAACCTTACAACTCTAGGCCCTAGAAGACATAATATACTAATTTATAAATGAGAAAAAATATGGATTTACCGTGTGTTGATGAAGAACGACGGGAATGTGTGCAAAAAACTTTATAATCCGCCGCAGGAATGGAGCCACAGGAATCGTTGCTGGAAGCTAATGTTGGGTTCCAAGGGCTGTTAGACGGAGAGAGAAGTCGTCAAACACCGTGGACGCGACTATCAGGGAAGAAAACAAGCTGGTTTTGGCTAGAAGGAGAAGATGGAATATTGCCGGCGGTTGGAGCAATGCCGACGGCTGCCGGGAAGCTAGGAGATGAAGATTACCATGCTTGAAAGGGGCAAAACGGAGGGTGGCTTGGCTGGAGTCGTCGAAGGCATAGCGAGGGGAGGATCGAGAGGGAACAGAGGAAGAATATGGTCGATAAGTTGATTGGCCTAATTTTATTTATCCCTCCGCTACTCGCCCGCTAAGTGGGCAACTAGCTTCACATTAACGTGGCAACTTTCAAGCCACATCGGAGTCAACGTGGCTACCTAGTCGCCCACTTAGGCTACTATACCTATTTATAAATTTTTTTAATGATACTTAATTTCCTAATTAAGTTTCTAATGATACTTATTTAAAAAAAAACTCTTAAATTAAAATTAAATCAAGCCTAAATTAGAATTAATGTGCTAATACTATAATGAGTCTGGAGTATGCGTCAAAATCAAATCGAATAATTATAAGTGATATGAGTCAAGTTAAGATCAACTTTGGATCAAATTATTAAGGAAACTAAAAACTATCTTCCTAAAATGAATAAATAAATTATTTTTGTTTTTTTGAATCTCATAACATTGGATTTTTATTTTCTTGTTCATCCTATATTATTTAAGTGATCATACAAAATTAATTCATAGAATTATTATGTATTTATATATCTAATATCTAAATTTTTATAATTATTTATGTAACAACTAAATATTTAAACCGCATCAATAATCATTAATACTTACTTTTTAGAGTCAATAATATCATATATATTTTTGATGTAATTGAAGTACTAAAGTACTATATAGATATAAAAAATAATATAGGTCTTGAAATATGCTTGACTTCCAACTGAAAATCATTGAGACTGAAAGCTGGATAAAGAACAAAGCAATTACATGACGATTGACGTGAGTCGTCCTTCCGTTGAAGGCTTGGTTATGTAGCTTGTGTCAATTTAATCCAAGCACATGAGTCGTCTAATAAACCTAATCTTATTGTAACTTAACTTAAAATTGAGCTTAAATAGAAATCAAATCAAGCTAAAATGAATAAAACATAAAATTAATTGTTTTTTTGTTTAAATTATTATATAATATCTATTTTCTGTTTTTTTTTATTCAGCTCATACAATTCAAGACAATACTTGTTCATTAATGGCTCCAATAGAATATTATTTAAAAAGATTTATATACATATCACAAAAAATTCATGTATTTACTTATCTAACATTCAAATCTTTATATTTACTCATACAACATTCATAATTTTAAATTACATAATCAACATCACTAATATTTATTTTTTAAAAAATAAAATACACCTTGTTATAAATATATTTTCACATTATAATACATTAAAGTGTGATATAAATAAATATTAAAAATTTAATATTAAAATATAAATTTTTTTAACATATCAATAAATCTATCTTGTTATTATTATTACTATTATTTAAAAAGTTTCATTCTTATAGTAATATTATATATATATATATATATATATATATATATATATATATATATATATATATATATATATATATATATATATATATATATATATATATACAGTTTTTTTTTTCAGAATTGAATAAGTCAACAACAAATAAAAGAAGGAATAAGCCAGAATATTGGGATAAAGTTTTAAGGACTTCAAAAATCAGTACGCTTTTGATGGGTCAGTTTGATTCATAAGCTTAAAAAAATCATCTAACGCTATCATTTTGAAAGAGACGATTGTTATTCTCATATAAATTGTAAAATTAGGTGATAAACCATCAAAGCTCCTAAGTACAAAAAGCAAATTTACAGACACACCTTAACGGCCATACCATAAACTGAATTAACTAAGTTAAGATTTATAAGAAGGGTTATATGTGTAATAAGCATAATTTTTGTTTTGTTAAAATGGTGATTTAAAGTTTAAATTATCTTCGCAAGGATTCCCTCTTTGAACTGGTGAGAAGAGATCATAGTGGAGTTATAACTGTACACATGTTGTTAAAGGTAGTCACAGCTTACATGCACAATAAGCACTCTTGTGCTTGGCTTGGGTTGCCCAATTATAGGTTATATAAGGTTTTACAATACATTTTTAATTTCTTTAACACTTTCTCTCATAAAAAAGGGTATTGGAGCTTGAAGAAGATTGCTGCCAAGAAGAACAGCCAACAACTTGCTCAAGAAGTTAAGAGGAGAAATTGTGAAGTGAAAATAATAATTGAAACATTAACTTGTACGCCTGATAAATATGGTCAAGAGGTTCTCTTCTTTAATTCATGTGATAATCAATAGGATTGGGATATGGAAAATCCAATATATATATATATATATATATATATATATATATATATATATATATATATATATATATATATATATTATAACTATTTTGGAGTAGTTATAGATATCTTATATTTTGAAAGTGACTTGAATCCGTAAGATTTGATTGATCAATTTTACGTTATAAAGTATTTTTTAACTCGATCAATGGGTCAAGCTAGTGATCATTAAGTAGAAAAAGAAAATGCTTCTATTTAGTAAACAAATTATTAATAGAAATCATGATCATGAAGGAAATAGCAAGATCATGATATAGAATGGATATATTTATTTATTTTCATCAAGAAATCTTCTTTAACTTACATTATTTTTACAAAAGTGGTGGCAGTGGAAGAATGTGCTATTGAATTTGATCAACACGTGATGAAATATGATGTTTAAAAACAAGATGAACGCATTATTATAAGGTCCTTGGATAGTTTGTGGCATACAATTTTAATAATGAATGAATGATGATGCTATTTAGTTTCCCCAATGCACCTCAACACTTTCATGCATCTTATGATGCAAGTCTTTTGATTGTACATCAATGAATTTATGATGTATATTTTTGAATTAGGAGATCAATTAGAATACTTCTAACAAATATTTGAAAAGCTGAGACACAAAAGTTGTTTTAGATTATTTTTTATTGAACTCCCCAAAATAGATAATAGAACACATGAAAAGGAAATTGTTTTTTATTGAATAACAAATTTTGTCAATATTTTTATTAATATTTCTAATGTTTTGGATTATTTTTTAAAATATATTATATTATATCAAAATATTATAAAATAATAAAAAAAAAAATTATAGTTAAATATAACCATAATTAATGTATAAAAATTAAAATTATGAAAGAATTATTCCAAATAGATCATATGTAAAATCCAAATAAAATATAAAAAATATTTTTTTAAAAGTAAAATTTTAATATTTAAACAATTAGTGGAATAACTGCATATATCTTAGTGGTCTTCTATCTTCTTGGAGGCAATGAAGACAAGAACGAAGAGCATTGCAGTTAACCAAGAAAACTTGAGAAAGAGAGATAATGCAAGAAATGATAGGATGAGAACAATGATAGATTTGAAATGAAATGGTTCCATGCAAGAGAAAAGACGTGGATGTTTGGCTTAAGAGCTAGCATTTATGGCTACAGTAGAAGAAACCATCTAACTCATTAGAAAAAATTATTACATACAGAGTCCGATGCTAGCTTCTACGTCCGAACTCTAATAGTGTAGTCACATGTGATGCTCATCAATACACTATTTCATTGTACTATCTGTGAATTGATGTGTATTTATCATGTATTGGTATATATTTAGATGTTGGGTATTTGGCATATATTGGTGTGTATATAGATGTTGTATATTCTCATGTAGTTAATATTACACCAATACATAATAGTTCCTAGCCAATACACAACAGTTGTGTATTGATTAAGTACACATGACACTAAGCTATTAGAGTTCAGAAGCAGAGCTGCATTCAGACTCTATACATAATAATCTCTTGAGTCTTCATTCCAGTCATATAGAAGACTTGGATGTGGAACTTCTTATAGCCATCCAAAATTATTTAATGATAAGAAGATTTTTTATTTTTTATTTTTTGTTTTTTGTTTTTGAGTGGTGGTAGATGCCTTCTATAGAAGAGTTGGGATCATAATCAAGTAACCAGGAAGAATTGAACTACTTGGAGAATAATTGAGAAATAATTTTCTAATTCATCATTTTAAAATAGAGCTACTTAGCTTTCATTGACTTCAAATCCAAGTCGAGACTAATAAATGCATAAACTAAACAAATTATGCTTAAATTGAAATCAAATCATGTTCAAATCAAAATTAATGAGCTGTAACTATAATGAGTCTTGAACTAGAGTAAGTGTCAAAATTAAATGAATAATTATTTGTGATCTTAGTCAAGTTAAAACCAACCTAGGATCTAATTGTTAAAAGAACTTAAAAAATCTCTCTTTAAAGCTTTTAAAAGATTAAAAACTTACTTTTTGTTTTTTAATCCAATAACATCTGATTTTTATTTTCTTGTTCATAGTATATATATACATACATATAATGTATAAAGTTAATTTTTAGTAATAGAATTATTGAATTTTAAACAAAATTATAGCAAATTATTGCTGGAGTTTTACACTCATCTTAATCAATTTTACACATCCTAATCAAGTCTTTTTTTTAGGAAATGGATCACATCAGGATGAAACTAATATCTATCTTATGGCTCTAAATGATTCCTTTGAAGATTAAGCAATGATCAAAAACAAAACCACTTGCAGAATAAATCCATAATAATTTTCTAATACATCATTTTAATTAAGAACTATTTAGCTTTCATTGATTTTAAATTCAAGTTGACACTAATAAATGCTCAAATTTAATTTAAATTATGTTTAAATTGAAATCAAATAAGGTCCAAATCAAAATTAATAGCAAATTGTTGCTAGAGTTTGCACTCATCAAAGGAAACGATTAACAAAATTTTTTATTTTTTTTTCATTTTGGAAAACATCTAAGATAAATAATTATAGGGCATAATAGAGGTATAAAATCTATTAAGATGTAAAAAAATATTTAAAGATAAATTTTTAACAACAATAAGCGGAACACATGATTAGCGGGTCACATATGATTAGCTAGTGACATAATCTATTTAAAATAGAGGAAATAATATATTTTAAACAGTTTCTTAGCCATCTTCTTAAGTGCATACTTCCAATAAAATAATTAGAATTTAAAGAGAGATTGACTGATGAATTATGTTTGGCTTTCAGTTGAAATTCTTTGAGAATGAACTCTAGATAAAGAACAAAGCAGTCACATGAGGGTTGACCTGAGTAGTCTTTCGATGAAAGACTTGGTTATGTGGCCATCCAAAATTAAAACTTTTTGTTGAAGAAAAGCTCTTTTTTCATTTTTAAAATTTGGATGGTGGAAGAAGTGATCAACAAAGAAGATAGGACTTCTATTAAAATTAATCGAAGAGGAAGAATATAACCTTCTCATATGATTAGAAATAATCGAGAAAAAAATATTTTAATTTAACATTTTAATTAGAGATAAAGATTGAATTATGTTAGAAAATTAAATAAATATTAGCTTGTGCCAATTTAATCCAAGCGCATGAGTCGACTAATAAATCTAATCTTGCTGAAATTTAACTTAAAATTCAGCATGAATTTAATCAAGCTAAAATCAAAATTAACAAATTATATTTATCTTAGTTTATTATCAAATCAAGCGAGCCTACAACAAGAGTTAGTTTATCTTTAGTGATATAAAAAAGATATATCACTAAGGAAATATTTTGAATGTTTTCTAACGTATATAAGAAATAAATGTCTAGGACATAGTCCTGAAAGATTATTTAAATATTAAAGTTTTGAATGTTAAATATGAAAATTAAATTTTGTTAATGTCATATAAATAAACCTCTTGATATTTAATATAAAAAATTAGTTGAAAATTTCTTTATATTTATAATAGAATTAAAAGAAGACAATTTATATAAAATTTTGAAAAGTTAAAATATATTTAATATAAGTCATCCTTTATAAATAGCTAGAGGTGCTAACATAAACTTGTATGTATTAAATAAAACAGAAGAATATGTTAGAAAATTATTTATATTCATTAAATAATATATTTAAGAATTAGTATATTTTAACATAAAACAATTTATTTTTACTTACTAGATAATATCAAATTTTATTAACATTGTTAAATTTATAATAGAATTAAAATAAAATAGTTTGTGTATAATTTTAAGTTAGATATTTTTAATATATGATTAGGTACTCCTCTTTTCAAATTTTTAATATAAATTTATACACAAATTAGAGACAGCTCATATAAATGCTATTTATTTTTAGGTTAAATATTTTTAATAAAAGAATTAAAATACTCATGAAGTTTAAACATAAAATTATGTTAGTCTATCATACTTTTAAAATATAAAAAAAATTAAACTAAATTATTCTCATAAGTTTATATATCTATTTATATATAAAGATTATTATAACAATCTATCAACTAAAAATTAATAAAAAAACATCTTAACTTGTTGTCAATCAATATAAAGTTTAGCTTTAACTTATGGTTACATAAGACGTAAGAGATTCATTTTTATAGGGAAAAATGGATGATTATAGCATTACATTTGATTCTATTTAGTTTTTTTAAAGTACTTTCCATTAAAAGGAATTAATTAAAGCATGTGTTCTTCAAATTTTGACTTTTATATGACATGCAAAAGCTTATCAAGCAAACTATGAACAACAAACTGCGGAGTAGATATTTAAAACTAAACTCATCAACTCCTTAAAGAAAAAGAAAAAACACACTTACCTAAAATCATTATTTTAGTGCTCTCCCACTATTAGCAGTATCATTCTACACAGAGACATGCATGCATGCTATCCATGAATAGTTCTCCTATTTCTCCTCTTCTTGCTTTTGTCACACCAGATGACATCAATTAAAATAACAATCATCATTGATACTCCAAATCCCACACCAAATAAAATTCCCAGTACTATCATATAACTTCTATTCTTTGAAGCTATGCCACCCAAGCCTAAAGCTGGTGCCTTTGTATTGTTCATTGCTGGAACTGATGTATTGCAAGGAAACCAACATAGTCCTTCGTTTCCTTCAAATGAAGTGTTTGAGAAAGTGGACAATTGGCCTCCTGATGGAATTTGTCCTGCCAGCTTGTTGTAGGATAGATTTAAATATGATAAGAAAGATAAAGAAACCAAATCTTAAGGGATCTTACCAACAAGACTATTCATTGACAAATCCAGGGACTCGAGCTGTGACAATTTTCCTAGTTGTGGAGGGATTTCTCCTGTCAAATAGTTCTATGACAAGTTAATTACTTGGAGAGATACAAGTTGGCTGATAGATATAAGGATCTCTCCTTCAAAATGATTGTTGAAAGTCTATTGATTTGACCATCAACCAGAACTTTTGAAAATTCATTGCTTGTCCCTTGCTTATGATGGTAAGTGTATCCAAACCATAGTAATAGCCCATCATAAAATCTGAAAATGGTACGCCTGGATCGGACGAGAAGTCAGCGGAATGTGGGTTGACCGTGCGTCAAGGGTGCAAATGCACACTGATGAGCATTTTTTTAATTTTTTTTCAATTTTTTTATTTCTTTCCATTTTTTTATTTTTCCTCTTTTGCCCCTATAGTGGGCCTATAAAGACCCCCCATAGAGTAAGAAGACACAACTCACATATGCTCTAGTGTTACTCTGCATTTAATGAAAAATCATATAGCGGAAGTTCAAGGGCTAGGGTAAATTTTTTTTTCTTTTCTTTTTGTGAGTGAAGTTCTGACATTCTTCTTAAGAGAAGGTCAATCGCTTTCCTGATCAAGACCTATAGCTCATATGGTGATGCTTTAATTTTTCCTCGAGAGAGGCATCTACTGTCCTCGTCAGAACGACCGAGTTTGGAGGTGATTAAGTCCTGTAGTTCATACGACGAGGCTCCAATTTTCCTCGAGAGAGGAGTCAACTATCCTTGTCGGACTGACCGGGTTTGAAGGCGATTAAAGCCCATAGTTCATACAACGAGGCTCCAGTTTTCCCTTGAGAGAGGTATCAATTGTCCTCATCTTTTCCCCGAAAGAGAGGCATCAACCGCCTCGTTGACTCAACCAAGTTTGGAGGTAATCAAGGCCCATATTTTTTTACTTCTTCTTGTAGGAAATTAAATTTCTTGAAACTCCAATGGATGATTCAATAGTTGGCAACTGTCAAGATGGCGGGGAAGCGTCAATTAGGAGCCATCCCTTGAAAAACTCAGAAAGTCTTACAGGTAATTTTAGAGTATCATTAGAGAAATAGCTTTATTTTTTTTTTTTGATCTCATATGTATGTGTATATTTTTTGTCAGATCGTACACAAAAAATTTTATCCAAAGCTGTCCAAGAGCAATAAAGTCAGGAAAGAATATAATCAAGTATTGGGATGAGTGAGTTACTTTACATAATTCTTAGACTGTTGTCTTTCTCTCTCACTTTTTTTTATTATGTATTTTCATGGGATAAGGGTCGGAAGAAAACTAATAGCATAACAGCTATGGATGATATATCATCCACTATCACAGCAGACAGTTTAATGGTGCTCCATAAAAAATTTCATTTCCTCAATGAGTTGGTGAATGTTGTTGCCTAAAAAGTTTGATCGAGCACGTTCACCTCTGCCAAGATACTTTATTATTTTTGAGATGATTCTTTGTGCGGGACTGTGATTCCCTTTGGCTCTTGAATTGATTGAGATCTTTAAAATATGTGGTGTAGCTTTATCACAATTTTTATTTCAAGCCTTAGTGATCATCATTGGATTGACTGTATTCTTTAGAGAGTGTGGTGTTATTTTGAACATCAAATACTTATGATGAATGTGTAGATTCACATGTGATGATCAGGGACATGTTTTTTATCGAGCTATAAAGAATTGGATAGAGTTTTCAGCACAGGATCCATCTAGAAATTGGTCTAATAGGTTCTTTTTTATGAAAAATGAGTGGGACCTCCTTAAGAGATGGGGATGATTGAATGACATTCTAGATCCACTGCTGATTGAAGAGAATGAAATCTTGATGACACTTAATATTCTTGATGCAGAAAGCTTGTAGCATGAGTTACATCATATTGGCAAGTATATAATTGAAGATAGAATGTTCAAGGTTGGCCTTTACATTCAGGTAGGGAGATCTCATGCTCTTCCACTGAAGAGATGAAGTAAAGGTGTTGAAAGGTCTCCTCATACTCATAGGATTCCTTCAAGAAGTCCATTATGAAATAATGGTGATAACAATATTTCTTCTTTAAAGAAAAAAAGACATATGCTGAAGTAATTACATCAAATAATTATGGAGAAGATGTTCGCCCCCAGTTGGCCTCTAAGATTTTAGCTATCTCAACTCATAATGGTAGGATTCATTTCCCAAAGTTGTATATTCCTGAAGAGGTGTTAAAGCATGTATGCACTGGACATCGAGTAGATGAATTAGTATGTTATCTTCTCCTTCTCTTTCTTTTCTTCTTTCCTTTTCTCTTCGTGTAATATTTGTGATTTTTTGATTGTAGGTAGCCCAAATATTAGGGCTGATGTCTCATTTGGGTGTCACTCTAAATGAGTGAAAAATTGAATTTATGAAGGTAAAATATTTGCAAGGTGAGTATGAGCGAAAGATGAGTGTTAAGGCCAAAGAAGTGGCAGCATTGGAGGATCAGCTAACTGGGTGTCAAATTGAGCTAGTGAACATGTCAACTTCTCTTTCTTTTCAGCATCAAGAGGTGGAGCGTACTCATGATGAGCTGATTGAGGTGAGGGCAGAGACTCGCCAGAAAGAGAAAAGACTCAAGGAATTTGTGGTGGAGAAGAAAGCTCTTGAACTAGAGAAGAAAGCATTACATGATCGTCTCTCTGAGAAGGAGCTTAGAATGTTAGAAGCAAAAGCAAATGAAGTCTCCTTAAAGGTAGGGGAAGACTTTAAAAACTCTAGCTTATCACGATGCTATCGAGGATCATATATAGGAAGCTCATAATCATATTCTTGATGTTGAAGTGAAGGACTTGGCGCCATTGTTTGGAGGAAGGCTTCATCTGAGGATTTCTAAAAGGAATCTGCTTAGTACATCACAAAATTGGAGCTAGTTTTGAGAATCTATCTCCCAGCCAAGTATCTGAAGACTATTCGCCAAATTCAGGAGATGAAGGGGTTGAGAGTGAGTTTAAGAGAGCATCTTCCAGTGGTGAAGAGGATGCTGATATTATGTAGTATCACTTAAGGATGTATTTTTTCCTTTTATCCATGTATTATTATTTATTATTATTATTTTTGTATCTAAAATTTTGATTCTTTCTTATATCATCATGTTAAGTTATTAATGACATTAGTAAACTAAAAATTTTGGGTGATTTGCTCTTATTTTGTTTTGACCTATCCGAGTGGTCGGAATATTATTCAACAACACTAACCTATACGGAAGAGGTCATGGGAAGTCCACCAAAGACTTTTTGGTCTATCCTAGGAATTAGTCAAAATATTATTTATCATCTTACCTGTATCGAAGAGGCCGTAGAATGTCCACCAAGGACTTTTTGACCTATCCTATGTATTAGCCAAAGTGTTACTTAACTTCTTACTTATATGGAAGAGGTCATAGGATATCCACCAAGGACTTTTTGACCTATCCTGGGCATTAGTCAAAGTGTTACTTGACTTCTTACCTGTATGGAAGAGGTCCAATCAAATCCCCTTGGGATTGATCATTCCCCAACTGAGACACAACGTGAGTTGTGCATTCCTCAAGTGGGAGGATTAAATAAAGGAGATTATTTATATGCAAAAAAACTTAAAAGAAAAGGCCATAGACTCATTACTATGATAAGGCCGGTAATTTTAACAAAGATAGTAGTTGAAGAGGAAATGATAAATGAGACAAAATAAAAGTTGCAATATTTATGTTGTAGGAATTACTGATAATAGTTCTGGAGATTCTCCGTGTTCCAAGTTTGAGGTAAGATTTTTTTCTCTGGATCCTTGAGCTTAAATGTTCCTAGCTTGACCATAGCTGTAACCATATAAGGGTCATCCCAAAGAGGTGAGAGCTTATTGCGTTGAGGGCCTTTGCCCGTAACTTCAAGACTTCGCATGAGCAAGTCACCGATAGATATGGGATGGGGTTTCACCCTTCTATTGAAGTGGTGAGCTACCATTTGGTGGTAGGAAGCAGTCCAAAGTAGGGCCATGTCACGAGTTTGAGGAGTAGATCCAAGTTTTGTCAGAGTTTTTCTTCATTACTATCATGATTGAATGATTGAACTCTTAGACTTGGAATCCGATATCTATTAGTATAATAGCTTTTGTGCTGAAGCACAAATTATATAGTGTCTCACCAGCCAGAGTTAATGATGTAGTGTGGTAAACCTAAAAAATATTAGAGAGTTCCTCAACCCATTGCCCCTCAGCTTTCTCAAGATGTATTTTTAACCCTTTGAGTATAGTCCTGTTGGTAGCTTTAGCCTGTCCATTAGTTTGAGGATGGGCTACAGCCATATGTAGTAGCCGAATGTGAAGATCTTTACAAAAAGTCATAAAAACTTTTCCAGTAAATTGGGTTCCATTGTCGGTGATGATCTTTGCAGGAAGACCGAATTGACATATTATATTTTTTTAAACAAATTATTTAGCATTTGCCTCCATGATTTTAGTGAGTGGTTCAGCTTCCACCTATTTAGTGAAGTAGTTGACAACTAAAATGATAAACTTTCTTTGCCCTGATGCTACCGAAAAAGTTCCCATGATATTAATTCTCCATTGAGCAAAAGGTTATGGGCTTTGAAGGGATGAGAGCTTTATATGTGGTGTATGAGAGAGGTTAGAGTGAAATTGACAAATCACACATTTTTTATGAAATCTAAGGCATCTTGCTTCATCATAGGCCAATAGAACCCTTGCCTTATGATTTTAAGGGCTAACGCCCTTCCTCCTAGGTGTTCTCCACATATCCCAGAGTGAACCTCTCTTAATGCATAATCAGCCTCTAATGGCGAGAGGCATTTAAGATATGGCCTAGAAAAAGCTTATTTGCACACTTCTGATAATAATAAAGTTTACAACTTATCTTCAGAGATGAGTTGCAGCAGTTGGGTCTTTAGGAAGGGTCCCTTCTTGTAGAAAGGATAGGATCCATCCACAAAGGCTCCTTCGTCTCATCAATTACTTGTATTACCCATGACTCTTGGATACTAGGAAAATATATTTCCTCAATATGCCTTCTTTTAAGTAGATCTCCAGTAGCAGAGGTAGTGAGCTTAACAAGAGTATCAGCTCGAGTGTTCTTCTCTCACAGTATGTGAATGATTTGATGTGCCTTGATATGGGCAAGAAGTGACTTCACCAAGCTGAGGTATTGTGCTAGCTGGGATTTATGAGTATTAAAGTTTCTCTCAACCTAGGAGGCAACAAGCTGAGAGTCAGTTTGGATCATCAATTTTTGAGCTTCATAATTGATGGTAAGTCTCAACCTTGTGATGAGAGCCTCATATTCATCTATTTTATTGGTTGTCAGTAATTTTAGGTGAAGTCCATACTCTAAGGTATCCTGTTGGGGGAAAATAAGTAAGATTCTTGCTCAGACACCAATATTTTCTGAAGCTCCATCAACATAGAGGGTCCATTAAGGAGACGAAAAGGGTGAAATAGATAGCTCTTTTGGAGCAGGGGTAGTGCATTCCACTATAAAGTCTACGAGTACTTGAGACTTTATGTCTAACCTGGGTAAGAAATGGATATCAAACTTCCCCAATTCTATGGACCATTTGATTAACCTCCCAGATGCCTCTGGTTTCTATAGAATGACCCTCAATGGTAAATGAGTGTAAATGCCAATGATGTGAGCTTGGAAGTATGGACGTAATTATCATGCTGAGAAAACTAAAGCCAAAACCATCTTGTCTGCCAGTGGATAACAACTTTCTATATCATAGAGAATTTTACTGACATAGTAAATTGATCATTGAATCGCATTTTCTTCTCGCACTAAAATTGAGCTTATCGCATTGGAAGAGATTGTGATATATAAGTATAACATCTCTCCTTGGATAGGCTTGGATAGTAAGGATGGAGATGCTAAATATTTCTTTAGTTGGTCAAAAGTAGCTTAGCATTCATCAATCCACTGAAAATTGCTATTTTTAGATCCCTTTAATATTTTAAAATATGACAAATATTTATCCCCATAATAGCTAAGAAGCGAGATAGGGTAGTAATTCATCCATTCAAGCATTGAACTTCTTTGATATTCTTCGGAGGAGCCATATCTCTGAGTGCTCTAATTTTTTCAGGATTAGCCTCAATCTCATGGTGGGTGACCATAAACCCAAGAAATTTTCATGACCCAAAAGCACACATGGATGGGTTGAGTCACATGTTATGACGTTGAGAAAGGTTAAAGCATATTTCTAAATCAAAATATGTTGTCATTCTTCAAGCTTTTTATTAACATGTCATCAACATATGCCTCCATTGTGCGCCATAAGAGGTCTTTAAAAATCTTATTCATAAGGCGTTGATAGGTAGCACTATCATTTTTTAACCTGAACGACATAACTTGGTAATAATATAGACATTTATATGTTTAAAAAGATGTGGCTTCTTCATCCATCGGGTCCATTTTTATTTGGTTGTAACCTGAGTAAGCATCTAAAAAATAGAGCATTTGATACCTAGATGTAGCAACCACCAATTGATCAATTTGGGAGAGGAAAAAACTATCTTTCGGGCAAGCTTTATTGAGATCAGTGTAATCAATACACATTCTCTAAGTTTCATTTGCTTTCTTAACCATGACCACATTGCTAGCTATGTAGGGTAATGTACTTCTCTTATGAATCCCACTTTTAAGAGTTTGTTAACTTCTTGTTCAATAGCTTGGAGGCGATCAGGTGCAAAGCTCCACTTTTTGGATGTCTGGTTTAAATGTTGGATCAATCTTGAGGGAGTGCATGATCACATGGGGGTTAACCCGAGGCATATCTGTCGGACTCCAAGCAAATATGTCTTGATTTTTTATGCAAGAAGTCTATGTATTTTTTCTTTTGTTCATGTGAGAGCAGAGATCTGACTTGTTTAAGGTTGGTCATTTGACAATGAAACATGGAGCAAGTCTTCCATAGGAGAAGCTCTCTGGGATACTTCTTTATCTCATAAAAGTTAAAATTCTCGATGCTGAAGGTCACTGAAGGGCGTGGTTGAGCTTGTCTGAGGTAACATGATTGTACTATTTTTTGATTTCCATAGACCAGTCTAACCTCAACGGGGGTAAAAAATTTTATTTTATGATGAGATATTGAAGTAACAGCACCAAAATTGATTGGATGGGCCTTCCAAAGATAGCATTGTACGCTAAATCTGACTTGACTAGCATGAATTAAATTGAATGAGTCACTTGTCGAGGAAATTTCTAAGAACAACAGGAAGGGTGATTGTCCCCTTCACTCACACAGAGCGATTATCAAACTCATATAATGGTCCTGCAGTGGGTTGAAGCTTTTCCCTAACCAGGCCTATGCTAAGAAATGTTGAGTAAAATAAGACATCAATAGAGCTCCCGTTATCAATCAAAATTCTCTTAACATTATAACATGGGTCACTGATCCCCACACTGATGATAAGTTGGTCTTGATGTGGAACTTGGAATTCTTCTAAGTCTGAGTCATTAAAAGTGATGGAATGATCAATGCGAGATTTCTTTAACTCTGGCTCTTCAGAGGTGGAAATGAGAACTTGATTAAATAGTAGTGGTCCTCCTACAATTGTTTCAATTTCTCCAACTATCTGGTAACTATTTTGTTATTTTTGTGATTATTGTCCTAGTTTTCCCCCAATTGGAGTTGCATTTGCTTGAGTCGATTGATTATGCACAAATCGATCTAGATATCCTTGTTGAATGAGCCTCTCAATCTATTCTTTGAGTTGTTTACATGCCTCAGTAGTATGTCCACGACTTCGATGGAAGTGACAATATTACTCCTGATTTCCTAAATTTGGTTTCAGTGAATGTGATCGCTTAATTGTCACTTCATATCAAATGGCCATCAAGATGTTAACATGAGATGTATTCAGTTGTATGTATTCCTTTTCGGGTCATGGTTCACGTCGTTGATGTGGGGGCCATGGAGGGAGATCACGATTGCCTTGTTGCTTCTTTTGATGGGGTTGTCGATCTGTGTTACCTGGGGCACTCTTACATTTTCCTATGGATTGTTCAAATTATTTACGATGGGCTTTAATAGCCCCATCAAAAGAAATTTGTGCTTCGATATAATGAATAAAGTAAGCATATGAGTAGACCGTATCACATTAATGACGAGTAAAAAGGCCTAGGACGGAGCCCTCTAAGGAAAACTCCTCTTAATAATTCAAGGTCTACTCTAGGTATTTGTCGAACTTCTAAGGAGAACCTTTGGAAGTACTCCTTAAGTGATTCACCCTCATTTTGACAAATACCTGAGAGATCAGAGAAATTTTTAATGATCCTTCAGTTTGAATTGAATTGTTCTACAAAAATCTTGGTAAGTTCGTCAAAGGTATGGATGGATCCCCTCAGAAGGGAGTAGAACCAACTGAGAGCCTGACCCTTGAGGGTGACGGAAAGACCTGACAAAGCAGTGTATCAAGAGCTTGTTGGATATGCATGATGGTCCTATAATGGTTGATGTGTTCATATGAGTCAGTTTCCCCATCATAGGAGTCAATGGTCGGAAGCTTGAACCCTACGGGAATAGGATGCTGAAGGATAGCTTCAGTCAAAGGTGAATACTCCTGATAGCTGCGATGAGAAGGAGGACGATTTCCATCTTTAAAGTGGAATTCTTCTTGCACTAAGCATTGTAATTCTGCATGTATAATATGACGGGTGGAAACTAGGACAATGATCACAAAAACAACAAAATAGTAGATGCATTATCGAAGAGAAGGGTAACAAAATCATTGTCAAAGGATGAAGCTGTGAATATGTTGTTTATACCAAAAATAGTGGGGAAATTGAACCTTTTAATGTTAAACATCTAAAACCATACAAGCTTTCTCAATTATAAAAATAAAACAAGATCAAAATGGCAAAGCATTGCTTTGTGCAATTTTTCATTAGCAAGAAATTTCAAGATGTAATGTTATTTTAATGAATGTATATCATTTGTTGTTAGGAAGGCATTGCCACTATCTCATGCAAACTCTTCATGATGGCTACAAAATAGCTATGCTTTGGAGGGCATTAGAGAGTGGATATTACTTATGTCTCTAAATAAAAGTTGAAAAAGGGTCAATTAGGACGCCACAATGGTTTTAAAATTTTATGTTTATGATAATAGTACAAAGTCAAACATTGCATATGTTTGGTGCATATTGAAGAAAATCAAGATGAAGATCAAGTGCCCTAAGAGATATAGTCATAGTTACAATGTTGAAATAGTACATTGCTTAGAAGTCCTTGAAGTTTTTCCCATATGCATAATTAACAATATGTGATGAACCTCCTTTTGGAGATTATCACTTCACATTAATCTACACATTGAGTGGGACATATTAAGAATTGCACTGCTAAATGGACAATAATCTTGTTGATATAAAGAATATTATTAGTCTTGTTGTACCCACATATTTGACTCCAAAAATGAAGCTTGGCAAATGTGTTTACAATTGTGCTATAAAAAAAGATCAAATATTGCTTCCCAATACCAAAGTGGTCATCATCAAATTTGGATGAAGCTAAAAGATGAATGAAAGAATGTATCCACAATAAGGGATGGGCTATAAGAATGGATAATGATGCCATTTAGCCTCTCCAATGCACCTCAACAACACCTTTGTGCATCTTATGATGTAAGTCTATTGATTGTATAATGATAATTTTATGATTGTATATTTTGATGATATCTTAGTATATATTTTTAAATAAGAGAACATTTAAAACATGGTCAACAAATATTTGAAAATTTTGACAATAAAAGTTGTATTCTATCCCAAAGAAATGTCATTTCTTAAGGATTAACTTTCATGGAGATTATTTTTGTGCATTTAGTGAGATGGATTAGAAAAATATCATAATTATTTTAGAATAACCAACTAAATATTTTCCCGCATACGGAGTTATCATGGGATTATATCATTATATCATTATTTCATTAAACATTTCAATTCTTTGGTTGCTCTTATGACTAAATTTCTCAAAAGGAGTAAATTCATCAGGCAGCCAAAGACCCATGCTCGCTTTGATGCTTTAAAATAATGTCATTATAGCCCATATTTTAGCTATTCGAGATTTCAATAGTGTATCAAAGGTAAATTGTGTTGTTCTTAATGTGAGAATGGAAGCCTCTAAATAGGCATCCAATGACCCTCTTCAATGTAAAGCTCAATGAGACACACACTACATTAGATAAAAAGTTTGAATCATAGTGCAAGCATAAGAGCATCTAAAAAGTTTTAAAAAAATTACCTATATTCAACATAATTTCTATGTATTTATATATCTAATATATTAAAGTTTCATTTTTTTTTAGATTTCTAACACATTATTTATGAAGGAAAAGATGCATTCACCTTTAAAAATATAGTAAAAGGTGATAGTTTTATCGTGATGTTAAAGTATTATGTGATATATCTGTAAATCCTCCTAAAAAAATAGATAATAAAACTCATGAAAAAAAAGTGTTTTATTGAATAACAAATTTTGTCAACAATTTTTTATTTTTTATTTATTTTTAAAAATATGTTGGATTGTTTTACATTTTAAAAAATAGATTATATTATATCAAAAAATTATAAAAAAAAAATTATAGTGGAATTTAACTATAATTACTGTATAAAAAGTAAAATTATGAAAAAATTAAGTCAACTAAATCATAAGTAAAATCCAAAAAATTATAAAATATAATTTTTAAATAAAGAATTGATATTTAAATAATTAGTGGAATAACTGTATATATCTTAGTTGTCCACACTTGGACAATCTTACCATTGATGTCCAGATTGATTTGGTGGAGGTCGATGACTTGTCTTGATTCATTATATATGCTCATGCCTCTTATATGCACAATCAGTTCAAATTAATTATCGACGCTTTATCGTTATAAATCCGTGTAAATTCAGCACACATAATAATCTCTAGTCGCCATTCCAGTCATGTGGAAGATTTGAATATGGAACTCCTTTTAACCAACCAAAATTAATTGAAGATCAGTATAGGCTATTTTTCATTTAATTTTGAGTGGTGGTAGAAGTGGCTTATAAAAGAGTTGGAATTTTAATTAAGCAATGAGCAAAAATAGAACCACTTGCAGAATAAATTCAGAATAATTTTCCAATACATCATTTTAATTTAGAACTATTTAGCTTTCAATGACTTCAAATCCAAGTCGTCGCTAATAAATGCTCAAATTTAATTTATATTATGTTTAAATTGAAATCAAATAAGGTCCAAATCAAAATTAATAGCAAATTGTTGCTAGAGTTTTGAACTCATCAAAGGAAATGATTAACGAAGAAATATTTTTTTTCATTTTGGAAAACTTCTAAGAAAAATAATCATAGGGCATAATAGAGGTATAAAATCTATTAAGATGTAAAAAAATATTTAAAGATAATTTTTTAATAACTGCATTATGAATATTATTTATTACTAGGAGATTTATATACATATCATAAAAAATTAATGCACTTACATATCTAACACTCAAATCTTTTTATTTACTCATATAACATTCATAATTTTAAATTACATAATCAACATCACTAATATTTATTTTTAGAAAATAAAATACACCATGTCGAAAATATAGTTTCACATTATAATCCATTAAAGTGATATATAAATAAGTATATAAAATTTTTTTATCATATCAATAAATCTATCTTCTTATTATTACTATTACTTAAAGAGATTCATTCTTATAGTTTTATTAATAAGCCAACAAAACAATATATATGTATATATATATACAGTTTTTCTTTTCAGAATTTAATAACCAACAACAAATAAAAGAAGGAATAAGCCAGCATATAGGGATAAAGTTTTAAGGACTTTCTTTTGATTTGTCAGTTTGATTAAGCTCAACACTTGATCAGCCGGTCAAATATGAAGGGCTCGACACAATCTAATTTTTTTTATTAGTTGATGTTTTATTTATTTGATAAAAAAAAATTATTGGAGAGTTAGAATAGTTTTATGTCATATATTAATCATTAAAAATGTTTATATTTAACCAATTTGTGGAATAAATGTATATATCTTAGTGGTCATCTATCTTCTTGGAGGCAATGAAGACAACCGCTAAGAGCATTGCAGTTAATCAAGAAAACTCGAGAAAGAGAGATAATGTCAGAAATGCTATGTGAAATGAAATGGCTCCAATCAAGAGATAGACGAGAAGGTTTAATTTAAGAGCTAGCATTTATGGCGACAGTATAAGAAACCACCTAACTCATTAAAAAAAAATATTACATGCAGAGTCGAAAATAGCTTCTACATCTGAACCCTAATAGTATAGTGACATGCGACGCTCATTAATACACTATTGCATGGTATTGGTATGTATTTAGATGATATGTATTTGTATATTATCGTATAGTTGATATTACGTCAATACATAATAGTTCACAACCAAATCATAATAGTTATATATTGACTAAGTATCACATGACACTATGCTATTAGAGTTTAGAAGTAAAGCTGTATTCAGACTCTACACGTAATAATCTCTTGAGTCTTCATTCTAGTCATGTAGAAGACTTGGATGTGGAACTTCTTATAGCCATCCAAAATTATTTAATAAAAAGAAAAAAAAAATTAATTGAGTGGTGGTAGATTTCGTCCATAGAAGAGTTGGAATCTTGATTAAGCAATGAGCAAGAATTGAACCACTTGGAGAATAATTGAGAAATAATTTTCTAATTCATCATTTTAAAATAGAGCAATTTAGCTTTCATTGACTTCAAATCTAGGTCGACACTAATAAATGTGAACATTTAACTTAAATAATGCTTAAATTGAATCAAATCATGTTTAAATCAAAATTAATGAGCTATAACTATGATGAGTCTAGAACTATAGTAAGTGTCAAAATTAAATGAATAATTATTTGTGATCTTAGTCAAATTAAAACCAATCAAGGATTTAATTGTTAAAGAGCTTAAAAATTTTGATAAATTTATGATTGCATATTTTGATGGCATCTTAGTACATATTTTAAATGATAGAACATTTAAAACAACACCAACAAATATTTGAAACTTTTGACAATAAAAGTTGTATTCGAACCCAAAGAAATGTCATTTCTTAAGGATTAACTTTTATGGATATTATTTATTGCGCATTTAGTGAGATGGATTAGAAAAATATCATAATTATTTTAGAATAGCCATCTAAATATTTTCTCGTGTATGGATTTTTCATGGGATTACATCATTATATCATTATTTCATTAAACATTTCAATTATTTTGGTTGCTCTTATGACTAAATTACTTGAAAGGAGTAAATTCATCGAGCAACCAAAGACCCATGCTAGCTTTGATGCTTTAAAATAATGTCATTAAAGCCCCTATTCGAAATTTCAATAGTGTATCAAAGGTAAATTGTGTTGTTCTTAATGTGAGAATGGAAGCCATTTTAATCTAAATAGGCATCCAATGACCCTCTTCAATGTAAAGCTCAATGAGACACACACTACATTAGATAAGAAATTTGAATCATAGTGAAAGAATTAAAGCGTCTAAAAAGTTTTAAAAATTTGTCTATATACAACATAATTTCTACATTTTTATATATCTAATATATTAAAGTTTCATTTTTAGGTTTCTAATACGTTATTTTTGAATGAAAAATGTATTCACCTTTAAAAATATAATAATAGTGATATTTTTATTGTGATGTTAAAGTATTATGTGATATGTTTATAAATCCTCTAAAAAAATAGATAATATAACTCATGAAAAAGAAAGTTTTTTTTTCGTTGAATAACAATTTTTGTAAGCATCTTTTTATTTTTTTAATTTAATTTTTTAAAATATTTTGGAGTGTTTTATATTTTTAAAAATTAATTATATTATATCAAAAAATTATAAAACTAATAAAGAAAATTATAGTTGAATATAACTATAATTAATGTATAAAAAGTAAAATTATAAAAAAGTTATGCCAACTAGATCATAAGTAAAATCCAAAATAATTATAAAAAACAATATTTAAATAAAGAATTAATATTTAAACAATTAGTGGAATTATTGTATATATCTTAGTGGTCCACACTTGGACAATCTTACCATTGATGTCCAGATTACTTTAGTGGAGGCCAGTGATCTGTCTTTATTCTTTGTATATATGTATGCCCTCTTAGAAGCAACAATCAATTTCTAAGTGTCATATACCAACACTATACTATTATAGCTCCAATGTAAAGCAACATCTGGATCTCGCACATAATAATCTCTCAAGTTGTCATTCCAGTCCGTGGAAGATTTGAATATGGAACTCCTTATAGCCACCCAAAATTAATTGAAGATAACTATAAATTATTTTTCTTTTAATTTTGAGTGGTGGTAGAAGCAGCTTATAAAATAGTTTGAATTTTGATTAAGCAACGGTCAAAAACAGAACCACTTGCAGAATAAATCCAGAATAATTTTTTAGTACATCATTTTAATCTAGACCTATTTAGCTTTCATTGACATCAAATCCAAGTCGACACTAATAAATGCTCAAATTTAATTAATATTATGTTTAAATTGAAATCAAATAAGGTCCAAATCAAAATTAATAGAAAATTGTTGCTATAGTTTTGAACTCATCAAAGTAAACAATTAACGGATAATTTTTTATTTTTTATTTTTGGAAAACATCTAAGAAAAATAATCATAGGGCGTAATAGAGGTATAAAATCTATTAAGATGTAAAAAAAATATTTAAAGATAATTTTTGAACAACTGCAATATGAATATTATTTATTACTAGAAGATTTATATACATATCATAAAAAATAAATGCACTTACATATCTAATACTCAAATCTTTATATTTACTTATAGAGCATTAATAATTTTAAATTATATAATCAATATCACTAATATTTATTTTTAAAAATAAAAAACACTTTGTCATATATATATATATATATATATATATATATATATATATATATATATATATATATATATATATATATATATATATATATATATATATATAATTATAACACATTAAAGTGATATATAAAAAATATAAAAAAATATTAAATATGTAAATATATAAAAAAATTAGCATATCAATAAATCTATCTTCTTATTATTATTACTATTATTTAAAGAGATTCATTCTTATATTATTATTAATAAGCCAATAAAAATATATATATATATATATATACATTTTTTTTTCAGAATTTAATAAGCCAACAACAAATAAAAGAAGGAATAAGCCAGCATATTGGGATCAAGTTTAAGGACTTTCTTTTGATGGGACAGTTTGATTAAGCTCAACACATGATTAGCTCATCAAATATGAAAGGCTTGACACAATCTAATTTTTTCTATTAGTTGATGTTTTATTTTTTATTTTTTGATATAAAATTTATTGGAGAATTAGTAAAGTTTTATGTCATATATTAATCATCAAATATTTTTTTAAATTATAATTTTCATATTTGAACAATTTGTGGAATGACTGTATATATCTTAGTGGTCCTCTATCTTCTTGGAGGGTGTTGGATTAAGCCCTTAGCAGCCCCATCTCCTGTGGGCACTCTATTTGAATCACGTCCTTTGCGACTCAATTTAGACATTACCCAGTTTACTTTTGGATTGAACAGTCCCCTTTCCTGGTAACCACCCTTGTGGTTAGAGAATTTGTTACACATGGCATTCTCCCTTGGTTCAAGAATAAATGAGATAGGTCTAGCTAATATAAGTCGCCCGTAGTTTGATCCCTCAAACTAAAGGTCCGATAAAAAAACTAAACAAATAAACAAATTTAATTTGCTTGTGGATTAGAAATTCAAGCCCCCATAGGTTCCCCTTTTCCCAAGCAAGCATCTTATCTTTAGGGCAGTGATAGCAGAACTCCCTATAAGAATTGCCTGACTACCTGAGTTGAGATAATTCCTCGGGTCGGCACTCACTCCGTAGTCGCCCTTAGGCTAGGTTCAATCTATTTTGATTAAAAGCAGATTACTCTGACAGTCATTTCGCTTTGGAAGATGTAAGACTATGACGCATTCTTTCTAGCATGATTGTAAAGCGAAGAGGCGACCACAAGTCGGTTTGATTTATTAGAAGAAATCGATCACCCAAGTGGTCTTTCTAGTGGAAGATGTGAGTCCCTGAGCTTTCTTCCCTTCAATTGATTATTGCAAACCGAAAGGCACTCCTTTAGTTGGATAGTTCTCTTATTGGTCGGGAAGCTACTCCCTTTGGTTCAATAAATCTAAGATAGGTCTAGGCTGATATAAGCTCCTTCTTAGTGTGATCCATCACAAACTGATGGAATTCATCAAAATAAATAAATCTAAAAAAGAAATTAAACTTGACTATCTTTGAGTTGATCTAAATCCCCTAACGGCATTCACTCAATAGTTAGCCCTTGGTTGGGTTCAATCTGTTGTCTTGCCAATAGATTACCCCAACAACTAGTCCCAACTTTACAGAATGTAAGTCCACTATGCTTTCTTCCCAGTACAACTATTGCATATCGAAAGGCATCCTTTTGGTTGACTAGTCCTACTACATGTTTAGTAGACTACCCCTTTCAATTGGTAAATCTGAGTTAGGTCTAAGCCTCCATGGCTCCTACTTAGTACGATTCATCGTAAACTGATGGGATCCATCATAATCAAAATAAACAAATCTAACAAATGAAATTAATCTTGACTATCTTCGAGCTGATCTAAGTCCCCCAGCGACATTCACTCAATAGTCAGCCTTAGGTTGGGCTCAATCTATTATTTTGCCAATAGATTACCCCAACAACTTGTCTCTACTTTGGAGGATGTAAGTTTACTATGCTTTCTTCCTAGTACAGATGATGCATTCCGAAAGACATCCCTTTAGTTGGTTAGTCCTACTATGTGTTTAGTAGACTACCCCCTTTGGATTGATAAATCTGAGTTAGGTCATCGCCTCCGTGGCTCCTACTTAGTGCAGTCCATAGTAAACCAACAAGGTCCATCTCAAAAATCTAAACTTAAAAATTGAAACAAATTCAACCCTTTTCCCTAGTGGAAATTTCTCTTCAGTGAGACCTAAATCAAATTAAACCTCTCATCCCCTTGTGGATGACTTGAACCTGCTTCCCTAGTGGAAGGTTCACACCCTATCCCCTAGTAGATTATTCTCTCTCTCTTATGTCCTGGACATAAGTAGAGCCACATTGCATTAAGTTCTAGATTCTTTCTACACCTTGGGTTACGGATAGATTATTTCAGTTAGTGCTTGTGATCTTTCGGTCAACATAAATACGTGTGGTGTTCCTTATTAGTCACACCACACTTATTAGGCGCCCTTTGTTGACCTCACTTATAGAATGAGCTATCAACCCCTCCATCTTAGACATAAGACTTCTCTTAGACTTTAAGAGTTCCTTAGTCTTAAGACTCATCTAGTGATTAGGTAGACACCAAAGCCCAGAGACATAGATTAGCCATAAGAATAGGTCATGCCTTAGGGGTGTTAGAAAAATTTTACTACCTTTGAACCATTCCTCACCTTCTTTCCTTCAAGTCAAACTCCAAATCAATCTTATTTGATTTTCTCCAAACTCCAATCAACTCCATGTGATTAAATCCATAATTGAAATCCATGATTGAAATCTATTGATGAAATTCTTAAGTCAAAATCCTTCTTAAGTCCTTAATTTCCCTCTTAAGGACTTATCCAAAATCATGATCAAACCAAATCAAATCCTTGAGATTTTCTCTTAACTCATTTATGTTTCTATTTATATTCACATATATAAATGAAATATAAATTCAAACCAATCAAACTAAATTGAAAATTTAAATCCTTACTCAAAAAATTTTTAAGTCCTTTAAAATCCTTTTAATGGACTTAGCCTAAATCATGATCAAACCAATTCAAACTCATGAGATTTTCTCATAATTCATTTATATTCTCATTTATATTCACATATATAAATGAAATATAAATTCAAACCAATAAAACTAAACTCAAAATTCAAAATCAATTCATAAAATATCCCAAGTCCAAATTTTTCTTAAGTCCTTAATCTTCCTTTAAGGACTTAGCCAAAATCATAATCAAATCACTTCAAATCCTTGAAATTTTCTCATGGCTCATTTATATTCTAATTTACATTCACATATATAAATGAAATATAAATTTAAACAATTAAAACCTATTCCAAAAATCAAACTTAAATCCATTCAAAATCCAGCCTAAGCCTTTCAAGTCAAAATTTTGAACTTAGCCAAACTATTTCAAATCAAGCCAAACTCTTGATTTTCTTTCATGATTCAATCAACCCTTCAATCATGAATCCAAATATAAATACAAACTTCAATCACTTAACCAAAACTCAATTTAAAAATCAAACCCCAAATTCTTTCATGTTCTTCCTTTGAATATGAAATTGTTAAATGGATCAAAACCCATTTGACTTCAAACCTCTTACAGATGGATCTATATTTCAATCAAAAGTCCATATACAAGTTCAATCAAACTAAAATCAAGCTTTGACCAAGCCATTTGACCCACATAAGCTCACTTGACCCAAAGTGATCGAAAGTACCCTTATGAGACAAATTATAATCCTAACTAAATTGGATTGAATCAAACTCGCCTATGCCTCTCATCATGATCAACAATAATCATGGGATGATCAATCAATTAGATTGGGTCAAACCAAGTCAAACCTATGGGTTGACCAAGCCAACACTTAGCCAAAATGAAACATAACATAGCCAAAGTCCACCATTAGCCAAATTGATTGATCAAAATCATTTCTTGAACTTGACTTCATTAAACAAGTTGACCCAACTTGACCTAAATTTTCAAAATATCTAAGCCAAATTGATTGAAACCAATGGAAGTTTGTTCCAAATCACTTGTTGAACTTGACCAAAGCCTCAATTGGCAAACTAGACCTAACCTATTGACCTTGAACCCAACTTGACCTAAAGGGGTCATGTTGAGCCAAATTCAAACTTAACCAAAATTGATTGGAAAAAAAGAAACCAATCCACTTCATATGATTAACCAAACCTAAACCTACCCATGAGCTAGCTCAAATTGGTCAAATGGGTCAAATTATTCAACTTGACCCATTTGACCTAAATGAAGTCATATGAGCCAAACTCAAAACTAAACCAAATTGAATCAGACCAAAGCCACCAAAACATTTCAAATGGTCATGTGAACTTGACCCAACCCTTGGTTTGACCTAATTTGACCAATTGGTCAACTTGACCCAAGTTGACCCATTTTGACCTAAATGGGTCAACATGAGCCAAACCATACCAAATGAACTCCAAATCCAATGAAACTTGTCCAAACCTATTTTCTTAACATACCCAACATATTCAAATTCAAAAATCATCAAAATGATCATTCTACCCCCAGGATATAGAACAAATTTTGGTCAAATCCATGGGAATTTGATCAAGCCCTCTTCCTATCAACTTGATACCTTCCTAATAGGTCAAATGAACCCTATGGAGGGTGGTGCACCAACCTAATGAGTTTGGTTAGCCTAAATGGACCCAAGCCAAAATTGGCCCCATAGCTCAAATTGGCCAATTTAAAAACCTCCCTCCACTCAATTTGAAGCACATTGGAGGTTACCAATCCACTTAAGCTCAAACCAACCATGTGCCAACTCCAAACAAACAACCCTTTCCATATGGTCAATTGGATTAAAATGGCAACCATAGCTTCGATCGTCTGATTGCCATAGAGGGAGATATACTCCCACTAATTCAATTCAATTCACACATCCTCATTATTGATTTAGTGTTAGAGAGTGTTAGGAGCCATCAGAGAGAAATCCTAAGCTTTCTAATAGGAAATTGAAATCATGCATTCTCAATTTTCTTTAAGAGAAAATCGAGGAGCTTCACTCATTTCCAAATTTCCTCTATACTCCAATTCACTTCAATTGCATAGACAACCCCGAGGTTGCGAGGCTTTAAGTAGCCCTAAGTAGGTCTTGTACCTTACACCTCTAGTTAACAATGGCATTGTACTCACTTATGCTTTTTTTACTTTCATTTGTGCATGTGAGAATTAGATAAGAAATCCTTTTTCTACTTAATGAAAATCATGCATCATAAACTTTCAAATTTCTTTAAATAAATTACTTAGCATGCATCATAAAGTGTGTTAAATATTCTCATTTGTATGTATAGATATTCTTAGGACTCATTCATATGCATGTTATATATGTTGGGAAAGAAATGAAGTGATGTATATTTTGTGAATTTTGTGAATTTTATTTAATCTTAAAATGTCTTTCTTTTTGAATGGGTTTGTTTAGAGTTCATTTAAACTTAGGATTATAACATTATTAAAATATTCACTAAACAAAACTAAAATATGAATCTACTTTAGAAATTACTTAGGTTAGGAAAGGAAAGAGAAGTTCCCTTCTCTTTCCCTCTCTTTATAACTTAGTAATTAATTATAGTGTTCAATTGAACCTAATCAAAACATGAAATAAAATCAACCTAAATAAATTAAATCACTTAAATGAAACCCTCCTCTAAAATATGTAAAGTATGGGAAGAATCTC
The DNA here is from genome assembly GCA_021442155.1 of Cymbidium sinense. Taxonomy (NCBI): domain Eukaryota; kingdom Viridiplantae; phylum Streptophyta; class Magnoliopsida; order Asparagales; family Orchidaceae; genus Cymbidium; species Cymbidium sinense. The sequence continues at coordinate 65,587,207 of CM038215.1, forward strand.
TGGTACATATATAGACCCATTGTCCTTAGGAGTCCTTATTGAGGTGATTAGGTCCATTAATGGGTAGTGACTTCTATCTCTCGAGATTGTACACTATTCCTTGATGACGTATTAAATCACCTGAATAAGCACATTTGTGGATTTATGTGGCATCCCAAAAAGATGAATTTCTATATTCTTGCTTTTGACCATAGATGAAGGTGACTATATAGAATTTTTTCTCCACAAGGTGCTTACTAAGTTTCTAGTATCTTAAGCATCCCCTACTTATTTTTATTTGGCTTAGATAAGAACTCCCTCCTCTTGATCAATCTCGCTTGACTTTCTAAAAATAAATCGATCTACTGATAGTCCTACCTTTTGAAATCTTTGGAGATAATGATCATTTACCTTAATCAAGAGTATTCTTAAGGAATCCTGTTCCTTAGGATGTAATTAACTATGGGGGCTTGCCCCTATAGGGAACTTAAAAAACCTAATTTAAAATAAATCATGCTTTACTTTTCCATGTAAAGTAGGGGAAGAATCTCTTGTACATTCTGAAGACCCATAGTCCTTAGGAGTCTGTATTGAGGTGATTAGGTCCATTATAGGGTGGTAACTTCTATCCATCGAGATAGTACACCTCTCCTCAATGTCATACCCCATCACCCTAATAAGAACATACAAATCTACGAGGAATCACAACAAGGTGTATTATGTATGTTTCTGTTTTCATTTATCCACTTTTCTTAAAGGGGCATAGATGAAGGCAGCAATATATATAATATTTCACCACATGATTTTCTAGTGACTCCACTGGGGATGGTTCCTCTCTCCATCTTTGGTAAATGATCATTGTCTCCAAGTATCGATAGTGGGTTTATACTTTTGTATGAATCAAATATTATTTTTCTTTCTGTTGGCACTTAGCTTATTTTGCCCTTAAGTTAAGCTAGCCAATATCTTTAGGTTTTTAGGACCTCAACATGTGTTGGTCTTAAAACCCCCGTTGGGTTCCCTAATTGGTGAAAATAAACATTAAATAAAAAGAGAATGATTAAAGACTTCCTCCTTAGCATTTTTTATGGTAAGGAGAGGTTCATTCTAAAAAAATGACAAAATAAATCCTTCATAAAAGTCTTTCTTTTCAAAAGCACTTTTCAAAATACACTTAATAAAATATTTGCACTACATCTAACAATTTTTATAATTATTACATGTCGAAACATTTCAAAAATAAAACCATCAATCATAACTTTCAAAAGCACAAATGAACTTCTTCACTCATATCATTTTGATGAAGACTTCATTTTCAAAAATAAAATTCCAACAATCCTAAACTTTCAAAAAGCACAAAATTTGAAGATGCGCCTTTCCATTCAATGCATCCAAATGTGTTGGATGGATGTTACATCTTCAAGTCAAAATCACAACTTTGAAATTCCACTCAACACACTCCACATGTGTTAAGTTGGAATTTTTACCCTTTCAAAAAGCACATATGAAACCTCTCCATTCAATATACCCATATTTATTGAATGGAAGTTTTATTTTCAACCAAAATAAAAAGATAAATTTTCAAAATGCACATATGAAACCTCTCCATTCACTATACCCATATCTATTGAATGGAGTTTTTATTTCCAATCAAAATCAAAAATAGACTTTCAAAAAGCACATATGAACATCTCCATTCAATATGCTCAAATTTATTGAATGAAGATTTCATTTCCAAATAAAATGACATTATTTTTAAATGCCACTTAACATATTCCATATATGATTAGGTTGGAATTTCCTCTTTCAAAAAGCAATAATCACACACGAAAATACATTTTTGAAAAAAATAAAACATAATTGATTTCAATCTTACATACCCAAATTTGTTAAATAGAAATCTCTCTTTACAAAATCAACAAAAAAAAAATTTTTAAAATACATTTGCAACTACATTCTAGCATACCCCATTTGCTAAAGTGAAGTCTCCCTTTCAAAAACAAAATTTGAAACACATTTTTGGTATTTCATTTAGCATACTCAAATTTGCTAAGTGAGATGTCCATTTCACAAAATTTTCAGAACACATTTGGAACTTTATTTTAGCATACCTTATTTGCTAAAGTGAAGCCTCCATTTTCAAAAACAAAATTTACAACACATTTTTGGAATTTCATTTAGCGTAGTCAAATTTGCTAAGTTAAATCTCCATTTCACAAAATTTTAAAACACATTGGAACTTCATCATAGCATACCATATTTGCTAAAGTGAAGTCTCCATTTTTCAAAACAAAACCCAAAACAAAATTTGAAACACATTTTTTAGAATTTCATTTAGCATACTCAAATTTGCTAAGTGAAATCTCCATTTCACAAAATTTTAAAACACATTTAGAACTTCATTTTAGCATACCATATTTGCTAAAGTGAAGTCTCCATTTTCAAAAACAAAATTTACAACACTTTTTTGGAATTTCATTTAGTATACTCAAATTTGCTAAGTGAAATTTTCATTTCACAAAATTTTAAAATACATTGGAACTTCATTCTAGCATGCCACATTTGCTAAAGAGAAGTCTCCATTTTTCAAAATAAAATTTGAAACACATTTTTGCAATTTCATTTAGCATACTCAAATTTGCTAACTGAAATCTCTATTTCACAAAATTTTAAAACACATTTGGAACTTCATTCTAGCATGCCACATTTGCTAAAGTAAAGTCTCCAAGTTCAAAAAAAAATCCAAAATAAAAGAAACACTTTTGGAACTTCATTTTAGCATACCATATTTGCTAAAGTGAAGTCTCCATTTTTAAAACAAAATAAAAAAAGAAACACATTATGATTTTCTTAGCATACCCAAATTTGCTGAGGATCTTATTTTTTAATATCAAAATCTTTAAAAATAAAAGAAACACATTAGGATTTTCTTATCATACTCAGATTTGCTAAGAATCCTTTTTTTAAAAATTCTTCAAAAATAAAATACACTTGGATTCTTCATTTTAGCATACCCAAATTTGCTAAATGAAGATTCCACTTTTCAAAATCACAAATGATTCATAAAATAAAGCAAACAAAGAAAAAGGAAAAATTCTTTTCAAACACCTCACTTAGCATACCCAAATTCGCTAAGTGAGTGAATTCCAAAGATCGCAAATACAAAACAAAATCAATTGACCATTTACTTTAACATACCCAAATTTGTTAAATAAAGGGTCCTTAAAAACAAAAAATCAAATTTCAAATTTGAACCTATAGAAGCATCTCTTCAAAAATATTTGAAGCCATTTTTCAACATACCCAAATTTGTTGAAAATGGATTCTAAATTCAAAAAATCCTCTTTCCAATCAAATCTCAAAATCTCTTCTAAATCTATTTGAGCTTGACTTAACACATTCAAACTGTTGAGTGCGGGCTCAAATTTTAAATTTAAATTCAATAAAGAAAGAAAATCTGATTCAAGTTTGTTTTTGACATTGCAGTTTTACGCAACTTGAGTCAATTTTTTCAATCTCAGTTCAGTACAGTTTGATTTAGTGGCAGTGCCCAAGAATGTGTTCACTTTTCCCCATAGGATGGATCATGCCTTGGATCAGCCAACCTCCCAGGCTCTGACTATGTCCACCTCATCCACTTTGGTCGATGTTTTGAGGGGGCCCAGATTATATGTGAGGGGACCTCCCTCAAGACTATTAGTAGGAGCAAAGTGGTTGGGCAGGATTTGATCATTCGGGTTGGCATGCCATCAAATTTTGAGATTCCCTTGATGAAGAGGAAGGCTATGGTGATTCCCACAGTAGCAGCATCAGTGCTAGTGCCTATGTGCCCCATGGTTCCCCATGTTGCCCCAATTAGGCCTAGCACCCTCTAAGGGGAAGGCTCCCCTGATCATAAGGATTGTATCCCTTGCTTTTGAGGTTGGGTCTGGCTCTTACTCTGCTCACCCTACCAGGACCCAAATGAGAAACAAGAATCACATGATAAAGTGGTACCACACTGCATTGCTAGGGAGATGGAGGCAACCACACAGTCTATTATTAAGGTGTTTCCCATGATGATTTCCCCGATTATTACATCAATCTAGTTCCACCCCTTTTCTAGTTCTGATAGAGAGGATGTTAGGAGGATTTCTACTTTGCCCTCCAAAGTGCATTTCTGCTTCTAACCGAGAGGAAGAGGTCATACACTTGAGGATAGTTCTTTCACCAAGTAGCCTGGACGACCGAGTCGTGGGCTCAGATTTGAGATTCATTATCCCGTGGGGAAGCATATTAGATAGAGAGGGCCAGGAGGCCCATACTTAGTTCATATTACTACAAGAGGTGGAGGTTCACGCCTCTACACTTATTAATTTTCCTGATCGGTGTGCTACGCGTGACTATCATACCGATAGCATTCTGGTCATGGGGACTACCCATCACAGGAGGAGAGCTCCTGTTCAGAGAGAGTCAGTGGTGCCTCCACCACACCGCTTTACCACCCGTCCACCATCTCCTATCCATGTTCCTGCATCTCCACTTCCACCAAAGGCCATGAAGGCTACATCTGGGGAGAAGAGGACCCTAGTAATGATCAGGCTAAGACCAAGGAGATCCCATTCCATTTACACCGCCTAGTGTGCTAAGGGTGAGCTCCCTTACTCGACCTTCCGCCCAAGTCACGGTGAGGAAGGAATGGTTACCTCAAAGTATCATAGTCATCTCATCACCATCATCACCACAGTAGACAATAGAGATAGCAATTTTTGAGCAAGAAGGTGACAGCTCAGTTGCACCTATGATGATAGATCCTCCTAGGAGTGTCACTCCATGCAGATTTAGTGATAGTCAAAAGCATATTTCTTCTAGTGAGTATATCCCTTACAGGGTTAATTCTCCAGCATTAAGGGAGGTCCAATGACTCACAGTACATGATAGTGATCCCACCACCGGTCAGCCAAAGTCATTTGTCCCAGTTCAGATAGATCATTCTCTAGAAGATATAGTAGCCCATTATCTCATGGAGAAGAAAGAGATCCTAGGATATGACTGGTCCGATGAGGAGAAGATCAGATTTGATCCCAATGAAGATGATTTATTGGGAGATTCGAGAGTTTGCATGGTAGACAGAGGATCCCTCCTTAGAGCAAGAGACTATGGAAGGTGTTGAGCAGAAGACACAAACCCACCTCCTTCAATAGATAAAGTAGAAGGATGAAAAAATAGATAGGATGTAGAAGAGGCTCAAAGATCTACTAGTAACTGTCTTAGAACTTCAAATCCAAGCCACGATAGTTCATCCTACTATAGCTGAGACTAGTCAGCCAAAGTTGGTACATGTCTTGAATCCAGCCAAGACTTTACCTCCAGTAAAGCAAGGTAGCACTAGCATATATAGGAAGGTAGTGGATAGTACCTCCATACTAAAAAAAGATATTAAGAGCATGGTTGAACAGTAGGTGAGAGAAATGTTGGCTCAAGCCTGAGGAGGATTATTAGCTCCAAAGGGTAGACCTTACCCAGAGGAATTTGATGCAATCCAATATCATAAGGGTTTCATGCCACCTTCTTTCAAAAGTTTTGACGGTGGGAACCTGAGGCAGCACATTGCACATTTCAGGGCCAATTGTTACAATGCCGGTGGCAGTGATTCTTTACTCTTCCGTCTCTTCGTCAGTAGCTTAGCGGGTATAGCATTTGACTAGTACATTAAACTTCTCAACAGTTCAGTCAAGACTTTTGTTGAGTTGGAGCAACTCTTTATCAAGAGGTTTACTAGAGCTTAGCGAAGGGTCACTATTGGCGATCTCATTATTGCTCAATAAAGCTACGGTGAGTCCTTCATTGATTACATTCTCAGATGGCATAATTTGAGTATGAAATGTGAACCTCAACTGTCTGAACAGCATGCCATCGAGATTCTACTTAAGAATATCCATGGCCCGATCACCTTTATACTCAAAGGTTTCACCTTCAAAACTTTTGAGAAATTAATCAACAAGGTGGCTAGCTTGCAAGGAGAAATCAAACAGTTACCTTCTCTAGATCTACCAACAAAGCCGTAGCCATAGAAGGTATATGAGAAGAAGCCCGGGGCAGTGATAGCAGTAGGCAAGTAGAAATAGCTAGCCAGAGAGTAGTTTGAGAGACCTCGTGCTCCACATGCATCACTTCGACCTCTTCTACCACCACCGAGGTAGCCCTAACGACATACAGAGCCTCTGCGCAGCCTCCTCCTCACCACATCATCAAGAGTTACACTTGCTGCCCGGATAGCTATATGGTCCACCTACTCTTTTGGATAAACTTAACAAGCCTTATTCATTTAAGAGGGATGTAATGAGAAAGATCTTTAAGAATCTCTTAATGAAGTCAGATTTTTAGCTACCCGAACCTAGGAGACCTGAGAAAGTAGGCAAAAGTAACGAGCCTAACTTTTGCCCATACTACCATATGCTAGGTCATGTTTTGGAAAATTGCTTCACATTTAAGGACTGCTTGAATATAGCTTCAAGACTGGTGCTATAGTTATCCCGAAGGAATACCTTGTGGAATAACCATCCAGTTCCATTAGGGTAATCCTTTGGGTTACTTACGATCCTTCCAAAACCAAAGAAGGTTAGGATATCTCCTTATCCAAAACCTCTAAGAAAATTATCTCGAAGATCAAGAAACTTTCTTTGGTGCTTGAGCTCAAACCTCATCAAGAAAAGTTTGCAAGTTGCTAGAGTGACTGGGGAAAGGGAGCTCGAGGAACATGTGCCACCAGGGATAGAGTAACAAGAATTGTCAAGCACCGAATTTCGAAGACACCCACTTCTTGTTGATTCTCCACTTAGTGATGATCTCCCTAATGAATAAATCATGAACTAAGGGGAGGTTGACAACCACCGATGGGAGATGTATTTTGATGGTGCAGCTTCTTTTTATAAAGGGGAAGCACCATGATTCGCTCTACCATGAAAGGCAGGGGTAGGAATAGTTCTCTTAACTCTAGGCCGCGATGTGATGAATTCACATACTATCTATCCAATCCATACACCAATAATGAAGCTGAGTATGAGGTTTTGATTTTCAATCTAAAGTTAGCTATCACACGTATCAAGAGCATCAACATCTTTGGGGATTCTCGGTTGGTCATCAATCGATTGTTGGGTCCTACTAGGTTCTTAAACCCAAGCTTTGTCATTACCATAAGTATACCATGAAGCCGGGTCCAAATCCTTGAAGCCACCATCAAAATGTTTCTCGAGAGAATGTAGTAGCAAATGGTTTGGCTAAACTTGCCAAAGAATTGACATGTTAAGATGAGTCCCTTCCAATAAGGGTCCAAAATAGACAAGTTCTATCCCTTAATGATGTTGAACTCATCGAGACTTTCTCTTGAAGGGAGGTTATCATTTCTGTGAGGATAAAGAGGATTAGAGACAAGCTCATAGACTCTTTGAACATTGGCAAACTACCTCAACAAAAGTCATAAGCCCATCAGGTGAAAAGAAGAGCTCTCTCCTTTAGTGGCACCCTGTACCGACTGTCCTTTGATCAAATGTGGTTACGTTGCTTAGATAAACACGAAGCCTGTGGCATTGTAACCAAGGTACATTCAAGTTTATGTAGAGTACATCAATCCAGTCCGAAGTTGAAGATGAAGATCAAGAGACTAGGATACTACTGGCCTTTGATGATTATAGACTTCATGGATGTAGCTAGGAGATGCCATCAGTGTCAAATACACAGTGTGATCCTACATCATCCACCCAACATTCTACACCCTACATTGGCCTCATGGCCATTTGAGTCTTAGGATACTAACATTGTGGGTCCAATCGATCCTCTTTCTTCAAAGGGTCATCGATTCATCTTAGCTACCACCGACTACTTTTCCAAGTTGGCAGAGGCAATCCCACTCAGAGAGGTCACAACTCAACACATGCTTCAGTTTTTTAGGAACCATATCATATATAGGTTCGGGGTACCTCAACGAATTATATTTGATAATGGTACTGCATTCAAAAGTACCAAGATCAGCCTTTTTGACATGGTATGATTGGAGATACTCCACCATCTACTACCCCAGTAAATATGGCTTAGCAAGATTTTAATAAAACTCTCATCCAAATACTAAAGAAGACTCTTGATGATAAAAATGATAGTTGAATGAATAGTTGGTTTGTAGGCCTACCACACATCAACTCCAACTCAATCTACCGTATTTTCTTTAGTGTATGGGACTGAAATCGTTATACCTTAAGAAGTTCAACTCCCATCGCTAAGGATAGCAATGGGTAGCAAGATCACCACAGAGCGGAATGCAATGTTGAGGTTAGAAGAGCTCAAAGGTTTGGAGGAGAGTCATTTACGGGTGTGCCAGAACCTCGAGTTGTACAAGACCAAAGTGATTCAAGCTCACAACAAGCTAGTCCACCTTAGGTATTTCTAAGTAGGAGAACTTGTTTTAGTCCTAAGAGACCAATTATTGCCCATCAAAAGATGGGAGGCAAGTTTGAACCCACTTGGGAAGGACCCTATATCATAAAGAAGGCCTACCAAGGAGGATCTTATGAGCTTATTGATTATAAATGGGAACACCCGATGCTACCAATTAATGGGCTCTATTTGAAGAAATATGACCCATAAAACATGTTTGAAAATGATTATCTACAAAATAACAAATTTTGATTCCATTTCATCAAAATCCTCTCTTCTTTTGAAGTGTTGTTTCCTTATCTTGCAAATCCACCATGATGTCTAGGATAGGTGTAAGAGTCCCACTGGCATCCTCTCTCTTTCACAACACAATCAACACAATCTCCCAATGCTATTAGAATAGGTATGAGAGAACCCAAGAGGCATCCTATTTTTATTAGCACAATGAGTTAGGTGTAAGAGAACTGGCGCATCCTTTCTTAGTGGGAAATCCATGGTTACTCTGTGGCACCATTTCATCAAAATCCCCAATGTGTTTAAGGTAAGTGTATGTGAACCTGAGAGGCATCTTATTCCCTTAAACATAAGCACAAAAGTAAACACATATCTTTCATCTTGGGCTACTTTGATGTGGGAGTAAACCCCAGTGGCACTCACTCATTAGCTACTCTAGGTCGGGTCACATGCTACCTGCTAGTATGTCACCCTAGTGGTCCCTTGTTTGGAAGATGTGAGTCCCCGTACTTTTCCTAACTTAACCATTGAAAACCAATGAGCGCCTTGTTAGTATGGTAGAATTCACTTTTGTCAATAACCTCATGTTGATTTTATTTAAGAAGATGTGAGTCCTCAAGCTTTCTTCTTGAACTAATTGTCATGATAACTAGGTCAGTATATTTGAGGTTTAGAGTAAGTCCCAGAGGCTCCTTTCCTCTTGACTACATTTGAGTTGATATAAGTCCCTAGTGGCATTCACTCACTAGTCGCCCTAGGTCGGATGGCACTTGTTGAGCCAAATATGTCAGTTCTGCTATGGGAGGTTGTGAGTCCCAAGCTTTCTTCCTAGGCTTTATTAAACCGATGGTTGATGTTCACTATCGATAGTGACTCACCCGATGGATACACCACTCTTAGAGTGAGTCCCTCTTTCTCCTTGAGTTGGCCACTAATACCTATTTGATATATGACTAGCCATGTCATCTTCTCTCCAGTTTTGGATTATTAGCGCCCCTCCCGTGGGCATTCTATTTGGATCATCCTTTGACCTTACACTTGGAGTTCTCCTTTCCTAGTAGCCACCCCTTGGTTGGAGAATTTGTTGGATGCGATTCTCTCTTGGGTCAATGTCACGAGATAGGTCTAGGCGATATAAGCTCTTTCATTTGATCCCTCACAAACCAACGGTCCACTATAAATAAACTAAATAAACAAATTAGTTAATTTATTTATGGATTAGGAATTAAAGCCCCCAAAGGGCCTTTTTCCAAGACATCTATCTTTAGGCGTGTATGAGAACTCCCATTTCGACTACGAGTTGAGATAAATCCCTGGGTCGGTACTCACTACATAGTCACCCTTAGGTCAAGTTCAATCTATTTTTCCATAAGTAGGTTACCCAACGGTCATTTTCTTGGAAGATATAAGACTATGATGCATTCTTTTTAGCATGACTATCGGGAGCCATAGGTCAAGTTTGATTTGTTGCCCAAAGATCACCCAGTGGTCTTTTAGTGGAAGATGTGAGTCCCGAGCTTTCTTCCCTTGAATTGATCATTACCTAAAGGCACTCCTTTGGTTGGATAGTTCTCCCATCGTAGAAGCTACTCCCTTTGGTTGATTAAATCTAGATAGGTAGGCTAATGTAAGCTCCTTCTCGGTGTGATCCATCATAAACCAATGGAATCCATCAAAAAAAACTAAAAAAATGGAATTAATCTTGGCTATCTTTGAGCTGATTTAAGTCCCCCTACGGCATTCACTCAATAGTCAACCCTAAGTCGGGTTCAATTTGTTGCCCAAAGAAATCGATCACCCTAGTGGTTCCTTATTTTGGAAGATGTGAGTCCCCACGCTTTCTGCCTAACTTGATCACTGCAAACTGAAAGAAACCCCTTTGGTTGGATAGTCACCTTGTGGTTGGTAGACTACTCCCTTTGGATTAATAAGTTGAGGTCTAGGCCTCCATGGCCCTACTCGGTCGTCACATGAACCATGGGATCCATCATAATCAAAATAAATTAAAGAATGAAATTAATTTTGACTATCTTTGAGTTGATTTAAGTCCCCTAGAGGCATTCACTCAATAGTCAACCCTAGGTTGGGTTCAATCAGCCTTGCTAATAGATCACCCCAGCAACTAGTCCCTACTTTAGAGGATATAAGTCTACTACGCTTTCTTCCTAGTACAACTGAAAAACATCCCCTTTGGTTGGCTAGTCCTACTATGTGTTTAGTAGACTACCCCTTTGGATTGGTAAATTTGAGTTAAGTCTAGGCCTCTGTGGCTCCTACTTAGTGCGATCCATCATAAACCAACAGTGCCCATCTCAAAATCCAAAATTTTAAAAAAATTTGAAATGAATTCAACCCTCCTCCCTCGGTGGAGTTAAACATAAATTCAATAAAACAATCCAATAAATCCTCCTCCAATGGAGTCAATCAAATCACAACAATCAAAATAATTAAAATTCAACAAATCAAATCAATTTCTCCTAATGAGATTCAAATCAAACCTCTCATCCCTTGTGGATGATTTGAACCTATTTTCCTAGTGGAAGGTTCACATACTCTATCCCTAATGGATTCCTCCTTCCCTCTCTTATGTTGTTAGCATAAGTAGAGTCACATTGCACTAAGCTCTGGATTCATGCTACACCTTGGGTTAGAGTAGATCATCTCTGTTAGTGCTTGTGATCGTTCGGTGTCATTGATCATTTCGGTCAACACCAATACGTGCAGTGTGCCTGTCACACCATTCCCTTTGTTGATCTCATTTTAGGATGAGCTCTCAACCCCTCCATCTTAGACATAGGACTTCTCTTAGACTTTAAGAGTTCAGTCTTAAGACACATCTAGTGATTAGGTGGACACTCAACCTAGCCTAGAGACTTAAAAGGGTTAGCCATAGAATAGGTCATGCCTTGGGTGTTAGGAAAATTTGCCTACCTATAGCTTGAACCAAATTCCTCACTTCCTCCCTTCAAGCCAAACTCATATCAACTCCAACTCTAACTCAAACCTTGAACCAATTCAATGGATTTCTCAAATCATGAATCAATTCCAAATAATTGAAACTTATGATTGAAGCCCATGATTAGATTCCAAACTCAAAATCTTTCCTAAGTCCATTGATTCCCTCTGATTAACTTAGCTCAAATCAAATCTAAATCGATTCAAATTCAAGAAATTTTCTTACATCCCATTTAAAATTCTCATTTATATTTACATGTATAAATGAAATATAAATTCAAATCAGTCAAACTAAATTCAAATCCAAATCAAAAGTCTTTCTAAGTCACTTTGATTCTATCTTATGGACTTATCAATCCAAAATCAAAATCTTGAACTTAGCCAAATAAATTTTCAAATCCAAACTCTTGATTATTCTTTATGATTCAATCAATCTACAATTATGAATCAAATATAAATATAAACTCAATCATCAAAAAACTAAATTCAAAAATCAAACCCAAATTAACTCATGTTCACCCTTTTGAACCTAAAATTGTCAAATGAATCAAAACTCATTTGACTTCAAATCACTTGCAAATGGATTTATATTTCAATCATAAGTCCATATGTGAGTTCAATCAAACTCAAATCAAGCTTTGACCAAGCCATTTGACCTACTTAGGCTCACTTGACCCAAAATGACCTAAAGTACCCCTTTTGAGCCAAATTCTAATCCTACAAATTGGATTGAACTAAGCTCAACTAACATTATGAGCAACAATCATCATGAGATGATAAATCACTCAAATTGGGTCAAACCAAGTCAAACCTAAGGGTTGACCAAGTCAACACTTAGCAATGAAACTTAAACAAAATCCACCATAGGCCAAATTGATTGAAACCATTGATCAAAATTCATTCATGATCAATGTTTAAACTTAACAAGTCATCATTTGAGCCTAACTTCCAATTGGCCACTTGACCCAAGTTGACCCAACTTGACCTAAAAGTCAAAATGTGTCAAAACTTGATCTAAGCCAAATTGATTGAAACTAATGGGTCAAGTTCATTTCCAAATCACTTGTTGAACTTGACCAAAGCCCAAATTGGCCACCTAGCCCAATTGATCATGAACAACTTGACCTAAAAATTGAGTAAATCCAAATATAAACCAAATTGAATAGAAACAAAGATACCAATCCATTTCAAATGATTAACCAAACATAAACCAACCGATGACCTAACCCAAATAGGTCAAATTGGTCAACTTGACCCATTTGACCTAAATGAAATCAAATGAACCAAATCCAAATGTGAACCAAATTGAACCAAACCAATGATGCCAAAACATTTCAAGTGGTCATATGAACTTCCCTTGGTTTGACCCAATTTGACCAATTGGTCAAGTTGACCCAAGTTGTCCCATTTTGACCTAAATGGGTCAACATGAGCCAAATCATATCAAACTAACTCCAAATTCAATGAAACTTAGCCTAACCAATTTTTCAATTATACTGAACATATTCAAATTGAAATCCAAGCCAAATGACTATTTTACACCTAGGCCAAAGGGTAACTTAAAATCAAAATTACTTGGAATTTGGACACTAATGGACATGGTGCACATGACCCACTGGGTTTGGGTCAGCCAAACCCAACTCAAGGTCAAAATTGACCACCTCACTTGACATGGGCACATGGAATCCTTCCTCCACTCATTTCAAGCACATGGGAGCTTTACTACTCCACTTCACACCTAAAATTGAATGCCATGCCACTCCTAACAGCCTAACAAACCCATTGAATAGGGTGTATTGGATCAAAATGGCATGTAAGCTTACGATCGTCCATTCACCTGGGAGATATACTCCCCCTAATTCCACTTGAATCAAAAAAGACACACTTGATTGACTGAGAGAGAGCTCCCTCAAGCTTCCCAAGATCCCTCAAGCAATCCCTAAGCATTTGGAATTCTCCATTTTTAGTTTCTCTTAAATCAAAATAGCGAAGCTCAAGTGAAATTACATCTCATCCAATACACAAAATCAACCCAATTCCTCTTGCAAGCTTCTTCAGTGAACTCAATCGAACTCACTCCAAGCTTCATCCAAGTTCTCAAGGCAAGAGGGAGGGGACTTTGATCAAGGCTGAGCCCAATTAAAGGAGAGCTTGGTCTATAGGAAGATCCACTCAACCAAATCACCTCAAATCTTCACTTCATCTCCCTACTACCTCAATATGGTGTTGGTGATAGCCTCAGGAGGTATGCCCTCAACTCAAGCTTAAACTAGCCATGTGGTCTTTTGTGAAGAAATTCTCACCTCATGAGAATTTTAGATCTTCTCCCTTTACTCTTAGATGGTGTGGGTTGAATTTGAGTTCAATCAAGCAATCGAGGATCATGCCCTGGAAGGTGGATGACTCCCCTTTCCTGTAGATGGACTCAAGGATGAATCATGGGTCATCCATTCGAGCATTTTGGATGCACAACCATGATCAAGATGTGTAGGATCTTTTGATTTCTCCCTTAAGAACAGCTTGATCTCAGTCGATCTTTGATCGACGGATGGGAGAAAATAGTGCCATAGCATGGCTCTGATGTGATAACTTAAGTGGCCTCTCCCATCATGCCATGTGGAAAGCACGTGTCGTGTCAGCCTCCACATGGCGCCGATGAGATTAACCACTTAATTAGGCTATTTAATTATGGAATAATCACTAAATCTTCAAAATAACATAACTAATTCTAAAAAAATCATAAAAATAAAAGGTAAAATGCATTGTAAAGATAATTCAGAGGAGAATATTTTAAAATTATTTCTAATGGGTTTTAAAGTGTATTTTCTTTAATTAGGAATTTATTGAATACTTAATAACCCTAATAATTACCCCCACAAATTAATTCCAAACTTCTCATGTGCATTTAGGGTGATGACTTCTGCCTCCCCAAATTTTCTTGGGATTTATTGATGGGTTAGAGAGATCAATTAATGAATCCTTACTCTCTCTTTATGTAATTAAGGGTAATTAAGCATATGAACAGTGGTTTAATCCCTTTATTAAGTTAATTAAGCCTTGTTTAAGTAGATAAGAGGTTTATGGAATGGATTTGGGGAATTTTTCTTAAGCCATTCCCTAAACCCCTTTTCTTCCATAATCTAAACTTAATTAAGGGCTAATCCCCTAATCACTTGCTTAATTACTTTGATAAAATTTTCAAAACATTCCAAAACTCAATCAATTCATCTTGGGTAGGTGCTTAGGTGTTCAATAACCTAAGTAGCTTAAGAAAATCAAAATCCAACCCACATGTGTAGGAAGGGTTATGAAAGTACTTAAATTAAACCCTTTAACTTAATTAATCATTAATTATGAGCCAATTGCATTAGGTACCTTTCTTTCCAGGATGCATTGCTAAATTCCTTGTGTGATTTTATGTCATATCATTGGCTCATAATTATTTTATTAAATATGTTAAAGTAGTATAGGTAAGGTAATTAACACTTAATTCACACCTAAACCAAAGCATAAAATTGATCTAATTACCTAAAAATTTAACTTAAATAACTCACACATGGAGAAATGGGTTAGGACTAGAAAACTCATCTCACATTTCTCAAATTAAAATCAAACTCAAACAAAATCCAAACTCTCCTTAAAACAAATTTGATTTACTTTAAATAATCTTATTCATAGGATTGTCCTTAGGAATTAGTGGTGGATGAACTTACATTGCTTTCATCACTTTATTTCTTTCCTAATATGCTAAATGTGTATGCCATATGAAAATCATGCATTCATACTTTTTGAAAATCAAATTAAAAATGAAATGTTTCCTTTATGTGAAATTGCATGTTTTGGCTAAAGTAATAATATGAATGGCTATTATCACTATCAAATCCAAAATTATTTTCAATATTCATAAATCAAAACTGAAAGGTGTGCTACTTATAATTATTTATAAGCTTGCATGTGAGTATAAATATAAAGATGTGCATAGTGTGGCTTTCCTTCTCTTTTCTTTTAGCATAGTTTTGAATAGGTTTTGGTAAAGTGTATAGTTCATTTGAAAAGAACACAACACTTGCTTAAATCCATTCCTATTCATTCCTATGTTATTACTTAAGAAGGACATCCACACTTACACATATAAATTGCATAAATAAGTCAAACAAACAAACACAAACTTTTGCATCTTTCTTTTTCCATTCATTTCTTTTGTACATGCATATGTATTTAAGGAAAGTGGTATATTAGTCTGGACAACCCCAAGGTTATGAGGCTTTAAGTAGCCCTAAGTAGGTCTTGTACCTTACACCCCTAATGCTAACAATGGTGTCGTACTCACTTATGCCTTTCATGCATATAAATGTGCATGTGAAAAACGGATAAAAGAATCACCGTTTTCTACTTAACAAAATTATGCATACATGAAACATTCCAAATTTTCTTAAGTGATATCACCTAGAGTCCATCATGAAAGTGTGCTAAACATTTCTATTTTTATGTATAGATATGCTTAGGATTCATTCGTATGCATGTTACACATGTTGGGAAAGAAATGATGTGATGTGTGTTTTGTGATATTAATTCACTCTACTTAATCTTAAAATGCCTTTCTTTTTGAATAGGTTTGTTTAGGGAAAATATAAACTTAGGATTAATTAAAATACATAATAAAACATTCACTAAATAAAATCAAACATGAATCTACTTTAGAAATTACTTAAGGTAGGGAAGGAAAGAGAAGTTTTTTTTATCTTTTCCCTCTCTTTACAACTTAGTAATTAATTTTTTATCCATTGAAACCTAAACAAATCATCAAATAAAAATCAACTAAATCAATTAAATAACTTAAATGAAACCATCTTCTAAGTTGAACTTTTTACACTTAGAAAACTTCAACCTTAAAGCCTAGCTAAGCATGCCACACAAATCTTTTAAAGCACACACATTAGACTAAGTCACCATTTCTAGCTTTAGGTTAGGGTGGTGCATGGTTTGATGCTTTTCTTTTATTTTATGATGTTTTATTTTAGTGATGTTAGGTCATATGTAGTAGGCGAATGGTAGGACAATTTAGTCTAATCATTATCTTATGAGGATTGTACTTAAGGGATGTTGTAATAAAATATAAAATTACTTTTGTGCGTGCTTATACCCCCCATAATCCAAAATAGGCTAGGGACTTGGTTACCCATGTGTGGGGTACTAAATCCAATTTATACATATACAATCTTAGGATTGTATGGTTTGTTTGGCTAATCTCTATTTTACAGGTGTTAGTTAGATTTCCTTTTTCTTATTTTCATGTACTTTTGCAATTAAGATTTTGGAATGATTGTTATGGGGATTAGGATGAACATTGGTCATAAGATCATGTCTTTTGTACCATGTGAAGCCTTTGGAGTATCCACACTCCAACCATCCAAAAGAAGGAACCAAAGAAGAAAGAAGAAGATAAGAAGAAAGAAGAAATGAAGAATGAAGACCCCATATGAATTCCTTGCTTAATTGTAATTAATTCATTTCTAATTCGGTTGTATAAGGGTAGAGCTTAGCAACCCAATTTATTTATGGGTTTTGAGGAGACCATAAATGACCTTTTATTCTTTTGTGCTAGTTTTATAAATTGATTGATATTTGTTTAACTTGTGCATTAAGATAGCATCTTTTTCTAGTTTCTTCCTTGCTTTTATGTATGGTCTGGGTGACAATTAGGCTCTTCGAAAAACAAATACACTACCAAATTAATCAACTCAAAACTAAACATAAATAACTCTTAATCTCACCTAAAGCTTAGGCTATAAATCAAGATAAAATAATTAGCAACCCCTTAGCTGGATGTTGTCTTACTTTTATAACATCATGCATAAAAGCATATTATTTCACTCTTGATTGGAGGGCTTCCACCTTTGCCAGAGAACTTGACCAGAGAACCATGGTGGAAACACACATCCTTATCTTGCTGATTTTGGCCCATAATCTAATTTATCATGCATTAGGCATAAGAATCCTAAACAAGTGTCAAATTGATTGTCCAAAATGAAAATAAAATATATGAAAATTTTGCATTAGATTTAAGTCATTAAAAGCATGCCCTACATGATCTAGTCTCTTAGGGAGTGTGTTTAAGGACTTAGTCTCTTTCTAAATAAATAATAACTTAGCTATCTTGCAAAAGCATTGACTTGCTACATATTTTAAAATCATAGGAGGAGTTAGTTGGGTGGCCTCAGTTGTAAGTCCAATCGATGGTTTATCCTCTCTTGTGGAGGTAAACCAAATACTCATTTTCGCCTTAAATTTAGGTCATGTTTTTTGGCCCTCACCAAAGCTCCCTAGCTTTGGGTTCAAAGGTTGCTACTTTCCTTTATAGGCTATGAGCATAAACCCTCACCTCTTAGGCATTTTCGTGACCTTGTATCATGGAATTATAAGCCCTAGCATTCTAATGCAAAATTCAACTTAAACAAATTTATTCAATTTCAAAAATGTAAAGCCCAACCATAGGGTAGTTTGGGGTGCTTACTAGATTTTCTAGTATCTTAAGCATCCCCTACTTGTTTTCATTTGGTTGATAAGAACTCCTCCTCTTGATCGATCCCACTTGACTTTTTTAAAAATAAACCAATCGATTGATAGTCCTACCTTTCGAAATCTTTGGAGACAGCGATTGGTTACCTTAATTCGAGTATTCTAAGGAATCATGTTCCTTAGGATGTAATTAACTATCTTGCTTGTAGGGAACTTAGTGAACCCGGTTTAAAATAAACTCTGCTTTACTTTTCCATGTAAAGTAGGAAAGAATCTCTAGTACATTTCGAAGACCCATAGTCCTTAGGAGTCCTTATTGAGGTGATTAGGTCCATTGTAGGGTGGTGACTTCTATCTTTTGAGATAGTACACCTCTTCTCAATGTCGTACCTGATCACCCTAAAAAGAACATCTATGGATCTGTGTGGCATCCCAACAAGGTGTATTATGTATATTTATGTTTTCCTTTATCCTCTTTTCCTAAAGGGAGGAAGTGAATATATATATAATATTTCACCAGTACCAAGTATGCAATTTCCTTATCTTTGACTTCCATTTGATGTCGCATTTATCTTTGTTCTCTAGCAGACCACAGTCAACAAGTATAGGCTCTTCTTCTTCTTATATTTCTTATTATTGTTTACTCCTTACTCATCTTCGGGAAGAACTTTATCCTTCTCCTTGTATATTTGTAGGGATAGTTGTTGCTTGTGAATGATGATGATCATAAAAGCATGTACCGGTGATCATTTCTTGTTCAACCATATAACAACTTCTACACCCATGATCTCTTTTTCATTTTGATCTTCTTCTCCTTCATCTTCAACAAGATTGAAGATCCATCTTCTACTTGCTTTTGTGAAGTCCTTCATAAACATCAAATTCAAGTTCAAGCTCCCACGGATTCATGTTGATGATCTTGAGTAGAAAGTTCATCTATATCTCGACCATATAGATGACTTCCACTTCCATAGTGTCCTCTTCATGCCTTCTTTTTTGCATGTTTCTAGTGGATCTCAGTTCGGTGCATGGAACAAACACTTCTTCCATTAAAGGACTGCGATCAAAGTCAACCTTCTCTTATGGGGTGAATTTGATCGATGATGGGATCCCTGATTCTAGGGGTATCGACCATCATGTCTTTCATCGGATATCCCTTTTTTTATCCACTTTGATAAGTTATTTTTGAGGTATTTTGAATATGTGTATCAAGTGTCACACCTCTTTCTTTCTTCAGAGTTTCATTATGGGGCCTTGGCCTCCATACCTGCTTATCCTTTCACCGAGACCTTTCGACAATGGATTCTTGGACACGTGGTCTGAGTGTCATGCTCTGATGCTCATCATGCGAAGCATACTTGGCTCGATGTCTGGTTACCATAAGAGATGACAACCTTCTTGGTGGAGCTTCAGCATTTTCAATCACCACAGGCCTCTAACATTTTCTTTTCATCAAGCCTCTTTCTTTAGCTACTTTAAGAACATTTTGTATTATGGCAGATAGTGTTTCAGGTTGTCTTCTCTACGATGGTGGAGCTTGATGTTGTTGAGTCCAGAAAGACTGCTTTATCTCACCAGTAGAGCTATTCCTTTTTACCCATTTTAGATTATCAAAGTCGTTATGGGTAGGAATACTCACTTCTGGCGACAGTATTGCTTGTTCACTATGTCATTTGAATGGGATCTAAGCCCTCAATTTTCTTCTTCTTCTCTTCAGTTAATTTTCTTGATGAGGAAGCTTCATGACCATGCTTTCTAGGTATGAAAGGTTCAATCGATGAAGTAATTGTACCATGAGGCATTAAAGACACAGTTTGCCCACTGACAGTTCTTTTCATCATGGGGGCTTTAGATTGACCCAATCTTTTAAAAACTGAAGTTCTCTGTCGAGAGAACTTCTTAACATCGGTTGGCTGTTGAACGGATTGGCAAACATGGCTAGTAAGAGGTTTAGTAACCTGAGGCCTTCCAGCATGGCCTTGGACGAGTGTACCACGGGTGGGTACTTCAGGAGTTACAACTATAATAGATGAGAAATTCAAGCTACCAAATTGAATGGTAGCTTTAACATCTCTTATGTTGATGACGGTGTTGGCTAAGCAGATGTTTGTGCCACGCCTTAGCTGGATAGTGAAAGGAGTGCTTTGTAGATCCATTCCTTGCAAAAGTGAAAGATGGGGATTAGTAATTAGTAATTATTATTTCACCCTATACTTTCAAAATGTAGAGGTACTACAGAATAAAAGTAATAGTGTAATAAAAAATATACTGAATAATTCATTCAACATAGAGTCTTATACATTAGTAACTTGAATTTATTACACATTTAAATCACTATTTTCTTTATTTTGAATTTTCAAATATTTTTATTACTACTATGCACATATATGACTAGGAGGAGATGGAAAGAGAATCTTGTCCCAGTCAATGGCTCCAAAATTCACAAATGAAGAGAGTGTGATTTAGAATGTTAGTGTAATTTTAGAAGGAGATGGGATAGTAGATAAGACACTACCTAAAGATTTGGCACTCATTTTGAGGACTTTAGATCAGTTCCAGTTTAATATAGCTGAAGCCTATAGTTAATTACCCCTCCCAATAAGTGAGAGAGAACTTTCAATTAAGGCTAGTCATTAGATCGCTTAATGTGTAGCGTATAGTAGCAGTAATGTGGAGTTTTTAGAAATTTGGGGTTTAGAATTTATGAAATTCACCATTATTAGCTTAAAGTGGATGGTTGGGGAATGATACGTGCCTAATATAGATCCCATGGTTCCATCATCCTGGGCTGTCGTGGTTCCTAGTCTACTTAGTCAGAGGAGCTAGTTAATCCAACATAACTGAAGGATCCTTATCAGTAATTACATCATCCAGAAATTCTTGTAAACCCGGGGTGGTGTTTGTCTAAGGAGACAATCTTAAGTCTACCTTAACTGACAGAGAGCTTTTTGACCTATCAGGTGTACCCTATGATTCAAAGATTGGGGAGCATGAGCTACGATCGTGATCATAATATAATGGAGCCCTTGCCAAAACCACATTAGAGGACTCTGTCATCTCATCATGGAGCTTATCGGCCAAGCCACGTAGTCACAGGGCATAGGCCACATCCTTACTAGCATGAGATTGATTGAGAGTTAACATAGTAGAACACTTGATTTGACATTGGCTCATTTGTGAGCTAGAGTTTTCTTAATTTGTCACCTCTGACAAATAATTATGGAATGTGGATAGATGGAGTTTTTTTTAAGCTTTTAATGATTGAATTTCATTTAAGCGGTTTAGATTGATATTTGATTTAAGTTAATTTGATTTGAAATTAGAATCACATTTTGATGGAAGTATCCCTCGGTTGAAATCACCATTGAACATAGCCATCATGGTAGTTACTTGATTAAATATATTTGAGAACTTTAGATCCTATCAACTCTATTTAGCTCCTAACAGAGGATCAGATCTACTATCACATGATCGAATTAGCTTCTTAGATATTTCACTAAGTTGAAATTCTTATAATATATTTTTAGGTTTTGTTAACCAGTCCTAAGACTAAAAAACAACCATGTAACATCCTTGCATTTAAAGATTATAGGGGCCCATGCGTTTTTTAAGAATACTTGCATAATCTTAAGGTATTGAATTTAAGTTTTAATTTTACTTCATAATATGTTCAAGAGTTTAATAGAAACCTTAATTAACATCTTCTATTTGACAATGTGTGTGAATTGGTAGAAGGTGTTGTAAATTAATCTAATATCTTATTAGATTTTTTGAATTAATATTTAATTGATTCCAAGTTGATTGGTCTTTGAATATTCAATAGACTCTCTTATGATGATTCTCAAACTCACCAACTATACTCAATTTCTCCTTGATCTAATTCAAGTATTTATTTAATAAGGTGGAATATACTTCAAACATTTTCCAAGGATTCATCGCTTATGCTTATTAATCATGATCTCATGGAAAATCTCTGATGAATTCTTTAAGTTTCTTCAATTTATTTGAGTATATTTAAAGAGTATATCTTAATTCCAAGAGGTTCTCTTATGCTTTGATTTGATGTTCAATCAAGATTCCTACTTCTTTTGATATCATCTAATTTTTAATTGTTCAATTAGTCTTATGATCACTTTTTTTGTGAATTTAATACTTTGAGTATTCAATAAGAGGCTCTATTCACATAAACAAATATCAACTCCAATATCCCTAACTCCACATTAGGTTTCATATTTAAGGAATAGCTTGACTTCAAGTTTTGTTATAATTCCTTTATTAATTTAACATTTAACTTCCCCTATCTCAGTTAAAACTTGTTTAGTTCTCCCTCACTTTTTTTGAGAAATTTGTGAGAACATGGACTCACTTAATTTTTTTTTTTGTAAGAATGGGTCCTTCATTACTCTCTCCAATCTCTATAAATAAGGCTAAGAGGGGGCCTTATATTTTATTCCATTTGTTTGAGGAGTTGGAGTGCTTGAAAGAGAAAGGATAATTTTTAGTGGGCTTTCAACTTTACTCAGATAAATCTTGTAAGTGTTTTTTACCTCTTTTCTCTTTGATTTAATGTTTTACCTTTGTATTCATTATATGTTCTTTTATTTCCCCTCTTTTTTCTTATTTGATTCTTTTAATTTGAATTTAGCTTTAGATTTCTTTTTTTAGTGCTCTTAAGCTAGTTTCTTGATTCTTCCAATTTTTTCTAAGTCCAAAGATTTAACGAAATTTTGGCAGCATTTCGGCTAGGGTATTGACATCTAACAATTTATTTGGCTTACTTAGTACCCCTAATGGGCATAGCAAGTGGTGTCTTGTGACACCATAGTTGATTATCATCTCATCACGCCCTATGAGCAAGATGAGGCCTTCAAACTTGCAAAGAGATAAGCATATACATATACACATTCATATATTTATTTATCCACCATCAATGTGATAAACTCTTTTTCATTGATTGAAATAAGGCTCTTTTGAAGATGGGAAAAAGAAAGGAAGAAAATGGAGGAAGAAAAGAGAAGAGAAAGAAGAGGAAGAATAGTTTAAGAAAATGGAAGAAAGAAAAAAATAAGATGAGGAAAAAGAAAATGGAGAAGGAAGGAAGAATTTAATTTGAAGAAGATGAGGAAGAAAAAGAATTTTGATTTGATGAAGATGGAAGAAAATGAAGAAGGAAGAGGAAGGAATTGTTTTGAAGAAGATGAGGAAGAATGGAGGAAGGAAGAATTTCTATTTGAAGAAGATGAGGGAAGAAAAATGGAGAAGGAAGAAAGAAAGAAGAATCTCTTATGGTTGGAGAGAAAGAAAGAAGGAAGGTTTCCTGATATTGGGGAGAGGAGTGGAACAATAAAAGCAAGCTCCTCCCTGTTTGAGGAAGCGGTTGGAGGAGGAGAGATGCGTGCGATTGAGAAGCTTTAGCTGATTATGAAGGGGAGATCGAGCGATCTAGCATGGGAGGGAGATGCTCATCGACTAAGGAGTTCAATCTGGATGAGCTGAGTGTTTACATGCATTCGAAGGAGATGGGCTCAAGCGTGAAGAGGAGGGCTCAAGTTTTATGGATTTAGGTTAGATTTAAGATTAGATTAGGGCTTTTAAATAATATTTTTTATTACTTAAATCAATGTTAATATGAACTTTACACTTACCTCAATATAGGGTTGATATATATGTTGATTCAAGATTATTCTAATATTTCAAACACAATGGCGTAGTCCGTTTCACGATCGGAGTTGTTTGGTTCAAGTTGGCATCAAATTGGGTCAATTTCAGCTCAAAATGTGCATTATCACTTCCAACCGCTCAATTTTTGCACATACTTGTCCGAATTGAGTGTGAGCAGTCTTACTTGATAGATGTTGATATTTTGAAACTAATGGCACAATCAATTTCATGAATGGAGGTCATTTGGTTTAATTCAGCGCCTCCTGACCTCGATATGCATGTAGGCATATTGACGACTCGATCACTTGATCGATTGATCATTAGATTATACAATATTTATATTTTGACCAATTTTTATGTTCTGAACATGATGGCAAAGTCTGTTTGTCGATTAGAGGTCATTTTGGATTGATTTCGGTGATATTTGGTGCATCTCAACTCCGATTTGTGCTCTAAAGCCTCCAAGTTTATCGAATTCACCTTATAAGCTCGATTCGGCTTGTGTAGCATATGTGAAGGTCAACATAAGTGAAGAGAACATTCAAATTATCATAAAAGGGTTGATTTCACTTGAAGTTATTTAATTAATTTAAGAACTTTAATTTATGTTTTCTTTTGTTTCATATGATATACACTTAACACCTAAGTGTTATAATGAGAAGGAAGAGGACATCCCAACCTTAAGCCATATCTAAAACATGTTAATTTGGTTTAGTTTTATTTAGTGAATAGCTTATTATACATTTTGAAGTTAATCCTAAGTTTAGGTTCACTTTAAATAACTCTATTTAATATGAAATGCATCTTAAGATTAATCCAATTGAATTACTATCATATGACACATATCAAAACATTCCTTTCTATCACAAATATCATGCATATGATTTAATCCTAAGTATATCTATACATACAACATATTTTAGCACACTTAAATGATGAATGCATGTATATTTTGAGTTTATCTTTTCATTTGATTTAATTAATTAGTATATGTAATTTAAAGCTCTATCTAAATTCTTATACAAAAATATATAAGAGTGAAATTAAATAGGTACATGTCATTGTTAAACCAGGGAAGTGAGGTAATCAAATGACCTCTTTGGGGCTACTTAAAGCCTCATATTCCTGGGATGTCCAAACTATATACCCATTGCAATCAAACATATGTAAATTTGCATACATGAATATAAGAAAGAGAGCTCTCAATCACATGATTAAACAATTCAACCATCTAAAAAATTATGAATGCATGTGTTTCTTAAATAAAAATAGGATTATCATTCTCTAATTAAATATACACTTACATGTATAAAAGACATAAACAAGTAATGGCCTTTATTAACTAAGGAAGTGAGATAATCAATGACCTCCTTGGGGCTACTTAAAGCCTCGTATTCGGATGTCCAATACCCATTTTCTTGAATAGATACACATGTACTTTTATTTATTGATGATGAAAATCATGCAAAGATTGTATTTTCTTTAATGGAATTATTAAATATATGATTTAAAGCTCTATCTAAATTCTAATGTTAAAGATACATAAGAATGAAATCAAATAGTATGTGCCATTGTTAAACAGAGAAGTGAGGTAATCAAATGACCTCTTTGAGTACTTAAAATCTAGTATTCAGAGATCGGTATATACCCATTACCATTTAAACTTATTTAAATCGACATGTGAATAAAGGAAAGAGACTTCACTTCATACACTTAAACTATAAGCACATACACTTCTTGTGTATTTATTACTATAATCACTACACATATTATTATTCATTTGTAAACTTTTAGAAAATATATTTGGATTTAATAGTGATAATAGCCACAAATATATTAAGTTAAGTCAACACATGCAAGCTTACATAAACGAAATCTCATTTAATTCATTTTTGGAAAGAGATGGATGTATGAAATCAAATGACATACAATACTTAGCATGATTGGAGGGGAATAATCAAATACAAGTATGTGATTCATTCAATCTAATTAATTCCTAAGGACAAACATACCAAATAAAATCATTTAATGTAAACCAAGCTTCTTTATTAATTATTTTTGGATTTTGATTTTATTTAAAGAGGAAGAGTACTCATTGTTATCTATTCCCATTCCCACATTGGTAATATTATTTAGTTTAAGAAAAGGTAATTAAGTAGATTTTATGAATTGATTGAGTTAGATCCTTAATCAAATCAATTAATCCTTTACTATGTCACCTTAAAGTAATTATCCAAATAATTATGAGCCAACATGATATGCAAGGAAAATAAACTTGTAATGATCTAAGAAATAAAAAGCTGTAATTGGCATGATTAATAATTAATTAGATTAATGGGCATAATTAATATTCTTATGGTTTCCCCACATATATGGGTTAACCATAATTTCATTAAACTCCTTTAGATTATTAAACACCAAGGTCTCATGATTTAATTAATTAGGATGATGTTATTATGATTTGAATTTAGTTAATTAAACTATTTACTTAATTAATTAAATTTTAATTGATTTAATAAAATAAACTTAGGGAAGAGGCTAGAAAGGAGATCCCAACCCTATTACATTAGTCCATTCACATTTCAACAGTGAATAATAAGCCCAATTAGTTAATTTATTCGCTGATTAGGGGTTAATTATTCACTTAATTAGTTAAGATAGCAATTATGTTTAGAATGAGCAATTTCCCTAATTTCCTAAGCAATAAATCCCAAGAAAATTATGAGAGACAGAGGCCATCCCATTAAACAATCTCAAAAAGTTTGGAATTAATTACTTGAGTAATTAAGCTAATTAAGTTTTAAATTAAATTCAAATTAAGCCTTAATTTCTATTCAAAATCAATTGAGATTAAATTTAAATTATTCTTCTTATAAATACATTTAAAATAAGTATTTATTTACATTTAATGATTTTTCTATGATTTATTATAAATATTTGAAGTTTTAGCTATTAAAAATAGATAATTTGGCCTATTTAATGCTTAATCCCACACGGCCTTTGTGATGCGGCTTTCCATGTGAGATTGGATATTAACCTGCATCCGACAAATCGCCTACATGGCGGAGGTGGACATAGTTTCAATCCCTACCATCCAATCTAAGATAGGATGGTCAAGATGAAACCCATGGCTCTTAAGGGAATAAATCAAATAAATAATCCGAGATCTAATCAAATCCATCCATTCATGCGAATGAATGTGATATATATATCATCCCAGTGATGAGAGATGAGACAAAGTCCCTCCACCATTGGTCACACCGAAGTTCACCCGCTGGATTAACTCCAAGGATCCCACACCTTCACTAAGGAAAGGATCCCAAGGATCAGGATCACAAACATTCAACTTTTCTTCGAAAAGCTCAAACAATTTTTTGCAAATTCTGAGTTTTAATGGAATTACCTCACCAGAGCTCAAGATCAGTGGTGAATTCTATTGAGGAAGCTTCATCTAGTCTTCATCTAGTAGAGATGATGCCTTTGAGTAACAGCCAATTTCTCATTATTTCGATGGACCAAGTTTTCTATGGAACTTGACTTTGATCAAGTCACATGATGATAGAGCTTGAGGGATGATTCGTTCTTACTCAATGAGGTGTGTGCAAGAGGAATTTGAATTTGATTGAGTATTGGTGGAGTTGGGATAGAGAAATGGACGCCTTAATTTAGAACACTGAAATATGAGCTTGGGATGGCTTGGGATTCTCTAAGAAAGCTTAGGGAGTCTCATTTCTAGGGTAATTTTGAGAGTGTGTGTGATGATTTGAGCTCCTCAATTTCAATCGATCATACTATCAGGAGATGGATGTGTCACCTTCATGTGGCTCGATTGGGTTGGTAGAAGACTTGGGAGGTGGCTCAGACCCTCAAGTTTGGATCTAATGGTTTTAGTTTGTGAGGGAGGTAACTCACCTCCCTTTGGTCGACTGACCACTTAACTCACCTCCCTGAAGGGCTAGCCCACATGGATCGCTAGGTGGCTAGGACCCATTTGGTGTGTGAGTGCTACCACATGGAAAGGAGAGTGGACTTTACTATATTATGCTAAAAAAAAAATCCAAGGGAGATTTTCCTTCGGTTGAGCTCAGATTGGATTTTGATTGGTTTTGGCCTGACCCAAGATGGGCTTGGGTTAGGTTGGATCATTCCAGTGGTGATGTCTTGGTTCAAAGGGGTTTGGCTTAATTTGACCCTTATAAGTCAAATTGGGCTAGGTTGGATTAGGTTGACCAATTGGTTCAAATCAGGTCAAACCAAAGCTTGGGTTAAGATCAAATGATAATTTAGTATTTTAGTTCTATTAGTTTCAATCAATTTGGCTTAGGTTTGATTTTGGCTCATTTGGATTCATATAGGTCAAATGGGTCAAATTCTTGGTTGGGTAGATTCATATTCAATTGGTTAATTGAAGATGATTTTTGAGGCTTTGATTTGGTTGATTTGGATTTTATTTAGTTTTATGCTAATTTGACCCTTTAGGTCAATTGGGGCTTAAGTTCAATAATCAATTTGGAATGAACTTGAGCCATTGATTGCAATCAATTTGGGTTGGATCATGATTTGATCTATTTTAGTCTTTTAGATCAATTTAGGTCAACTTGGGTCAAGGAAAAAATGGGTTGGGTTTAACTGATGGTCAAGTCATTTTCAATTATTGATCATAGGTTGGTGTGAATCAATGGTTCCAATTAATTTGATTTAGGATAAATTTTGGCTAATTTGGGTTCATATGGGTTAAAGTTGACTTGGTCAAATGATCAAGTTGACTTGGTTTTCAATTTATGATAATGATCATCTAAGGTGATCATCAATCATGGTGGGAGGTTTTGATGGGCTTGGTTCAATCTAATTTGGGTAGGATTAGAACTTGGCTCAAATAGATCAAATTGGCTTTGTCAAGTGGACCAATTGGGCTTAGTTGGTTTGATTTTGGGTTGGGTTTGATTTAGTTGAGTTTATATATGAATTTGGGATTGATATATAAATTTTATTGCAATTGGTTTGGGTTCAAATGGGTTATGGTTCATTTGAGAATTTCAAGTCAAATGGGTTAGGTTAAGTTTAACTTGGGTTGGTTTTATTCTGGCTTGATGATTGTAGATTTCATTTATATCTCTGATGATGTGTGAAGGTATGAATGATTCATGACAAAATTAATTAAATTTGGGTTTTGGAATGAAGAATTTGGCTAACATGGATTTGTTTCAAATAGCTTAAGCTTGGATTTTAATTTAGTTTGATTTAGTTTGATTTGGTTTTGATGATTTAAATATATATTTGATTTATATTTGGGAAGATGCTTGAAGATATGACTGATTTATGAGAAAATCAATTGAGTTTGAATTGATTTGAAGGAAAATTTGGCTAAGCTCATGTGATGGGCTCATAAGGCTTAAATTTGGATTTCATTTGGTTTGATTTAGTTTTGATGATTTAAATATATATTTGATTTATATTTGGGAAGAAGATTAAAGATGTGATTGATTTGTGAGAAAATAAATTGAATTTGGGTTGAATTGGATGGGATTTTTGCTAAGTTCATGAAATTGATTCAAAGGACTTAAGAAGGATTTCAAGTTTGGATTTGATCATGGGCTTCAATCATTTGATTTTGAAATTTGGGTTTGGATTTGCATTTGAATCTGATGCCTAAATTGGACTTGAGGATTAGTTTGAGAAGGTGAACATGGTTTGGATTTGGGTTATAGGGTAGGTGAATCTAGCTAATCCCTAAGGCATAACCTAATCGTCTCGTTAACCCTTCTAAGTCTCTAGGCTTATGTTAACTTTTCACCTAATTGCTAGAAGTCTCTTATGACTAAGAAAATCTTAATATTAAAAAGATTCCTAGCTCTAAGAGGAAGTTGAATCCTCACTCCAAAAGTCAAGTCAACATGTGTGTGCTAAGATTTAGTGTGGTATGTCTTAGTTAGGCTTTGGAAGTATGATTATTTAAAGTTTAGAATTGTTTAAGTTAAATATTATGGGAGGTTCCACTTTAAATATTTGAATTAATTGATTAATTTTAATTTATATATTTTTTCATTTGATGCCTACTTAATTATCTATTTATGAATAGAAGAGATGGGAGTTGTTGACCCTCTTCATCCCTATCCTAAGTTATTATCTAAGGGTATATTATTATGACTTTGGTTCCTTTAGTGAATACTTATTGAAACATAAAATGCAACTCAAGATTAATAAATCTGAATGACCATTATATGGATAACATACACCACTTGTTTTCATCATCAATAGCATGCACATTTCTTCTTTTTATTATTTATGATATTTTTATTTAATACATATTTAAACATATAGTACATATTGATATTTCACACTTGAATGAACATTAATGCATATATTTTGTAGAAAAGAAAATTCCATTCCTTAATTAAGCATATGTAGACATGCATTAGAGATTTAGGCAATTATGT
The DNA here is from genome assembly GCA_021442155.1 of Cymbidium sinense. Classification (NCBI taxonomy): domain Eukaryota; kingdom Viridiplantae; phylum Streptophyta; class Magnoliopsida; order Asparagales; family Orchidaceae; genus Cymbidium; species Cymbidium sinense. Next base: position 65,617,401 of record CM038215.1, read on the forward strand.
GTCGTTGTTAAACAAGGGAAATGAGGTTATCTAAGAACTCATTGGGGCTACTTAAAGCCTCGTATTCTTGGGATGTCCATATTATACTATCAAATTAAATACATGTAAACATATATACAAGCTTAGGGATGAAAATCATGCAAAGATTTTATAATAGTAAATCCTTTTATTTTGCAAAACTTAGTGACACAAAGTGCAAAGTTTTATCTCCAATTAGCATAAATACATATAAATGAAATAAGTATGTGTCATTGTTAAAGGGAATTAAGGTTATCTAAGACCTCCTTGGCTATTTTAAGCATCATATTTTTGGGATGTCCATACTATATACATATCAATTCAAATATATATAAACGAGTACATGAAACGTAAAGAAAAAGTAAAATTTTTACTATTTTTGAAATTAAAAATTAAATATAAACTTTATTAAATATTTATAACCAAAATTAACTTATATTTTTCATCATTAGCTTATAGTTTTGAAAATAATTTAGGATTTATTAGTAATAATAGCCACACTTTATAATAATATTTATTCAACACATGCAACTTAGATATAACCATGTTCTATTGATTCTCTTACTTTCTTTTTTTGAAAACATGAACATATGTCACAAATTGCATGCACATTTATGATGCTTAAAAAAAGTAATTAAACATTGCCACATAATATATTCAATTACATTATGTCCTAAGGACAATTAAGCCAAATAAATATTTCTTAAGACTAAAAAAAATTCTTATGAAATGTGATTTTGGTGTTTGAATTATTAAAACATAAAGAGGAGATGATACTTAGTATTTACCCATCCCATGTTGTTGACCTTCTTCATCCCTATCCTATTATCTAAGGGTATATTATTATGACTTTGGTTCCTTTAGTGAATACTTATTGAAACATAAAATGCAACTCAAGATTAATAATGACCATTATATGGATAACATACACCACTTGTTTTCATCACCAATAGCATGCACATTTTTTCTTTTTTTATTATTTCTGATATTTTATTTAATACACATATTTAAACATATAGTACATATTGATATTTCATCACACTTGAATGAACATTAATGCATATATTTTGTAGAAAAGAAAAATTCCATTCCTTAATTAAGCATATACATGCATTAGATTTAGGCAATTACGTTTGTTGTTAAACAAGGGAAGTAAGGCTATCTAAGAACTCATTGGGGCTTAAAGCCTTATTCTTGGGATGTCCATATTATAGACTTATCAAATTAAATACATGTAAACATATACACAAGCTTAGGGATGAAAATCATGCAAAGATTTTATAATAGTAAATCCTTTTATTTTTTGCAAAACTTAGTGACACAAAGTGCAAAGTTTTATCTCCAATTCTGGCACATAAATACATATAAATGAAATAAGTATGTGTCATTGTTAAATTAGAGAATTAAGGTTATCTAAGACCTCCTTTGCTATTTAATGCATAATATTTTTGGGATGTCCATACTATATACATACCAATTGAAATATATGTAAACATGTACATGAAACGTAAAAGAAAAAAATAAAATTTTTTACTATTTTTGATATTAAAAATTAAATATAAACTTTATTAAATATTTATAGCCAAAATTAACTTATATTTTCATCATTATCTTATAGTTTTGAAAATAATTTAGGATTTATTAGTAATAATAGCCACACTTTATAATAATATTTATTCAACACATGCAACTTAGATATAACCATGTTCTATTAATTCTCTTACTTTCTTTTTTTGAAAACATGAACATATGTCACAAATTGCATGCACATTTATGATGCTTAAAAATAAGTAATTAAACATTTCCACATAATATATTCAATTACATTATGTCCTAAGGACAATTAAGCCAAATAAATATTCCTTAAGACTAAAAAAAATTCTTATGAAATGTGATTTTGGTGTTTGAATTATTAAAACATAAAGAGAGAGATGATACTTAGTATTTACCCCATCCCATGTTGTTGACCCTCTTCATCCCTATCCTAAGTTATTATCTAAGGGTATATTATTATGACTTTGGTTCCTTTAGTGAATACTTATTGAAACATAAAATGCAACTCAAGATTAATAAATCTGAATGACCATTATATGGATAACATACACCACTGGTTTTCATCATCAATAGCATGCACATTTTTTCTTTTTTATTATTTATGATATTTTATTTAATACACATATTTAAACATATAGTACATATTGATATTTCATCACACTTGAATGAACATTAATGCATATATTTTTGTAGAAAAGAAAAATTCCATTCCTTAATTAAGCATATGTAGACATGCATTAGAGATTTAGGCAATTACGTGTCGTTGTTAAACAAGGGAAGTGAGGTTATCTAACAACTCATTGGGGCTACTTAAAGCCTCGTATTCTTGGGATGTCCATATTATAGACTTATCAAATTAAATACATGTAAACATATACACAAGCTTAGGGATGAAAATCATGCAAAGATTTTATAATAGTAAATCCTTTTATTTTTGCAAAACTTAGTGACACAAAGTGCAAAGTTTTATCTCCAATTAAATAAATACATATAAATGAAATAAGTATGTGTCATTGTTAAATTAGGGAATTAAGTTTATCTAAGACCTCCTTGAGCTATTTAATGCATAATATTTTTGGGATGTCCATACTATATACATACCAATTGAAATATATGTAAACATGTACATGAAACGTAAAGAAAAAAATAAAATTTTACTATTTTGATATTAAAATTAAATATAAACTTTATTAAATATTTATAGCCAAAATTAACTTATATTTTCATCATTATCTTATAGTTTTGAAAATAATTTAGGATTTATTAGTAATAATAGCCACACTTTATAATAATATTTATTCAACACATGCAACTTAGATATAACCATGTTCTATTAATTCTCTTACTTTCTTTTTTTGAAAACATGAACATATGTCACAAATTGCATGCACAGTTATGATGCTTAAAAAGAAGTAATTAAACATTTCCACATAATATATTCAATTACATTATGTCCTAAGGACAATTAAGCCAAATAAATATTCTAAGACTAAAAAAAATTCTTATGAAATGTGATTTTGGTGTTTGAATTATTAAAATATAAGAGAGAGATGATACTTAGTATTTACCCCATCCCATGTTGGTTACTTAATATATTTAAGGAAAATATTTAAATAGATTTTATGACTTGATTAGGTTTAAACCATTAAACACATTGATTTGATTACCCTGAGCTTCTTTAGTTTAATTAACTACTTGATCATGAGCCATCAATGATTTTCTTTTAGGAAAGTAAAATTTGCAGTGCACTTAAATGGATCTAATGCAATTAGGCTCATGCTTAAGAGTCAATTGGATTAAAGAAAAAAAAATCTAATTTTAAGTGCTCATATAATTTTCCCATACCAATGAGTCATCCATAATTTTCTTAATAACTTTATATTATAAACACATAAAGGAAACTAATGAGCTATATTTGAATTATCACCGATCATTAATTTTGTTTGACTCTCATTTTTATCATTAATTTTCTTAATTAATCTCTAATTATCACATATGTTAATTAACCTTCTTGAAGAGATACATTTGTAAAAATAATTAGGGAAAGAGTTTTAATTACTTCTCCTCACTATTTTCTCTGTTCATAATGATTAATTAATTATTTAATTTTAACTATTTATAAATCTTAATAATTATTAAATTAATTAATAAAGGTGATTAAGATTGAAATTCCAAATCCCTTAAATTTTATGGAAAATATTCCAAGAAAATTATGGGAGGAGAGAGCATCCCATGGAATCATCCCACAAAATTTGAAATTAGTTAGCGGTCCTTAATTTTGGTAATTAACCTAGGCTTTAAATCTTTATTAAGAACTATTCACTAAATATAAATCAGATATTTTCTTTTTTTTAATTCTTCTCTATCTAACCTTTCCAAAATTGGTTTTATTTTTGGATTTTTCAATAATTAGTTATAATTTTTAAAATTCTAATCATTTAATTATATTTTTAAGGTCTGATTAATCCCTTAAATAGTCGGTGACACTCGAATGCTGATGCAACAATGCTTTCCACATGGCAGTGCGGTATTGGTTACTTAAATCATCCAACGTCTTACATACTAATGAATGCGGTTTTGTCCTAATCGTCGGATCTCAGATTAGATGGTCGAGATTAATCCCAAGATTTCAAAGTGATTAAATTAAGATTTATAGCATGATCAATCATGGCTGTCCGTTGTAATCATGCGGAATGAATGACCGATGATTCGACGTCCCAAGAGCGCTGGAAGATGACACCATCCACCTTCTGCCGCTTGATCTGAGCTCATTCAAAGGTGAAACTGATTCCAAGACTATCAGGAAATGAATCTAAAGGGATCCTAAGGTGGAAATGGCATAAAAACATAATTTAATTCAAAAAATATCAACGCCAAGGGGGAAACTACGGTTGCCAGATTTTTTTCTCGCTGGAGCAATAGACCAGTAGTCCGTCGATAGAGGTAGCTTCATCTTGAAGAGACAAAGCCCTGTTGAGAAGATCTTGAGCAGTATTCCTTTCGATTGCTCTGTGGACCAAGCACCACCGCAAAGCTCATCGGAGCTGGTCTAGGGATGTCTTCTGTTGGTCGAATCTCTCAGGAAATAATTCATTTTAGCTCGTTGGATTTAGGTGAAGGTGTAGGAAGAGTTAATTTGGATTTGATGAAGAGTTTAGAAACTTGGATGGACATAGCTCTTGGATTTGATGGTGTCTGGCCGCATGGCTACGAAGAGCTTCGGAGAGGATATGAGGCTACTGGAATGCCTTGGGGAAGGTGTATGTTGAATTTGAATCCACGGAGAGGAGTATACTCTCCTCCCTAGCTGAACTAAGGGTTAAGATTGGTTCAACCTTTGGCAACTGTCATGCTAGGGTAGGTAGCTGGGGTAGGTGGCAAGGTAGCAATTGAGGTGGCGGAGGTGAAAGGCTAAGGAGTGTGGTGTCATGAGGTGTACAACCTTTCTTAGGTGGACCAGTGGGTTGCCATGGGTGAACTCGCCCTCTCATGGTCAAAGGCTGAGTTCAACAGCCTTGGGTTATGTTGTGTTAGTGGTCCTCTTATCCTAGAAGAGTCAAAGGTGGATGTCATGGGGTAAATGGGTGGATAATCCACCCATATGGGAATTTTGTCCCATTTGAGTGGCTTGGTTTAATGGCTTTGACCCAATGGTTCACTTGGTCCCACTTGTGAGCCATGGTGACCCAAGGATGAGTCATGCTAAGTTTGGTTGGGTTTGGGCTTTGTTAAGTTTGGCTCAATTTGACCCATATGGCTCAAATGGGTTCAATTGTTAAGTTGACCAATTTGACCAAATTGGGTAAAACTAATGTGGGTGAGTTCAATTAGTCATTTGGAATGCATTGGTACAATTGGTTTGACTCAATTCGGAGTGGATTTAAGTTTGATTCAAATGGGTTCATTTAGGCCAAATTGGTCAAGTTGATCGATTTAGTCAAATTAGTTGAATTGCGTTGAATGAAGTGTTGGTGTATGTTTGATTGATCATTTTGGAATGATTGTGGGTATTGGTTTGAATTGATTTGGATTAGAATGAGTTTTGATTTAATTTGATCTTTTAGGTCAATTTGGGCAAAATGGTCTATTGGGTTTAGTCAAATTAGCTTCAATTAATAATTGTAGAGTGTTCAATCGGTTTATGATTAATTAAAGGCATTTGCAAATATTTTGGATTGAAATGAGATTTGGCCCAATTTGGTCCTTTAGGTCGTTTGGTCAACTTGGTTAAGTGGTCAATTAAACCAATTGATTTCAATTGGGTAATCAAAGATGATCAACAATCATTATGAAATTGGATGAGTTGATTCAATCTAATTTGGATTGGATTGAAGTTTGAATCAAATCGATCATTTTGGTCTCATTGGGTCAAGTGAACTAATTGGGTTAATTCGGTTGAGTTGGTGACAATTAAGTGTTGAGAGGGGTTCAATGATGGATTTAGAGTTGATCAGTGCCTTTGATTGTAATTGATTTGGGCTCAATTATGTTTTGACTCGTTTGAACCCTTTAGGTCAAATGGGCTAACTTAGGTTGGTCACTTTTCTTTGGTTCAATATGATATATTGCAAGTATTGGCATGGCTTGAAATAATCCAATGAATAATTTGAGAGATTAAGATAATTGAGTTGGATTTAGTTTACTTGAATGGCCATGAATTGAGATATGGGATTGTGATGGGGGTTAACTTGGCTGACCCGAGTTAACCTGGCTTAGAGCTTGGATTAGAAAACCAAATTCAAGTAAAATCAATTGAATATTATTTAAGGTTGATTGTGTTTCATTTATATGAGCTTGAATGAGAGAATGGGAATGAGTTACGATTTAAGCCATAGAATAGATAGAACCTATTTGTCTTGAGGGCATCCTAGGCTTGGTTATATTCTCTAAGTCTCTAAACTTGGGTTTAGTGTTTCCTTAATTACTAGAAGTGTCTTAGCACTAAAGAAATTCAAGTGTCTAGAAAGTTCCTAAGTCTAAGATAAGAAAGATTAAGTCTCACTCTAAAAGTGAGGTCAAACACTAATAAATGCTCAAATTTAATTTGAATTATGCTTAAATTGAAATCAAATCAAGTCCAATTCAAAACTAACGAGTTATAACTATAATGAGTCTATAACTTGAGTGAATGTCAAAATTAAAGGAATAAGTTAATGTGATCTAAGTAAAGTTAAGATCAACTTGGGATGCAATTGTTAAGGAACCTAAAAAATTTCTCCATAAAATGCATAAAATAACAAAATTTTACTTTTTAGTTTTTAATCCCATTTTTTTATTTTCTTGTTAATTTTATATATAAAGGAGTTCTTATTGATATATCATCTTTAACATAAAATTTTATTAGAGTATTATTCTAATACCTATCCTAAGTTATTATCTAAGGGTATATTATTTTGACTTTGGTTCCTTTAGTGAATACTTATTGAAACATAAAACGTAACTCAAGATTAATAAATATGAATGACCATTATATGGATAACATCCACCACTTGTTTCCATCATCAATAGCATGCACATTTCTTCTTTTTTATTATTTATGATATTTGATTTAATACACATATTTAAACATATAGTACATATTGATATTTCATCACACTTGAATGAACACTAATGCATATATTTTTGTAGAAAAGAAAAATTCCATTCCTTAATTAAGCATATGTAGACATGTATTAGAGATTTAGGCAATTACGTGTCGTTGTTAAACTAGGGAAGTGAGGTTATCTAAGACCTCATTGGGGCTACTTAAAGCCTCGTATTCTCGGGATGTCCATATTATACACTTATCAAATTAAATACATGTAAACATATACACAAGCTTAGGGATGAAAATCATGCAAATATTTTATAATAGTAAATCCTTTCATTTTTGCAAAACTTAGTGACACAAAGTGCAAAGTTTTATCTCCAATTCTGGCACATAAATACATATAAATGAAATAAGTATGTGTCATTATTAAATTAGGGAATTAAGGTTATCTAAGACCTCCTTGGGCTTATTTAAAGCATCATATGTTCGGGATGTCCATACTATATACATACCAATTCAAATATATGTAAACATGTACATGAAACGTAAAGAAAACATAAAATTTTTATTATTTTTGAAATTAAAATTAAATATAAACTTTATTAAATATTTATAACCAAAATTAACTTATATTTTCATCATTATCTTATAGTTTTGAAAATAATTTAGGATTTATTAGTAATAGCCACACTTTATAATAATATTTATTCAACACATGCAACTTAGATATAACCATGTTCTATTGATTCTCTTACTTTCTTTTTTTTTGAAAACATGAACATATGTCACAAATTGCATGCACATTTATGATGCTTAAAAAGAAGTAATTAAACATTGCCACATAATATATTCAATTACATTAAGTCCTAAGGACAATTAAGCCAAATAAATATTCCTTAAGACTAAAAAAAATTCTTATGAAATGTGATTTTGGTGTTTGAATTATTAAAATATAAAGAGGAGAGATGATACTTAGTATTTACCCCATCCCATGTTGGTTACTTAATATATTTAAGGAAAATATTTAAATAGATTTTTATGACTTGATTAGGTTTAAACCATTAAACACATTGATTTGATTATCCTGAGCTTCTTTAGTTTAATTAACTACTTGATCATGAGCCATCAATGATTTTCTTTTAGGAAAGTAAAATTTGCAATGCACCTAAATGGATCTAATACAATTAGGCTCATGCTTAAGAGTTAATTGGATTAAAGAAAAAAAAATCTAATTTTAAGTACTCATATAATTTTCCCACACCAATGAATCATCCATAATTTTCTTAATAACTTTATATTATTAAACACATAAAGGGAAACTAATGAGCTATATTTGAATTATCTGAACCAATCATTAATTTTGTTTGACTCTCATTTTTATCATTAATTTTCTTAATTAATCTCTAATTATCACATATGTTAATTAACCTTCTTGAAGAGATACATTTGGAAAAATAATTAGGGAAAGGGTTTTAATTACTTCTCCTCACTATTTTCTCTGTTCATAATGATTAATTATCATTAATTATTTAACTTTAACTATTTATAAATCTTAATAATTATTAAATTAATTAATAAAGGTGATTAAGATTGAAATTCCAAATCCCTTAAATTTTATGGCAAATAATTCCAAGGAAATTATGGGAGGTAGAGAGCATCCCATGGAATCATCCCACAAAATTTGAAATTAATTAGGCGAGTACTAAGTCCTTAATTTTGGTAATTAACCTAGGCTTTAAATCTTCATTAAGAACTATTCACTAAATATAAATCAGATATTTTCTTTTTTTAATTCTTCTCTATCTAACCATTCCAAAATTGGTTTATTTATATTTTTTGGATTTTTAAATAATTAGTTATAATTTTTTAAAATTTTGATCATTTAATTATATTTTTAAGGCCTGATTAATCCCTTAAATAGTCGGTGACACTCGAATGCTGATGCGACAATGCTTTCCACATGGCACTGCGGTATTGGTTACTTAAATTGTCCAACGCGGTAGCCAACTTAACGATAATGAATGCGGTTTTGTCCTAATTATCTGATCTTAGATTAGATGGTCGAGATTAATCCCATGATTTCAAAAGATTAAATCAGGATTTATAGCATGATCAATCATGGCAGTCCGTTGTAATCATGCGAAATGAACGACCGATGATTCGTCGTCCCATGAGCATTGGAAGATGACACCATTCACCTTCCGCTGCTTGATCTGTGCTCATTCAAAGGTGAAACTGATTCCAAAACTATCAGGAAATGAATCTAAAGGGATCCTACGATGGAAATGGCATGAAAACATAATTTAATTCAAAAAATATCAGCTAGGGGAAACTACGGTTGCGATTTTTTCTCTGGCATAGACCGGCGGTCCGATGAGGTAACTTGAAGAGACAAAGCCCTATTGAGAAGATCTTGAGCTGCCTCTCTGCCGATTGCTCTGTGGACCAAGCACCACCGCAAAGCTCATCAAAGTTGGTTTAGGGACGTCTTCTGGTGGTCAAATCTCTCGAGAAATAATTCATTTTGGCTCGTCGGATTTAGCTGAAGATGTAGGAAGAGTTAATTTTGATTTGATGAAGATTTTAGAAACTTGGATGGACATAGCTCTTGGATTTGATCGGGGGCTGGTCTCGCCAGCGATGGAGCGCATGAAGAGCTCGAGAGAGGATATGAGACTGTGTGGAATGCCCTGGGGAAGCTGTATGCTGAATTTGAATCCACGGAGAGGAGTATACTCTCCCACAACTAAGGGTTGAGATTGGTTCACCTTTGGCGGTCATCTTGGGGTAGGTAGCTGGGTAGGTGGCTGAGGTGACAGGCCTAGCGAGGTGGCGGAGGGTGAAAGGCTATGGGAGTGTAGTGATCTGGCATGAGGTGTACAACCTTTCTTAGGTGGACCAGTGGGTTTCCGTGGGTGAACTAACCCTCTCATGGTCAAAGGCGAAGTTCAACAGCCTTGGGTTATGTTGTGTCAGTGGTCCTCTTATCCAAGAAGAGTCAAAGGTGGATGTCATGGGTGAATGGGTGGAGAATCCACCCATATGGGAATTTTGTCCCATTTGGGTGGCTTGGTTTAATGGCTTTGACCCAATCTGGGTTCACCATGAGTTGGTCCCACTTGGGTAGGCCCATGGTGACCCAAGGATGAGTCATGCTAAGTTTGGTTGGGTTTGGGCTTGGTTTAGTTAAGTTTGGCTCAATTTGACCCATATGGCTCAAATGGGTTCAATTGGGTTAAGTTGACCAATTTGACCAAATTGGGTAAAACTAATGTGGGTGAGTTCAATTAGTCATTTGGAATGCATTGGTACAATTGGTTTGACTCAATTCGGAGTGGATTTATGTTTGATTCAAATGGGTTCATTTAGGCCAAATGGGTCAAGTTGATCGATTTAGTCAAATTAGTTGAATTGGGTTGAATGAAGTGTTGGTGTATGTTTGAATGATCATTTTGGAATGATTGTGGGTATTGGTTTGAATTGATTTGGATTAGAATGAGTTTTGATTTAATTTGATCTTTTAGGTCAATTTGGGCAAAGTAGGTCAATTGGGTTGACTTAGTCAAATTAGCTTCAATTAATAATTGTAGAGTGTTCAATAATCAATTTATGATTAATTAGAGGCATTGGTTGCAAATATTTTGGATTGAAATGAGATTTGGCCCAATTTGGCCCTTTAGGTCAGTTGGGTCAACTTTTAGTTAAGTGGTCACTCAATTTCAATTGGGTAATCAAAGATGATCAACAATCATTATGAAAGGGATTGGATGAGTTGATTCAATCTAATTTGGATTGGATTGAAGTTTGAATCAAATTGATCATTTTGGTCTCATTGGGTCAAGTGAACCAATTGGGTTAATTCGGTTGAGTTGGTGACAATTAAGTGTTGAGAGGGGTTCAATGATGGATTTAGAGTTGATCAGTGCCTTTGATTGTAATTGATTTGTGCTCAATTATGTTTTGACTCGTTTGAACCCTTTGGTCAAATAAATGGGTTGGTCACTTTTCTTTGGTACAATAGGCTTGATTACAAGTATTGGCATGGCTTGAAATAATCCAATGAATAATTTGAGAGATTAAGATAATTAACTTGGATTTAGTTTACTTGAACGACTGTGGATTGAGTTATGGGATTGTGATGGGGGTTAACTTGGCTGACCCGAGTTAACCTGGCTTAGAGCTCAGATTAGAAAACCAAATTCAAGTAAAATCAATTGAATTGATTTCAGGTGGATTGTGTCATTTTTATGAGCTTAAATTTGAATGAGTGAATGGGTATGAGTTTTGATTTAAGCCGTAGAATAGACAGAACCTATTTGTCTTGAGGTACATCCTAGGCTTAGGGTTATATTCTCTAAGTCTCTAAACTTGGGTTTAGTGTTTCCTTAATTACTAGAAGTGTCTTAGCACTAAAGAAATTCAAGTGTCTAGAAAGTTCCTAAGTCTATGATAAGAAAGATTAAGTCTCACTCTAAAAGTGAGGTCAGTAGACACTAATAAATGCTCAAATTTAATTTGAATTATGCTTAAATTGAAATCAAATCAAGTCCAATTCAAAACTAACGAGTTATAACTATAATGAGTCTATAACTTGAGTGAATGTCAAAATTAAAGGAACAAGTTTATGTGATCTAAGTAAAGTTAAGATCAACCTGGGATGGAATTGTTAAGGAACCTAAAAATTTCTCCTTAAAATGCATAAAATAATAAAATTTTACTTTTAGTTTTTTAATCCCATATTTTTTTATTTTCTTGTTAATTTTATATATAAAGGAGTTCTTATATCATCTTTAACATAAAATTTTATTAGAGTATTATTCTAAAATTCTAGTATTATTAATACCATCACAACCTACATATTAATATTAATTCAGTTCTAATTAGATTTTCAATCATTACCGTACTTTAACATTATATAAGTAAACTCTATTGAGCAAATTAACCAGATACAAAAATAATAATCCAAATTTTAAAGAGCGATTGACTCATGAAATATGCTTGGCTTCCACCTTATATTCTTTGAGAATGAAAGCTGAATAAAGAACAAAGAAATCACGTAAGGATTAACCTGAGTCGTCCCCTAGTCTTGGTTTCGATGAATCCTTAAAAGAATTTAAAATAAATTTTTAAATTATATTTAAAAAAGAAAAAAAAAAAAAATTAAAAAATTTAAAAAAGATTAAAAGAAAAAGATTTGATGATTACTGATGAAAAAACTTTTTATGTGGCCATCCAAAATAAACTTTTATTGAACACTTTTTTATGGAAAAGAATATAAAAATGATTGACTAATGAAAAACTTTTTTCCATCTAAGACTTGGTTTCTAACACTTTATTTATGAATTAAAAGATGTATCACCTTTAAAAATATAATAATAATAATGATATTTTTATCATGAAGTTAAAATATTATGTGATATGTCTGTAAATTCCCCTAAAAAAAAAGGTAATAGAATTCATGAAAAAGAAAATTTTTTTTATTAAATAACAAATTTTGTCAACAATTTTTTATTTTTTATTTATTTTTAAAAATATTTTGGATTGTTTTATATTTTAAAAATATATTATATTATAACAATAAAATTATACAACTAATAAAGAAAATTATAGTTGAATATAACTATAATTAGTGCATATAAAGTAAAATTATGAACAATTATGCCAATTGGATTATAAGTGAAATCCAAAAATTAAAAAAAATAATTTTTAAATAAAGAATTGATATTTAAACAATTAGTGGAATAACTGTATATATCTTAATCTTACAATCTTACCATTGATGTCTAGATTATTTTTGTGGAGGCCAGTGACCTATCTTGATTTATTGTATGCATGTCTTGCCCTCTTATATGCAACCTAATTGTCATCTACCGACACTATATTATTATAGCTCCGATGTAAAGCTACATCCGGAGCCCGTACATAATAATCTCTCGAGTCGCCATTCCAGTCATGTGGAAGATTTGAATATGGAACTCTTTATAGCCAACCAAAATTAATTGAAGATAAGTATAAACTATTTTTCTTTTAATTTTGAGTGGTGGTAGAAGCGGCTTATAAAATAGTTAGAATTTTGATTAAGCAACGATCAAAAACAAAACCACTTGCAGAATAAATCCAAAATAATTTTCTAATACATCATTTTAATTTAGAACTATTTAGCTTTCATTGACTTCAAATCCAAGTAGACACTAATAAATGCTCAAATTTAATTATGTTTAGCTGGTGACATAATCTATTTAAAATAGAGGAAATAATCTATTTTAAACACATGAAGTAGTTTCTTACCCATCTTCTTAAGTGCATACTTCTAATAAAATAATTAGAATATAAAGAGAGATTGACTGATGAATTATATTTGGCTTTCAGCTGAAATTTTTTGAGAATGAAAGCTGGATAATGTTTATTTAAGAGCAAAGCAATCGTCCATCTTGGAAGACTTGGTTACGTGGCCATCCAAAATTAAAACTTTTTATTGAAGGAAAAAAATGTTTTTTTCTTTTGATTTTGGATGGTGGAAGAAGTGATCAATAAAAGAGCTAGAACTTGAATTAAAATTAATCAAAGAGCAAGAATAGAACCTTCTCCTACAACAAGAAATAATCGACAAATAATCTATTAATTCATCATTTAAAATAAGTTGTTAAGTTAATATTGAGTTATGATAAGGTTAACTTGAGAATTAATTTGTTAAGAAATTTTTTTTAAAAAAGCATCATAAAATGAATAAAAAAATAAAAACTTTTATTTATTTTGTTAAAATTATTATATAACATCTACATTCTAGTTTTTATTCATCCCATGCAATGCATGAGAATACTTGTTCATTAATAACTGCAATATGAATATTATTTATTACTAGAAGATTTATATACATATCATAAAATTCATGCATTTACATATCTAACACTCAAATCTTTATATTTACTCATATACCATTCATAATTTTAAATTAAATAATCAACATCACTAATATTTATTTTTAAAAATAAAATACACCTTGTTATAAATATATTTTCACATTATAATATATTAAAGTGATATATAAATAAATATAAAAATTTTAATATTAAATATATAAATATATAAAAATTTTGTACCATAACAATAAATCTATCTTGGTATTATTTAATATTTATTCTTATAGTACTTTTAATAATCCAACATATATATATATATATATATATATATATATATATATATATATATATATATATATATATATATATATATATATATATATATATATATATTTTTCAAGAATAAACAAAAATAAAAGAAGGAATAAGCCAGCATATTTGGATAAAGTTTTAAGGACTTTCTTTTGATGTGTCAGTTTGATTCAGGAGATTAAAAAAAATCATCTAACGCTCTCATTTTGGAAGAGACGATTGTTCTTCTCATATAAATTCTGAAATTAGGTGATAAACCATCAAAACTCCTAAGTACGAAAAGCAAATTTACAAACACACCTTAACGGGCATACCATAAACTGAATTAACTAAGTTAAGATTTATAAGAAGGGTTATACGTGTAATTCACATAAATTTTGTTTTGTTAAAATGGTGATTTAAAGTTTAAATTATCTTTGCAAGGATTTCCCTCTTTGAACTGGTGAGAAGAGGTCACAATGGAGTTATAACTGTACACATGTTGTTAAGGGTAGTCACAGCTTCCATGCACAATAAGCACTCTTGTGCTTGGCTTGGGTTGCCCAATTATAGGTTATTGAAGTTTTTGCAATACATTTTTTTATTTCTTTAACGCTTCTTTTTTTCTCCATCATAACAAATGGTATTGGAGCTTGAAAGAGGAGAAATTATGAAGTGAAAATTAATAATTGATACATTGACTTGTAATGTCTAATAAATATAGTCAAGAGGTTCTCTTCTTTAATTCATGTGATAATCAATAGGATTGGGACATCGAAAATCCAAAAAAAAATTATTACTATTTTGGAATAGTTATAGATATCTTATATTTTGAAAGTGATTTGAATCCGTAAGATTTCATTGATCGATTTTACACTATAAAGCATTTTTTTTAACTACAATGAAGTTCAACTCGATCAATGGGTCAAGCTAGCGATCATTAAGTAGAAAAAATGCTTCTATTTAGTGAAAATTTTATTTTAAAAAATCATGATCATGAAGGAAATAGCAAGATCATGATATAGGATGGATATATTTATTTATTTTCATCAAGATATCTTCATTAAATTATATTATTTTTCACAAAAGAGGTTGGTAGTGGAAGAACATGCTATTGAATTTGACCAACATGTGTTGAATATGATGTTTAAGAACATGATGAACCCACTATTATAAGGTCCTTGGACGGTGGCATACAATTGATTATGTGATGCAATTTTAATAATGAGTGAATTATGATGCCATTTAGTTTCTCCAATGCACCTCAACGTTCATATATCTTATGATGCAGGTCTATTGATTATACATAGACAAATTTATTATGTATATATTTGAACTAGGAGATCATTTAAAATGCTTCATACACTTTCTATTTTTTTTATCCATCCCATACACTATAAAAAAGATATATCACTAAAGAAATATTTTGAAAGCTTTTAATGTATATAAGAAATAAATGCCATAAAATATTTAAGGTACAAAACTTTCATGATAGCTAAACTAAAATGAAATCACACCCGAGCTCGCTAGAGCAATACATTGATGAGATTGGTGTAGGGAGAAAGAACTCATATGAAAGATAATGAAAATATTGAAGATTTAAGTGTTAAATATCTAAATTAAGTTTTTTTACTGCCATATAAATAAATCTTTTGATATTTTTATAAAGGATTAGTCGGAGATTTCATTATATTTATAATAGAATTAAACTAAGACAATTTAATATAAGTTCATGTAAATGTAATTTTCAAAGTCATCTTTTATACAGCTAGAGGTGCTAACATAAACTTGTATGTATTAAATATAAAGAAGAATAAGTTAGAAAATTATTTACATTCGTAAATAATATATTTAAGAATAGTATATTTAATATAAAACTATTTATTTTTACTTACTAGATAATATCAAAGTTTATTAACCTTGTTAAATTTATAATAGAATTAAAATAATATAGTTTGTGTATAATTTTTAGTTAATATTTTTAATATATGTTTAGGTACCCTTCTTTTCATATTTTTAATATAAATTTATACACAAATTAGAGACAGCTCATATAAATGCAATTTATTTTTAGCTTAAATATTTTTTATAAAAAGAATTAAAATACTCATGAATTTTAAAACATAAAATTTATGTTAGTCTATCATACTTTTAAAATATAAAAAATTTTAAACAAAATTATTTTCATAAGTTTATATATATATATATATATATATATATATATATAAAGATTATTATAACAATCTATCAACTAAAAATTAATTAAAAACCATCTTAACTTGTTGTCAGTCAATATAAAGTTTACCTTTAACTTCTAGTTAACATAAGGCGTAAGAGATTTTTTTTTATATAAGGAAAAATAGATGATTGTAGAGCCAACATATTTTTTAATCAAACAATTCAAATGGAAGATAACATTGGCAGCGGAAGATTGGCCATTGCCATCGTAGCATTGCATTTGATTCTATTTAATTTTTTAAAGTACTTTTCCTTTAAAAGAAATTAATTAATGTCCGTGTTCTTCAAATTTCGACTTTTATATGATATACATGTTTAAAACTAAAGTCATCATAAACTTGAAGAAAAACAGCTTACCTAAAATCATTATTTTAGTACTCTCCTTCTATTAGTGGTATCATTCTACAAATAGACATCAATCAAAATAATAATCTCATTGATACTCCAAATCCACACCAAATAAAATTCTAGTAATATCATATAACTTCTATTCTTTGAAGCTGTGCCAATCAGCTAAAGTTGATGCCATTGTATTGTTCATCTGGAACTAATGTATTGCAATGAAACCTACATAGTCACTTGTTTCCTTCAAATGAAGTGTATGGGAAAGTGGAGAATTGGCCTCCTGATTGATGTCTTATCAACTTGTTATAGAATAGATTTAAATATGATTAAAAAAATATAAAGAAACTAAATCCCGAGGGATCTTATAAGCAAGATTGTTCATTGAGAGATCCAAAGACTCAAGTTGTGCCAATTTTCCTAGTTGTGGAGCGATTTCTCCTCTCAAATAGTTATGTGACAAGTTGAGCACTTGGAGAAATACAAGTTAGCTGATGGATACAAGGATCTCTCCTTCAAAATGATTGTTGGAAAAATCTATTGATTTGACGTCATCCAAGCTTCATTACTTATCCCTATTTATGATGGTGAGTGCATCCAAACCATAGTAATAGCCCATCCAAAAATATAAAAAATTGTACGATATGTCTGCTCCATTTCCCATCATTGATTTAAAATTATTGAAGCACTCTTCATATAAATTTCTGCTAAAGTTATTGGATGAGATGTCCAAGATATGTTGCATAGTAAAAATATGATTTATTTTATGGTTTCCAGGTGGCGAGTCCATAGAACTTATTAGATCTTAGAACAAGGACCCTTAATGATGACATGTCTCTCAAACCAATAAGGAAATGGGTCCTTCAAGTTATTGTTCCCCAAGTTTATAAATAGTTTGATAGAGGCGAGGAAGCATTCCAATTGGTTGCCATTGAGAATTATAGTTTGCAACACGCATTTTGGACTAATTCGATGAGGGATGGCTCCATGGAATTGATTTCCCTTTAGTTTTAACATATCGAGTTGAATTTTTTCTTCTAATAAACATGGTAGGATAGAACAAATTAGCTTGTTGTTAGATCAATCGAGCATAATGAGTTCAGTTAAATTGCAGACTGATGTTGGGATTTCTCCCATTAGGTTGTTATTTGCAAAAGAAACATAAGCTAAACCTGAGTATGAAGAGATCTTGGAGGGGATGTGAAGCGGTTGTTCGAGAAATCTAAAAGTACAAGTTTAACTTTTGGGAGAGGAGGCAATTGGCCTTCAAGCATGTTGGAATGGAGATCAATAACATTAGAATACAAATTAAAATGAGGTTCTACAACATGTGTGAAAAAGTTTCAAGACAAGTTCAAAAAAATAATGGTAAAAAACCAGCTCAGTATTTCCTCATGAATGTTATTATTTGAGAGATTTAGGTACATCCTCTGATGCGGATATTTCATGAATGAAGGGATCTTTGGCAGATTGCAACTAGCTAATTCCAAATGATACATATTACAAAAGAAAGATGACAATGATCCATCATCTGCATTGCACTCACTCAAAGAAAATCCACTATTTGAGAGGTCCAAAGCCAACAAATTCTTGAAATTCCTGATAAACTCCAACCCCACAACATCATTGAAATTGTTATATGACAAATAAAACTCCTCTGGGATAGATTCCACATCAAAGATGGAATTCTACTTGAGAATTGATAGCTTGAGAGATCTATCCCTATTAAAAACTTGAGGTTGCCAATTATATTAGGTATATCTCTAGAGAAATTGGTAAAAGAAAGGTGCAAATTTTCTAAATTTTTGTCTTCTAGAAATTAGGAAGAGAACCTGAAAGCATTGGGTTATTTGAGATATCAATGGATTTCAAATTTTTTAGCTACATGATTTTCTTGTGAAAAACTCCTTGAAATCATTTTTTTGGCAACTTGGATAGTGATGTAAGATTAGCAAATGAATTAAGGTGTTAGAGTCCAAATTATTGCCTCCAAGATGGAGAATGGATAAGAAAGGGAGCTTCAAGAGATAAGAGCAATTAGTGCCAAAAAGGGAACAACTAAACATACTCAATGCCTCAAATGTTGGGGTGGAATTGACTAGAGCACCACACCATTCATCCCCGTGGGCTGAGAGATTTACATAGTCAAGATAAAGCACCCTCAAACTACTCATGTTTCACAAAAATGTTATGTCATCATTGAGATAAAGCCCTAAGTTGAAGGAGATGTTGAGGGAGATCAACTTCAACAAGTGAGAGATGCCAGCAGAAACTTTCCTAGTAAATCCAGCATCTAAAAATAAGAGGCTTGAAAGATTTGCAAGCCTATCCCACCCAGAATATAGAATGGGAATTTTGTTGAATTGGTTAATTAAGTGCAAAGATATGAGATTGAAGAGGCTGGATCGATCTTACCGATGTTTGATTGCTCAAGTTAATGCGGTGACGCGTCTTGATTTATCGATGTCACCCACCCAAATGTAGCGGTTCTACCATTTATCGAGCTCACTAGAGGTAAAACCTCACTTAAGTTGGAAACTATGTTGTGGTGTTTTATTTTAGATGTAGGGTGGACATCATGCATCTTATGAATTATGTCGGGTTATACATTAAGGTACTAAGATAGAAACATCACCCTACAATGAACCTAATCATCTAATAAGACTCTAAAGATGATGGGTCTTGTATGTACCAGATCTTTCCCTATTTTACATGAAAAAAGTAAAGTAGGGTTTATTTTATGTTGGGTTTTTTAGTTCCCTATGGCGGCAAGCCTCTAAAGTTAATTACATCTTAGGAAATGTGATTTACTAATAAAACTCTTGATTAAAGTAGTCAATCATATCTCTAAAGATTTCAAGGCTAAACTATCAAAAGATTGGTTATTTTTTGGAAAATCAAGTGAAAGAGTTCAGTTGGAAAGACTTATTTACAGATTCCAAGGGAGAAGGAGTAGGAGAACTCATGATACTAAGATTCTTAGTGAGCACTCTAATCTATCATATGGTGAGGCTTTATGTGTTTGAAAGAGAAGGTTTATTTTAATTTGAATTAAAATTTTATTAGAATGTTAGGGCTTATAGTCCATCAACACAAGGTTGTAGAAATGCCTAAGAGGTGATGATTTATACTAGTAGCCCAAAGGAAACAAGCAACCTCAGAATCCTCAATTTAGGGTTCTTTAGCACAAGCTAATAGTTCGGCCTAAATCTAAGCGAAAAGGGGACATAATGGTTTACCTCCACAAGAGAGGTGTTGACCTCACTTTTGGAGTGAGCTCTCAACCTCCTCTTCTTAGACTTAGGACTCTTCTAGACACTAAGAGATCCTTAGCTTTAAGACACTTCTAGTGATTAGGTGAACACTTAACTTAACCCTAAAGACTTAGAAGGGTTAATCATAAGATTAAGTTGTGCTTTAAAACTTAAGGAAATCACCTATCTTATAGCTTAAACCCAATCATATGCACCTTCTCAAATCAAACCCAGATTCAAATCTCAAACCAAACTTCAAAACCAAATTCAAATTCCAAATTTAATTCAAATTTAACTCCAAATGATTGAAATCCAAAATCAAACTAAATCAAACCAAACCAAAATCCCTTTAAGCCATAATGGACCTACCTCCATGTGCTTAACCAAATTAGCCTCCAAACAAATCTAGACTCAATTAATTTTTTTATAAATCAACCATTTGTGGTGTTTATTTTGGGATGTGGGACACCATGTAGATCTTATTACTTATTGAAGTGATCGTAACATTAAGGAATGATGTACATCTCAAAAGATAGAAATCACCATCCTATAATGGACCTAATCACCTAATAAGGACTCTAAGGCATAATGGGTCTTCAAATATGAGATCTTTCCCCACTTTTCATGGATAGTAAAGTAGGGTTTATTTTAAGTCGGGTTCGTTAAGTTCCCTGGAGGCCTAGTTAATTACATCCTAAGGAATGGGAATTCTTAAGAATACTCTCGATTAAAGTATACAATTAGGGCCTCCAAAGATTTCAAGGTTAAGACTATCATAGGATTGGCTATTTTAGAAAATCAAATGGGATAGATCAAGGAGAAGACTTATTTTTAGAATCCAAAGGGGGAAAGTAGGAAATGCTCATGATACTAGGAAGCCTAGTGAGCATTCAAATCTACCCTATAATTGGGCTTTATATTTTTTTTAAATTTGAAGAAAGTTAATTATTTGAGTTGACATTTTATTAGATTGCTAAGGCTTATAATTCCACAACATAAGATTGTGGAAATGCCTAAGAGGTTAGGATTTATGCTTGTAGCCCAAAAGAAATAACTACCTCAAATTCCTAAACTAAGGAGCCTTGGTACAAAACAAAGGCATGACCTAAGTCTAAGCAAAAGGTGGGTATTTGATTTACCTCCACAAGAGAGGATGAACCACCTGACCATTAGACTTACAGCCACCTGGAGTGGCTGCCAACTAACTCCTCCTATGCTTTAAATCCATATAGACAAGTCTTATGCTTTGCAAGATGGCTAGGCTATTGTTTATTTAGAAAGGAGAATAAGTCTTTAAACTCACTCCCTAAGAGACTAGAGCATGAGTGGTATGAATTCATGACTTAATCTAATGCAAATTTTATCAAATTTATTTGATTCTTTTGAACTCTTTATTTTGACATAGGCTATGGGATTTTGTATGCCTAAATGCATGAGAACTTGATTATGGGTCAAATCAGAAGGGATAGGGATGTTCTTCCATCAAAGCCTCTCACAGGTTAAGCCTTCATTCTCTAGCAAAGATGGAAGCCCCTCAATAATGGAATAATATGGCATGCATGATATTATACATTTATTCATCCATTAAGGGTTGCTAAAAATTTTATTATCTTGATTTAATTCTAGGCTTTTATGTGAGGTTATGAGTTATTTTAAAATTTTAGTTATGAGTTGTTAATGGGATAAAAATTTAATTTTATCTTAAGAGCCTCGCATCCAGGCCACACATTCAAACATCAATCATAAAGAAACTATGAAAAGCATGTTGTTTAATGTAATCTAAACACAACATCAAACAATTTTATAGACTACCGTAAAAGAATAAAAGGTGTTTGGGTTTTTCCAAAAAGAGAAAAAATATGGGTAGCAAGCTCTACCCTTACACCATTACAAAAAAGTAATACATGTTATGGGGTCTTCTTTTCTTCATTTCATCATTCTCTTTCTTTTGATTTGATTTGCTCCAAAGGTATCAGCACGGACTAAGCCTTTGGCCACTTGCTCATCCTAATCCCCATAATACTAATCCTAATTCCTAATGTAAAAAAATCAAAAAAAGTAAATCAATACACACAAAAATAAATGTTAACTAAACATGGTACCATACAAACTAAGCAGTTATGAATAATTTGGACTTAGCACCATGGGTAAGCCCACATCTAATGTGAGTTATGCTCAGGGGCTAAACAACAACCATTTATATTTTTATTACTACATCCCCCAAAAAATATGATTACTAATAATGACTAACATCTACTAAACATACATCAACATAACATCAAAAATATTACATCACAAATAAAACACAACATCATACATACTAACTTAGCTAGAAGTGGTGACTTAGTATTCTAATGTGTGTTTAAGGCTTGTGGCAAGAATTTACTAGGCTTCTTTGATTTAAGTTTCAATTTGGAGTTTGAATTTGTTTAAATCTTACCTTTGGGTGATTTCAATTTAAATGATTTAATGATTTATTTTCATTTTTATTTCACTTTTATTTGGTAAAAATGATGTTTAGGTTTTTAAGAATGAAGAATAGAATGAATTCCATTTGTAGATGGAACTCACCCTATTACATCTAATTCTATAGAATCTAAAACTAAGTATCTTAATTAGCCCATTTGAATTTATTTTTATTTGATTTGAGTTAGAGCTTAGAATTTGAGTTGGTTTAAGTATTTGATTGATTGATTTTGATTTAGATGTTTTGGTTTAATTACATCTTGATAATTCAATATCCTTGATATCTAATGAAGTTTAAGTTTGTTTAAATCCATGTGTTTTTGATTGATTAATTTCAGATTAGATGTTTTGGTTTAATTAAATCTTGATAATTCAATATCCTTTTAAATTAATATTTAATTCTTTTCTTTGATTATGGTTATGTGACTTGACTTTATGTTTATTTGATTTGATTATGGTTCATTCATTTGTAGTTTGATCAGATTAGATTAATTGAGATTTTATTTTGATTTTAATTGAGTTTGATTCCTTGTAATTAGGATTTTATCTTTTAATCTCATCCATTTGTCATGTTTATCAAAGTTTGGTTTGCATTCTGGTTTCATACATTGGATAGTTAATTAGTTTATCTTATTTAAATAGGTTAAATGAGATTTGATTTGATTACATATTAAATTGAAGAGAGTCTTTCTTAATTTAATTTAATTTGATTTAATTTGATTTGATTAGCTTTATTGGTCTATGGGTTTGCTTAGGTTCAATGTGATTAGTTTAATTAAGAAGTATATTTATGTTAATTCTAAAGGTTTGTTTAATTTTCAATTTGGTTTCATACTTGTTTAGACTAATGATGTAATTAATTTAATTTTTAATTGATTTTTATTTATTTGATTAGTTAATTAATGATTTGATTTTAAAATTATTAATTTGATTAGCATTTAATTTTTTTTTATTTGATTAAGCAGTTTAATATGAAATTTAATTAATAATTAGTTTATTTTAAAATTAGTTAATGATTAATTAAGTGTTTGATTTGATTAATTTTAATGTGGTTAATAAAATTAATTTGGTTTATTGATAATGGATTAATTTATTAAGTTATTAATTAGATGTTTGATTAATTAAGTTTGATTAAGGTAATTAAAATTTTAAATTATTAGATAATTTAGGGTTTGTTTAATATATTTGACTTAATGATTTGTTTAATTTTGATTTGATTGGTATTTAATTGCATTTATGTTTGATTAAGAGGTTTAATATGAATAATTTGATTAACTTAATTAGTTTACTTGAGGTGTGATTATTAAATTTTTTAAGGGTTTTAAATTAAGCTTAATTTTAGAGTTAGCTTTAATGTAACTTATTTAAATTAATTTGATTAATTAAGGTGATGGATTAATTCATTAAGTTTGCATTAATTAGATGTTTGACTAATTAAGTTTGATTTAGGGTAATTAAATTTTTAAATCATTAGATTAATTAAGGGTTTATTTAATTAGAAATTAATGACTTAATTTTACATGTGAATGCTTTGATTTAGTTAAGTATTTTACTTAAGTTTGATTTGATTAAAGGATTATTGTTATTACCATCATTATTATTAAGTGAATTAATTATTTATTTCATTTTAATTAAGTTTGATTATTTATGATTAGAGTTTTATTTGATTTGATTCATTTATTATGTTTGTTTGATTTCATTAACATGTTTGATTTAGTTATTAGGTTGAAATGGTTAATTAATTATCTTATTCCAAGTGGATGTGATTTAATCATATGTTAATTAAATTTACTTTAACTTTATTTGGTTTAATTATAGTATTAAATGATTATGTTGTATTGGTTTATTAATCAATTTGATTTTTTTTTTTATTTAATGATTAATTAGTTTATTTATACTCATTAAGGGTTTCATATGATTAAGATTCCATGCTTGGTGTAGGTTTAGTTATACTTGTTTCACCCATGTTGAAGTTTCCTAGATTTGTTTAATTTTAAGTTTGATTTAAGATTTAATTATTTAATTGAGTTTTGTTAGCTTAAATCATATTTAATTTAATTTCCTCTAAGGATGATATTTTTTTGATTTGAGGTTTGATTAATGATTGCTTAAGTGCTATTTCATTTCTGATTTTGATTTGATATTTAAATTATTTTTAGATTATGTTTTAATTAACTCATTAATTGATTAAACTTTAATCTTAAGTATTTATTTGGGGTTCATTAGGATTCAAAAAATCACATTATTCTTTTAAGAGTCTAGATGTCAATTGAAGTGATTCAAGCCATTTTTTGTAAATTTTTCTTTTGAATTTTTATTTGATTTATTTTATTAAAATGGATAATCTGAACTTCAAAATTTAATTTCTCCCAATCCATAAGTCCTTTTCACTTGAAATTTTTATGGTAGGTGTATATTAAACTTAGTTTCAATTCTTGAAAATTTCAACTTAATCTAATATAAATATTTGGTTTAATTAATGAAATTTTATTTTTACTAAAACTCAAATTAAGCTTAAAATACTTAGTAAACTCTAGGGATTTTTAGTATTTTGGATTCCCCTCAGAAAGACAAATCCAACCAGCCCTTGTTTACAATTTTTGGTTTATTATTTTATTTTCTATAAATTTTTGAATTTTTAGGTGATTTAAATTAATTTTTTTAAATTAAAAAAATATACACGACGACTATCAGATGGGCGGAAGACCGATCAACCTACAAAGTGAACTGTTTGGCTCTAGACCATTTGATCACAAATCGGATGATCAGGTGGTCAGCGATGGTGCGAGGATCACGGCCGTGAATCACGATGACGCATCGGAAGATCCAAATCACATCGGCGCGATGTGATCCACATCCGTCGATTGCACGGATGGATGATCGTCATTACTGATCTATCAAGCCCATCCGATCCATTCTAATCCGTCGAGCGGGATCGGACGGCGGCTATGGTTAATAGTAAAATAGCTTTTTTTTTAAAAAAAATGAGTTTCTAAGCCAAAACTTGTCCAAATGGACTCATTTTGCATCGATTCACAGAAAAAATTTATTTTCTAATTGGATGATTAAGTAAAAATGCAATATTATCTAGGGAAATTCTAAAATTAAAATTAATATAAAATACGAAATCCTAAGGCTAAAGTTTGGCAAAATTTACCTTGCCAGGATGGTTTACGTGGAAGATCGAGTGGAATCCAGTATGTGAGGAAGCTTTGGAATGATCTTTAACCTGCCTCCTTCAAAATCATCTTCTCCGATGTTTACCTCACTCAGAAAAGAAACTATTTATATTTTGAGCTCAAAATGGCTCAAAGAGGTGGGGATGGGTTCCTTTTTTGCTTTGGGGGGTTGAATGGTGGTGGGAGGAAGGGGTGAAGCCTCATTCCCCTCCATAATGGCCAAAATCCATTCTTTTTTGAATTTTTTGGCTCCAAATTGATTTTCATCTTGCTTGGGGTGGTTGGTATGGATGTATGGATTGATTGAGGACTTTGGATTTTTTGCTCCAAAGTCCTCTCTTCTTGATCATCTTGAATGCAAATGTCGGGAGGAGTTAAGTGCATGTGATTGAATTAAATGAGGTGGAATCCTATGTGGGAGGATCCATGAGAGATTTAAATGGGTTAGGTTGATTTTGGCTGATCCCAAATTAGTTTGGTCGTTTGATCAGCCCAATGGGTCATAACTTGGTTTCAAGATTTGGCCCAATTTGGGTCATATGGGGCCATATTGGGTCAATTGACCAAAAAATATTTGCTTAGGTCATGGGTTGATTCATGTTCAATTGGCTAATTGAAGATGAATGTAGTCTTTGGTTTGAAGTATTTAATTTGGATTTATACCAAATTGACCCCTAATTTAAGTTGGGTCAAGTTGACCAATTGGGCTCGATTGATCAAATTATTTAATTATGGCTTTGGTCAAGTTCAATAATTGGAATGAACTTGAGCTATTGGTTGCAATCAATTTGGGTTAGATCATGATTTGATTTGGTCCTTTAGGCCAATTTGGGTCAAGTGGACCAAATGACCAATTGGGCTTGGTTTGGCCCAATTGATCACAATTGATCATCCTAGGGTGATCAACAATCAAGGTAGAAGGTTTTGGTGAGCTTGGTTCAATCCAATTTGGGTTTGATAGGAAGTTGGCCCAAATGGGTCCTTTAGGTTACTTTGGGTCAAATGGACCTAAGTGGGTCAATTGGTTTGTTTTGGTTTGATTTGAGTTTAGTTGAACTTATATATGAGCCCTAGATTGAAATATAAATTCAACGGTAATCAATTTGGAGTCTAAGAGATTTTGGCTCATTTGAAATTTTCAAGTCAAAAGGCTAGGTTGGGTTTGATTTGATTTGATTTAATTGTAGGTTTCATTTATATTTGGGTAGATAATTGAATGAATGATTGATTCAAGAAAAAATTCATTGGTTTTGACTTGGTTTGGATAGAATTTTGGCTAAGTCAAGAATTGGCTTAAAGGGCTTAGTTGAGATGGATTTGATTTTGATATAGTTTTGGTCATCTAATTTGGATTTCATTTATATTTGTGAATATAAATGAAGGAATGATTGATTTATAAAAGATCATTTGAGTTTGATTTGATCTAAAGGAGTTTTGGCTAAGCTTATGAATATGGTTCATATGGCTTAGGAAGGTCTTAAATTTGAATTTTTGGTTTCAATCGTTTGGAGTCAAATTTGAAATTAGATTTAGAATTTGAATTTGAATTTGAGATTTGGTTTGAGAATTGAATATGGGTTTGATTTGAGAAAGTGTATCTAGATTGAGTTTAGGCTATGGGATAGTTAATTTCTTTAAGCTAAGGCATAGCTAATCTTAATGCTTTCTAGGCTTAGGTTAAGTGTTCACCTAATCACTAGAAGTGACTTATGACTAAGGAGTTCTTAGTGTCTAGAAGAGTCCTGAGCCTAAGGAGGGGAGGTTAAGAGCTCACTCCAAAAGTGAGGTCAACACCGTTCCTTCATTTATATTTACATATATAAATGAAATCTAAATTCAAATGACCAAAGCTAAATCTAAAATCAAATCAAAAACCAATTTAAGCCCTTTGAGCCATTTTTTTGAGCTTAGACAAATCTTTCCAAAATCAAGTCAAAACTAATGAATTTTCTTTGAGTAAATCATTCCTTCAATCATCTATCAAATATAAATAAAATTTACAATTATAAACCAAAATCAAGTCAACCCAAGTCAACAAAGCCCTTTTGACTTGAAAGCTTTATATGAGCCAAAATCCATTGGATTCCAAATTGATTGCCATTGAATTTATATTTCAATCTAGGGCTGATATATAAGTGCAATTGAATTTTAATCAAGCCAAAACTAAGCCAATTGACCTTGAAAAGTGGCCTAAAGGAAGGACCCAAGTTCAACCCAAATTGGATTGAACCAAGCCCATCCAACCTATCATGACCAACAATCACCTAGAATGATCAATTGCCTGAATTGGGTCAAAAGTCAACTTGGTCCTTTGACCAAGTCAACCCTTAGCCCAAATGAACCAAAACTAGCCAAAATCCATCCTACACCAAATTGGTTGAAACCATTGCTTCGCGCCAACCTAAAATCAATGATCGAACATGACTTGACTGTCAATTGAGCCAAACCTAACCCAATTGGTTGTTTGACCCAAGTTGATACAAATTGGCCTAAAGGGCCAAATTGAGTCAAATTATGATCCAACCCAAATTGATTACAACTAAAAATTCATCCTAAATTCATTGTTGAACTTGACTTGACCAATTTGATCAATTGGACTATTGATTGACCCACTTAGCCCAAATTGACCCTTTGGACTAAATCTAAATTGGTTCAAACCAAAGATACATTCATCATCAATTAGCTAATTAAACATGAATCAACCCATAACGCAATTTGGCCAATTTTGGTCAAATTAATTGGTTTTGATTTGATTCCAAATGAGCAAAATCAATTCTAAATTAAATCAAATTGATTATAGCACTTTAAATCATCATTTAAACCTAAGTTTGGTTTGACCTAATTTGACCAATTGGTTCAACTATGCAATGTGAAATAATTGAGCCAAACCCTTTGAACCAACCACATGGCATCTTGGGAGCTAATCAAACCCAACCCATTTGGGATTAGCCCAAGACCAACCCAACTCAATTAAATCTCTCATGGATCCTCCCCCACATAGGATTCCACCCAATCTCATTCAATCCTCCCCATCACTTGCATTCAATGGAGATTGACCACATGGCACTGGAGCTAAATCCAAAATCATTATCACCACCCAACCATCTCTCGATCACCTTTAATGGTGATTTTTGGCCACCATTAAGGGATCAAAAAAGGAGGCATAAAAGATATCTGATTTTGGCATTGAGAGCTCTAGAACCCAATAAGAGTAACCCATTTCCCCACTCCTCTTGAAAACACCAAAAGCGTGGATTTGATGAAAATGACATGACTAGTAGATACATCATTTTGAAGTGAAGGTGAAGGTCTAAAGTCTTTCCAAGGCTTCTTCCCCCACTTAAGAGCATACTCGGATCATCACCACCACTGAAAATCTTCCCTGTGAGGTAATTTTCAAGAACCATAGCCGACCTTAGGTTATCTTGTTTGTGACAATTATTGCTCGATTTTAAAAAATTCCCTTAGATAAACCTTGCAACTTTCATTTTATATCATCTGCATGTGAACCAGGAGATTTTTTGATGAAGATCATTGCAAAAATGAGCCCATTATGATGAGATCTCACAAAAATCCCATCTTTTCTCTCAGATGAACAGTATTCTATGTTTACTATTTATAGGGTCATTTTCGGTGCAATAACCATCCGATCCCGCATTTAGGGGATCAGATGGCCTAGATCGTGATAAATCCTTCAATTTTGGCTTTGGGATCATGCAGATAAGATCGCGTCGTCCGCGATCAGGTTTTGATCTAGTTCATGATCCCTCCGTTTACTTCGGTGATGCCCAAATGTAATAAGAATCGTCAGCCACATGGTGCCATATGGCACCGCATTGCATACGCACATCTTTGGGTTAAGTGAAAAAATTGCCTATTTTCTCATTTTAAAAATTATTTAAATTGCCTAAAAATTAAAAAGAAAATAAAAGAAAATACCCAAGGAAAATTTAAAAATAAGGGCTTGTTGGATTCGTCTTTTCGAGGGGAATCCAATGAACCAAAAATCACTAATTTTTTTTTTGAGTATTTTGAGCTTAATTTAGGTTTTAGTAAAAATCAAATTTCATTAATTACTTTAAAAATACAAATTGGATTGTTCGAGATTGAAATTAGGATTAAAATCTACTTACCATAAAAATATTTGAAATTAGGGTTAATTAATTGATTTAATTTTTATCTGAACTTAATTAATTCATAAAATTTAACTTAATCACTTTTAATTAAATCAAATTAACTTACATGATTTGGGATAAACTAAGTTCAGCAAATCAAACTTCACACTTCATACACCAAATCAAAACATAAGACTAAAAATGATATTAACACAACTTTGATTCTCCTTAAGTGCTTATTTGATATAATTTTTATAGAATTAATTTGATTGAATGAAATCATGTGTTTATGTTTACTCATTCCTTTCCAATCATGTTAAATATTATATGTCATTTGAAATCATGCATTCATCTTTTAAAAATTAATCAAATCAAATAGAATTTTCTTTATTTTAAGCTTGTATGTGTTGACTTAATTTACAATATGAGTGGATACTATCATTATTAAATCTCAAATGTATTTTCAATAAAAAATTATTCATGAATCATAATAGATAGTGTGATCAGTAGTTATACATATAAAAAATGCATATGATTGTAAGCTTAGTGTATGGAGCAAAGCTTTCTTTCCTTTATGTTGACTTATATAATTGTGAATATTAATGGGTATATGGACATTCCAACCCATAGCTTTAAGTAACCCCAAGGAGGTCTTTACCTCATTCCCCTAGTTGACAATGACGACGTATCCATTTGATTTCACTTTTATGTATGTCAATAGTAGAGTTTGGAATGTCTCTTTAATTCATATACTTAAATGACTTTATAACACATAAACAACTTGTCCATGGTTTCTCATTCTCTTGGTTATTTGTATATACATGTGTATTCAAGAAGTAGTGAGTATATTAGTCATGATATTGATGGGTTTAAGTATCCCCAAGGAGGTCTTTACCACATTCCCTAGTTTAACAATGGTGATGTATCCACTTAAAAACTTTTATACACTTATATATATTAAAGAATAAAAAATCCTCTTTTCTATTAAATCTCATGCATACATAAGTGTTCATATGATAGAGTTTAGTAACTCATGTATTTTTTAAAGTCTTTTTTCTTATGATTTATATGTACAAAGTAATATAGAGACGGATGTTAGTGGATATATTAGTTTGGATATTCGAGGGATGCATGGTTTTAAGTAGCCCCAAGGAGGTCTTTACCTTACTCCCTTGGTTTAACAATGGCGACGTATCCACTTGATTTCATCCCTATGTATTTTTGGGTAAGAATTTGGATAGGGCTTTAAATTAATATGATTAAATAATTCAATCAAATGAAAAATATAAATTTCAAGTGTATATTTGTATTCATTCAATAAGTGTGCAAAAATACATTGCATGAATAGTTATGCTCGATTAAGTCATATGCATATGCTTGTTGATGGAAAGGAATAACTTCGATATATATCTATGATGGTAATTCAATCAAATTAATCTTAATATGCCTTTTATATTAAGCAAAAAAGGTGAGTCTAAACATAGGATTAATTAAAATATGTTAATAAGTGATTCATTAAAGAGAACTAAATCAAATTAATGTACTTTAGGAATGGTTTAGGGTAGGGATGAAAGAGAGCAATTCTCTTTTCTTCTCTTTATAACATATAGTTGATAAGCATAGGTTGTATGAAATAAAATAAAACACCAAATAAAATTAATAAATTAATTAAACTACTTGAAGTGAAACCACCCTATAAATTAAATCCTTCACATTTAGAAAACTATGACATTAATGCCTAGTTAGGATATGCCACACAAACCTCATGCACACACCTTAGAATATTAAGTCACGACTTCTAGTGATAAGTTAGGATGGTGCATGGTTTGATGTATGTTTTATTTTTAGATGTAATATTTTAGACTGGATGTTAAGGGGTATGTTGCATAGATTGGATGTTAGGTCATGATTAGCCTAATTTTGTCTTCTGCATGGATTATGCTTAAGGGGTCGTTGTAATAAAAATATAAATTCTCTCTTTACAAGTTGCTATGTATAAATTATATACACAACTCTTGGGATTGAATGCGTCTTTATCTAACCTCTATTTCACAGGTGTAGTTAGATTTACTTTCCCTACCTTTATTATAGTTTTGTGATTATAAATTAAGATTAGTGCTATGGGAAAATTAAGATGAGCATGGGCTAGATGACCATATCTTATGTGCCATGTGATGCCTTAAGGTGAACCAAATCAAGGAGGAGGAAAGAAGACATGAAGAATGAAGGAATGAAGACCCCATACCATGTATTCATTCTTAATTATAATTATTCTTTTGAAATCTGTATAAGGGTAGAGCTTCCTACCTTTTTTTTTTTTAGGTTATGCAGTGGTCTTTTGGCCTTTTTTATTTTTTTAGCTAAAAAATGTTTGATGTTTTGTTTTGCTTGGGTGTCAGAAACATGTTCTTCCTAGTTTCTTTTTGAATGATGATTTAATGTGTGGCCTGAACCTGATTAGGCTCTTAAGAAAAAATAATTTTTTTACCTAACTACAACTCATAATTAAAGTTTTAAGCCATTCATAACCTCACATAAAGCCTATGTATTAAAT
Organism: Cymbidium sinense; assembly: GCA_021442155.1. Taxonomy (NCBI): domain Eukaryota; kingdom Viridiplantae; phylum Streptophyta; class Magnoliopsida; order Asparagales; family Orchidaceae; genus Cymbidium; species Cymbidium sinense. Next base: position 65,649,802 of record CM038215.1, read on the forward strand.
CAAGATAATTAAAATATTTAGAAACCCCTTAGTTGAATGTTGTATGTATAATATCATGCATATCATCTTAAGTCACTCCTGTAAAATGAGGGCCCCCTGTTCTTACATGCATGAGAACCTTACCTATGAGAGCAACTCTCTTGATAGAGCTTCACCCTCCTCTCTATTGATTAACCCATAATCAATTTCATCATGCATTTAGACATATGAAAATCCTAAAACCTTTATCTAAAAGAAGTGTCAAAAATGAAATAAAAATTGAAAATATTTGCATTAGACTAAGTCATTACTCATACCACTCATGCTCTAGTCTCTTAAGGAGTGGGTTTAAGAATTTAGTCTCTTTTCTAAATGATAACAACCTAACCATCTTGCAATCCATATGCCTTTGTCATATGGTTTTAAAGCATAGGAGGTGTTAGCTGACTGTCACTAAAGGCGGTTATAAGTCTAGCAATCGGGTGGTTTATCCTCTCTTGTGGAGATAAATTTTATGCCTATCTTCGCTTAGATTTAGGTCATACTTTGGCTTATGTTAAAGCTCCCTAGATTTAGATTCGAGGTAGCTATTTTCTTTGAGCTACAAGCAAAAATCCTCACCACTTAGGCATTCTAACAATCTTGTGTTGTTGGATTATAAGTCCTAGATTTTTAATAAAGTGTCAATTTTAACCAAATTAATTATCCTCAAATTTAAAATTATAAAGCCTAACCATATGATATATTGGAATGCTCACTAGGTTTCCTAGTATCATGGGCATTCCTTACTCATTTCCTTTGTTTCAATAATAAGTCTCTCCTTTGGTCCATCTCACTTGATTTTTGAAATACAACCAATCATATGATAATCTAGCCTTGAAATCTTTGGAGACCTTAATGTCTACTTTAATTGAGAGGGTTCCTAAGAGATTCACATTCCTTGGGATGTAGTTAACTATGGAGACTTCCCTGCATAATGAATTTAATGGGCCTGGCTTAAAAGAAACCCTACTTTACATTTTCATGTAAAGTAGAGGAAAAATCTCTAGTATATTCGAAGACCCATCATGCCTTAGGAGTCCTTGTGGATGATTAGGTCCATTAGGGTGATAACTTCTATCTTTTAGATAGTGCATCATTCCTTAATTTTG